>JZKD02S1672846.1:1322907-1362800 GCA_000966675.3 Picea glauca | reverse complement strand
TTATACCACTAAAGGAGGGCACTAATATTTTCAGACAAAAATCAAGGGTGATTAATCCTAAATTGAATCCTCTCGCTAAATTAGAGCTTGAAAAGATGGAAAAGCCTGGGATTATTTTTCAGTTAGACATTCAGAATGGATCTTGAACCTAGTGGTTGTTAGAAAGAAGAATGGATAAATATGCATGTGTGTTGACTTTGGGAATCTTAATCTAGCATCCCTAAAAGATAATTATCCTTTTCCAAACATGGAAATGTGATTACAATAGGTAACCGGTTCTACGATGATGTCTATGTTGGATTAATTTTCAGGGTACAATCAAGTACTATAGCAATTGATGATAGGAATAAAACAATTTTTACAACACATTGGGGAACATACACCTATGTTTGAATTCCCTTTGGGATAATGAATGATGGTGCTACTTTCCAAAGATCCATGGATCATGAATTTAGTGATATGTTAGGAAGGATAAAGGAAGATCATCGGGATGATCTAACAATGTATTCAAAACTAAGAGACCGTCATTTTAAACATCTCAAAGAAGTTTTTGAATGATGAATATTATACGGCATATCCCTCAACCCCAAGAAATGTTTGTTTTCAGTTTTACAAGGAAAATTATTGGACCACATTATTACTAAGTAAATATGGCATATATATATAGATCCATAAAGAATCAAAGACATAGTCAAATTGAAGCCTCCTACAAGTCGAAAAGTTGTCCAAACATTTTTCGGCAAAGTAAACTTTGTTCGAAGATTTGTTCCAGATTATGTTTCAATTGTTAAGATAATAAACAATTTATTGAAGAAAGATCGAATTTTTTAATGGAATAACAAAGCACACAAATCTTTCTCAAAATAAAGTCATATATTTCCACTGCTCCAGTTCTGGTTAGCCCTGATTTTGACAAATATTTCAAAATTATATTATTTTTCTTCAAATGAAACTATTGTTATTGTATTGACTCAAAGGAAGGAAAAAAAAAAAAAAAAAAAAAACATCCAATTTATTTCATGAGTAAAGGTTTACAAGAATATGAATTTAAATATTCACCTATGGAAAAGCAAGCATTTGTCTTGGTCAAAGTTGTCTCTTATTTCAGAACCTGTATCCTAATTTCACATGTAATTTCTTATGTATTGTATCTACCTATCAAAATGATGTTATCTCAACAACTTAGAGAAGGAATATGGGCCAATTGGATGGAAAATTTGCAAGAATTTGACATTGAAATAAAGCCACTAAAAGTTGTAAGAGACCAAGGATTGTGCAAGCTAATTGGTGGAATTGAAGCGGTAAACATTGATCCTTTCAGTATGAACAAAACTCTTTCTATCCAAAACGAAGTGGTGGAAAATTTTGAATGGTACAAGGATATCTTTTTTTATCTAAAATTTGGATAGTTTCCTATTGGGATGTCTGCAAAAGAAAAAAGATCATTAAAAATGAAATGAAATTATTATGTATTGATTTATGGAGTTTTATTTCAAAGAAATTTTGATGCCATGTTATTGAGATGTCTGAATGATTCAAATTATGTTGAAATTTTGAAGGGAATTCATGAAGTTGTTTGTGGTGGAAATTTTTCTCCGATGGTAACATCAAATAGAATCATTAGAGTTGATTTTTATTGGCCCACCTTATTTAGAGATGTACATGTTTTTTTAAAGAAATGCTTACCATGCCAAAATTTTCTACTAATATGAAAAGAGTTGTTATTCCTTTGAAAACTATTGCAGTAGATAGTCCTTTTACACAATGGGGGTTAGATGTCATTTGTCCCATAAATCCAAAATCTGGTAAAGGCCATTCATATATTAATGATTATTGATTTCTTTACAAAATGGTCCGGAGAAATAACATTAAGGGAATCTAGTTAATAGTAGCATATCGAGTTTTTACAAGAGAATATTATGTATATATTTGATGTTCCAGAGAAATTCATTATTGATAATGGTTCCATATTCATTGGTTCCAAGTTCACAACTTTTTGTGGAAAATTTGGTATAATAATGGAGAAATCATCAAATTACTATCCACAAGGTAATCGATTGGCCAAATCAACTCATAAATCTTTCAATACAAATCCTCAAGAAGACAATTTTTGCAAACCAAAGTGATTTACATAAAAACTGTGATAATGCTTTGTGGGCAAGTAGAATCACAACAAAGAGTAGTATTGGACATTCTCCATTTTCTCTAGTATATGGAAAGGATGTCATATTACCAGTACATTTGGAATTAAAATGCATTAGCTATAGCCACTGGAATCGAAGATGAGGAAGGAGTTACACCCTTACAAACTTATTTTTATCAGATGATGCAATTGGAGGAAGAAAGAGCACATGCAATATTGAATATACAGAAAAAGCAAGAGGTAGTGAAGAAATGTTTTAATCAAAGTGTTACATTTAAATACTTTCATCAGGGCCAATTTGTTTTATCATGGAACAAGGCTAAAGAGAAACCATCTCTCCACTCCAAGTTTGATGCTCTATGGATTTGTCCCTTTCAAACAAAGAAATTATGTGTTTTGAATTCCTACTTGCTCAAAGGCATGGATGGAGAACTTATAAAACTACATGTAAATGTGAAGAATTTGAAACATTTCTTCTTTTAATCATCCAATTGGTCTGAAATGACCAATGTATCATAAACCACTCGGCACTTCCACTATTCATATCCATTATTTGTAAATAATATTTTCCTTAAATAAAAAAATTCGACTCCATGCCCAATGATTAAGGCCTTATGGGTTCTCAGCAACCCACAGGGGGTCACTGTCTCATAATTGGAGCTAAAATGTTGATCCATTTTCATACCCCAACCTCGTGTTTTACTCTTAACTTATGCAAAGTGGAAGAGCTCTCCTTTCATCCCCAATTTATAATCCTCCACATCTTGCACAAGTTCCATATTTCCACATCACTTCATTAAATAATTATTCACTCATTTGACACTTAGTCATTTTTATGATTTGTGCTATGTGGAGAAGTCTTACATTGAGTCCATCTTTCACGTCCAGCGTTGGCCCATTATATGCACTCTGCATAGGTACTCCTCACTTTACCACATGACCCGATATTTAGTCAATATTTGAATTGTTTCCCATGTGGAGAACTCAATACAAAGCCATCTCTCTGCATGACTTTCTCTCAACGTTAAGTCCTCTCGCATGACTCAATCCTCCGCAAGATTGTCACTCCGCATTCCTACCACACTAAATGTACTATAGTATTTTTTCTCGCTAGGAAACCTTTCAAGTTTTTTATTCTCGAGGTGATTTATGGTGCATTTATCATCTCCTAATTCACAAGAAAAAGACAGTTGTCATAAGCAAATGAGGCTTAACTATCGCGTTTTCCCATAGATCATTTTCTTATGAAGAATAATTACTATTAATAATTCTTATGCATTCTAGAGGAAAGTGTACATATTGAAAGGATGTTTCATTAAGAACTAATAATGATCTTATCCTCTTATTAGTTAAAGCTATGTAATTCATATCAATAATCTTCACATATATCAAAGTGTATTGGAAAGAGTGGGAAATATGGAAACTAGAAAAACAGAGCCTTTCTAGGGAGATACCATTAATTCCCTCACTCGAAAAGACAAAAACTTTCACTGGTCTATAGCGTATTAGTGGTATTCCAAACTCACCATGAAGTAGAAACTCAAAAATAAGATTTGGACAACTAGTCTAGCTAAGCTCGATTGCATGCTCGAAGCCTTTAATTTCAAAGAGTTAGTTTCTTGGTGCGTAAGTAGATTTGACGTGTAGCACGAAATTATTCAAATTATGGTTGAAGAGAGGAATATTTATCTGTTAACTCCAAACGTATGCAGGAAAATGTTGTGACTCCCCACCCCAGACATAGTTCTCAGGCTTTCAGACATTGACTCTTTTATGGACTCACAAGGTGGTGGAGTGAACTTGTTGAAATATTTCTTGGCACCATATTCTGTAATGCCAACCAATACAAATCATATTGACATATGCATGTTATCTAAGCCCTACCGAGATTTTTCTTCTCTTTTCTCATGGCTTCTGGGACATGATAGTACATCCTACATTTTGAGGTATGTTATGTATGTAAGTACTGCACTTCTCTATTCAAATGAAAGTAGTATTTGACTGGGCTAAAATCATTTCAAATGAAATTTATTATCATATTTCAAATTATATGAAGACAAACAGGTTCTTCATGACCTTGTATTTGGTATTTTCTCTGGTATATTGTCATGTATTTGAAGGAATTTCCCCAAGGGGTAATGTTGATATTGATAATGACCCAGTTCAACTTTGGTGCTTTGTATTATGGAGACATAAGGTGCCATTTCATTTCTATCAAGTACAAGATAAAATTGTCAAGGAATTTAGACACATTCTTATTGGAACACAGTCGATGAGACTTACAAAGGCAACCTTGAATTTTCTCAAAGGAAAAGGGATTTACATATAAAAGGAATAGACTACTTACATCAGGTTGTACAGGTTTGAAGGAAATCCTTTCCTGCTTCCTAATTTTGTTTGGGATAAATATTTTGTAGTTGAATTTTGTAGACATTATAAATCTTGGTCTTCCTTCTTTGACAAGAAAATGAAGCATTAGTTTATCTCTTTTCCTTTCCTTGTTGCTAAAATTTCAATTAGAATCCTAACTCATTTGAATAAAATGACTGAATTGTTGAATTCATTTCATTTAAAAGAAGTTCAATCCTTCAAAGCCTTTGACCCAGAAGGAATCTTTTATGCACATTTATCTTTAATTGGTTATGGTGCTTCTTTTGTAAGAATACAAGAAATCATAGGAGGTGTTGATGATAATGACCCCAATACTAGTAGAGTTATTTCCAAGAAGGAAAAACAAGCCTATAATGATGATTTGGTCATGCAGGTTAATTCAAAAACACGGGTAAAAAATACCAAGTTGAAGAAATATTGTCAATAGGACAAGCATAAATAGAGGGGTAAAATTGTGATTAGTGTTGATGTTGATTCTACCCCCCTCCCCCATAGGAGTTCCTCCTCTACCCAAATAAGCCAAGATACTAATGCAAGTAAAGGAAATAATAATGAAGGATGTGTCGAAGGAGGTGATGAAAGTGATCCCACTTATTTCAATATGGAGAAAGCACACATTGTTTCACAAACAAAAAGAAAAAGGAGCACTAGCAACAAAAGTGCTCAAAACTTTGAAAATCTGGGAAATGATGTAGTTGATATGGTAGTTGACAAAACAATGAAGTGCTTGAATGGGAAGCAGTGCAAATGGTTGAAAGTCAAAAAATAGCAGAGGAGTTGGCCCATGAGGGACCAACTATTTTTAAGGAACATTATTTGACTTTTCATAATACTAAGTATAATAAAGAGGAAAAAAAAATGCAAATAGATAAAATTCATATTAAGAATAATAAAGTTACAGAGAAATGGAGTTCAAAGGTGGATGTTTATGGAGTGGGACCCTTTGGATTCCTCAAGCTACATTTCACCATTGGTGATGCTCTGCTTCATTTCCATTACAGAGCAAGAATTGGAGAATATTAGATTGAAAAAATGGATAAGTGAGTTGGAGGATGCTTTGAGTCCTAGACCACTATTTGTTGAACCATTATCTATTATTATCCTAGAAACAATTCCAGAAGGAACACCAAGTACATCCTATAAAGTAAAAAAAAGCTTCCAAATTATTAAGTGACATCAGAATGTATGTTGTAGAGAATATAAATAAGAAACTCAACACAATTTTGGAGGAAAAGGAGGTAGGCACTAATTTAAGGAATTTGTCACAAAGGATTTATTCTCTTATAGATTACCTAAAACAATATTTGGAAATTAACAAGTATTTGTAAAAAATTGCTCTGAGTACATTTACAACACGAATGTCATATATGAATGGTTTTCACAAGGAAACAATAATATTTACATTCAAAGAATAGAATGAAACAAATAAAATATAGTTGGCTCGCAAGGATAAAAATCCTTCAAGAGTTAATTACAACTTATGCAATTTTCATTTTATCATTTTTTGTATCAGTTTTAAAAGAAATGGAGATCAAGTTGCTCTTCGTTTGCATACATGAGACTCAAACCTGAGTTCTTTTGATTTGTTGTCTTTTTGGGGGGGGTCGTTTGGGAACAATCTAGTTCTGTAAAGGATTGTGTTCATGGGTTTTTTTTTCCTTAGTGCTATTTGTGATCCAGAATCGGATCCAGGAGCTTGGCAGGGCTCAAAAAGGCTAAAAACTAAAAGTTCTCGGAATTGAACGAAACCAATTCCATTGCGATCGGATCATCGCGTTGATTCCGACCATATATTTACTTTCTCAAACGGGCTCTGTATGCGAGAGTTATCACACTCTGATCAGATTCCCAAACACCTAAAAAGTCAAGGATCAACTAGCAAAAAGTCAATGATGACGTTAGCATGATCACCAAATCTATTTAATGATGTTGACATGGTAGAGACAGGTGATGACAAGTGGCGACCTGTGACTAGGTAGATGTTGCATACTTGGACCAATATTGTACCGACACATGGCACCCAGTTATAAAAACGTGTGGCAAGTTTTAAAAATATGTTTCGGGTCCGGGGGTTCTGAACCCATGACCAACAACCAAGCCAACGCCTTGAGTAATGGTCCTACACCAATGCGCCCACCGTGTGACTTATTAATATAAGCCCACTTTATATATTAAATTTTGCATGTTATTGTATGTTCTTGGCCATATTAAGATGCATGTGATCGAGAATTGGGGGCACGCGCCAGTTTAAGAGGATTATCCCCAAATCTTTGCATAAAATGGGAGGCTTGTTTGAGGCCATGGGGGGCAGTCAGAGTAGATTTATGCTTAAGCAAAGCAAAGCCAAAGCCATTTTTATGCAGGGGGGCCGTTGAGGAGAAAAACTTTGGAGGCTATACTCAACCTTTTTCAATGTTGTCAGTTGCATTGGATTTCTGAGGTCGAGAAGAACACAGCAAGATCAGAATGGATTCCATTTGATGTACTTTTGATGTACTTTTCAAGCATTGAAGAATTAATAAAGAAGCCTCCCCCACTTAGACAAAGGCCCGAAGACGTAGGCAATTTTGTGCCGAACTTCATTATCACTTCTCTTGTTATGGTTTGTTGTTCTTATTACTTCAGTTTAGATCTGTATATTGTTTTACGATTGCTATGTTTCTTCATTAAATTCAACATATTTGGTTCAACTTCATAAAGGGTTAGTTAACACATGCAATTAATAACTCAACCACAGTCATTAAAAGATCTTTTTGGATCAATTTGACTCGAGACTCAGTCATGCAATGATTTTTTTGATACTACACTTTGTGAGATGAGAAATGGGTTTTGTATTATAGTTATGCTGGAAAGATTAAACATTTGAAACCCGGGATTTGAACCTCGTTGAAGCTATGAGGTTTAAACCCATCCCTTTGTCAAATTTTGGCAATTTTAGATTCGAAATTGATTGAATATATTTTGGTTGGCTTCATGAGGTTTCCCAGTGAAAAGAATTAATTATGGTTCTCCAAGTATCTTAATTGGTTGGCAGTGTATTTCAAGTTTGACTTGAAGATTAGTATTGGCGATGGTCCATTTTGACTTGAAGCTTAGTATTAGTGATGGTCCTGGAGTTATGTGAACTCTGTGTTATGTTTTTCTCTTGGGTATAATGGTTCTCTTTTAAAAATATATATATATATTGGGTCCAAACTTTGAACCTGTGATGGAGTCCCTAGACTCGAACCCAGGTTCTTCAAGTTTCACACACACTTTGATTCTTTCTTTCGAACCATCATTCTATCGTCTCTCAATCCTCAAACTTAATGGTTTTGGTTGATGAAACTGTGGGTTTAATTGAAGTTTTGTACATACGAAAATACGGGGTTTCGTTGGTGAATATGTTATTTCCATTTGAATTGATATATTTTAAAAAAGATTGTTGTTGGGTTTCATTGTTGGTTCAAATTTGAGTTTGGATATTACAAATCATGGGTTTAAAATTCATCTTTGTGAATGAAAGCTACATGTTTAAACTAAGGTATTTCAGATTCAAACAATTGTCATCTTTACCAGTCGATCCATGTATTTTCCTTTTTTTATCTCTTTGACCCATCATATTGTTAAAGAGAATCTTGGATGGGCTCAGTAAAATTTATGACAAATTGTATATGTTTACAATGTTGGCATACTTTTTCAATTGGCTATTATGGATTGGTTGGAAACGTCGACTTGTGGGAAGATTGGTATAAATGGAATTGAATGGAGACAGATTTGGATATTTTGGGGCATTATTAAGTTTTGATTAGAAGATTTATATTGAATAAGAGAATCAAAATCTCATGCATATGGTTACTCATAATGACTTAACTATTGATGACATAAAAAAGGGAAATAAATGAAGTATATGTTGGCATGTTTACAGGCAGGTGTGCTTGTCATTGATGGCAAGATCAGAGTATGCAGCAATGGCAAAACAGGGGCAATGTAAGCTCAGAAGAGATAGTGCAAAGGTGCACAAAGAGTGAAAGAGTGTGCTTGTTTATTTGATGGAAAACAGGCAGGCAAGGAAGATCAGTAGCACAAGGATAATTGCATGGAAAGATCATAAGCGTAAACTCCATTTTGGAGTTTCAGATACCGGTCATTAGAGGAGTCAAGGAAGCAAATCACGACAAGAATGTCGAAACGAAGAAATGTGAAACACTGGAATACGTTGATCCGACTCATTTCGTAGTTTCAAATACTGGGAGATTGAGAAGCAAGAGTCGAGACTCTTCAACACAGGAGTCCCAGAGTTGCGAAATTCGGAATCCCGAAATCCCGAAAGAGGCACATCAACAAGAATTTTGCAGACCGGGAAATAACTCCATTTCAGAGTCCCGGATACTGGGAGTTGAAGTGTCGAAGCACTTCACCACAGGAGTGTCGAAATGCCGAAACGGAAAAATGTGAAATGCTGAAATCCTGAAATAGGCACATAAACAAAGAGTTTTGTAGACCGGGAAATAACTCCATTTCGGAGTTTCGGATATCGGGAGTTGGAAGAGTCAAGACTCTTCATTATTAGGAGTCCCGAAATCGCGAAATGTGAAATGCCGAAATCCCAGAAGAAGGAGGACAGTTTCAGATACTGGGAGTTGGAAGAGTCAAGACTCTTCATCATCAGGAGTCCATGAATCGAGAAATGCAAAACGCCGAAATCCCAAAAGAAGGAGGACAGTTTCGGATACCAGGAGTTGGAAGAGTCAAGACTCTTCATCATCAGGAGTCCCAGAATCGTGAAATGCGAAATGATGAAATCCCGAAAGCAGGAGGACAGTTTTGGATATTGGGAGATGGAGGAATCAAGACCCGAGACTCTTCATCCTAGGAGTCCCGAAGTGTCGAAACGCGAAATTGTGAAATGTAGTTTTTGAATAAGGATGTGGTCATAGCCGTTGGTCACATCGTCGAAGAGCTCAAAGAGTTAAGATCCTTTTTTCAGAGTTTCGGGGATCGTGACTTGGAGAGTCGAGATGCCTCGCAATAGGAACTCGTGACATGCAAAATCACAAAAAGTGAAATGTTGAAATGATCGAAGCTAGTCCAACTAAGCTCCTTGTTTTTCAGAGTTTCGGGGATCGTGACAATGAGTGTCAAGATAACTCTTCACCACAGGAATACCGAAAGGCCGAATGCCAAAATGCCGAAATATCGATGTAGTCGGTGGTCACTGCCAGTGGTCGCGTAAGTGGAAGGAGCTAGCATAGCTAGGCTCCATTTTAGGGTTCGCTCTATAACTACTAGAAATCATTGATGGTTTCTGCCAGAGGACTTGAGGAGACTTCAGTGTGAATTCCAAAGGAACTGAAGAGTCTCAAGGCATTTTCTAGTGGAATGAAGACTGTTCATAGGTGATTGACAGATGGAAGAGCGTTGAAGCATGTAACTGCAATAGAGGGGATGAGCTCGACTGTGACAGAGAAGATGAAGAGTCTTAATTGCAAGACAGGATAAGGAATCTCAGCATAACACCCAGTGATGATGGACGCATGGGAGGAACAGCCAAAGAAGCTGAAGAGTTGTAATGATGATCAAGCAAAGCACTCGACATGGTGAGAGCATGCAAAAACATTGTTGAGAGGGCATGCAGAAGATGCACTGATACTATAGGAATGAAGAACAAAGAAAAGATTGATGTTGTTGTTGTTGAGGGGGATTCATGAGTGTAGAAGGAGGAGTGTGCAGCAGCTAAAATACAGAGAAGAGGAATGGTGCATTGAATGCACATGGCTCATAGACCAGAAAAGGCAGAAGCACAGAAAGCGCAAGGCATGTGTGCAGCAAGACAGTGAGACACCAAAGGAAGGATGGGGTGCTCTTGTAGAGAAAAACAGAAGATTAGAAATCGCAAGAAGATGCAGACAGAGAAACATTGATACATGAGAACAGAGTAGCATAGCAGAACAATGATAAGCTTGGTAAGCCAATGAAAAATATTGTATCACTGTGATAAATTTATATATAGCAAACTTTATATTTCAGGGTGGTAGGGAGGTGCTAGGGAGGATTGTTGTCCTCAGAGGTTCAAGTGGGTGCTTGAACATAGGGAGTTGTAGCTTCCATCTAGTTGCAGCTAGAGAAACCAGGATGGCAAGGTGGTGCAAGGGAGAACTGTTGTTCTCTGTTATACAGGTCGGTGCCTGTGTAACTAGAAGTTGGTGCTTCCATCCAGTTGGTGCTAGAACTCTGAGGGAGTTGGTGCTTCCTTCTAGTGGGTGCTAGAGAAACCAAGGAGTTGGTGCATCCTTCTAGTAGGTGCTAGAGAAAACTGAGAGTTGGTGCTCTCAGCAAGTTGCATCTTGCAATACAGAGGTTGTAGCCTCACAATGAGTTGGAGCTCATATGTATGATAATGTACAGAATGTAAAGATCACTTATCATATAAAGAAGAAGAGGTTTTTACCCTTTATGGGTTTCCTCGGGAAATATTTGTCTCTGTATATTTCATATGTGACAATGATGTTGAATGTTCTATTGCTTACTTCCCTGCATTATATTGATTGTCATTAAAGTGCTCTGCAAAGAATTTAAAATAAGCATAATTGTTTAAGCACGGTAACAATTGATTCACCCCCCCTCTCATTTGTCCAACAGTATGTAAATAATATGGATCATTACATAGACTCGTTATCCCTTCATTAATTCCACTTTACGCAAGTTATTCCCTCAAGTATGATTCATTTTGTTTCTTGTCTTCATTTTTTTTTATCTTGTCTATGTAATTAAGTTCAAAAATATACACCAGAGATGGCATAGTTTGGGATGCATAACCAACATTTTGAAAGGGAATATTTATTACAGCATGTATGAATGATGTTATGTGGCTCTGAACTACTTCAAGAATGACTGATTTGATTTGGTTAAATGAGAGGCAGTAAATACATATTTGAATGATAGAATTTGTAATGAAAATTTGATTAAGATGAAACTATTATGAAAGAAAGGGAAATGATGTATAATCATTATGATTGTTTATAGGCATAAATTTATTACAGCATAAATAAATAATTGGAAAGACTGAGAATTGTTTTGGTTGATTGGTAAGAACTTGTAGATATGTTTTGAAGTAAAGTTGGACAATCTTCTATATGAAATTAATTATCAACATGTATGGATTGCAAACATGGGTGTTGTTTATTGGATGTGATTGATGGATGATATATTTATGTCCTTGTTTCACTTTTTCCCTTTCATCCTATTTGTGTTGTATGGTTGTGTGATTCTCAAAATCAGTTTAATCATGATGACAGATTGTATTGGATTTCTTATCTTATTGTTATTTTATACTTGTACTAATTCTTATATAATGATATAGATGAGCTTCTTAAGCAAGGGAAGTAGTAGAGGAGGAAACAAAGGAAGAATAGGCAGATGGCCTAACACCTTTGACAACCTGGGGGACATAAGAAACTAAGGTTCTTTATTCACTTTGATGTTGAATCTGATGAGTTTCATCAGCTCATCCAAATAGGGCATTTGAACCTTTGTGGTCACCATGCCTTGCCACAACCCCAAGCTTCCCCTAATATTATCTTGCAGCCTCACCCTGGTATCATTAATGTTCTTGAATTTCCTATGCAGCCTCACATTGATGGATGGGGTGATTTACCTACTAATCCTTCTTTTGGTGCCAATCAATAGCGTATTAAACCCCCTCCTCCACAAGTTCATAATGTTTATGCTAATGCATATTTTCCTTTACTTCTGGTTCACCCAGGTTTACCAGTTCACACAGTTGTTGCGCATGAGTTTATGCCTCCTCCTCCTCCTCCAAAAGATCACAAAACTACACCACATAACTCTCGAATTAACAAAGGTAAGTAGCCTATTACTTCTACCAGCATGGCCAAATCCTCTTTCTATGCTCATTCAAAGACAAAATCAACAAGTAGTGGGGAGAGAAGTTTAGAAGATATGCACCTAGAGGTATCCCAATTGGAAGAAAATAAGTCTCAATATGAGGACTTCATCAAGGAAAGAGAATAATTTTTCAGAAAGAAATTCCCTAGGCTATTTTGATTATGTTTATTATGATATTTGACTATGACACTATTTTGGACAGATGGAAAAACCATGATATTTATTTTTGAAACTTTAAAATATCATGTTATATTTATGGGAGATACAAGTGATTTATGTCATGGTGTTTAAAATGCATGTTTATGGTATGTTATATGATGCTGATATTTTTTATAATTATATGATAGAGCGTCAAGGAAAATATATTGTTTATTATTGAAATAAAGAGTGCATGATATAAGGGGATCCCACCTATTTAGTTATTATATTATTTATTAATTATCCTTATCATTTAATTACTTTTCCTATTTTAACTAAAGTTGTTTAAATTGAATAACTAAAAGTAGTTCAACTACTTGAGGAACTACCTTTAGAGAATAAAAGGAAAAAGAAGACATGAGGAATTAGAGAGAAACACTTATGATAAGGTTTTCTCTTGTTTCATATTGAGATTTTTGAATTTCATCTTTTCATTTTTTAAGTTCCTTAAAGAGATAAATCATCTTGTTGATAGTGAGATCTTTCTAAAGTGGCAAAGAAGAAAGGACTTTGAAGCATTGATATTTGTGTTGGACAACTGAGAGGAGGGGGGGGGAGGTGGTGATCAGTTGTTACTGTGCTTAAACAATTATGCCCATTTTAAACTCTTTACAGAACACTCAATGATGATCATAATAATGCAAGGAAGTAAGCAATATAATATTCAACATCAATCACACACTTGAAATATACAGAGACAAATATTTATTGAGGAAACCCATAAAGGGAAAAACCTCTTCTTCTTGATATGATAAGTAAACTTTATTTTATGTACATTATAATTCTTAGGAGCACCAACTCCCTTTGAGGCTACCGCCTCTGTTTTACAAGCAACAACTTGTTGAGAACACCAACTCTTTGGTTTCTCTAGCACCCACTAGAAGGAAGCACCAAATCCCTGGTTTCTCTATCACCCACTAGAAGGAAGCACCAACTCCCTGAGTGTTCCATCACCAACTGGATGGAAGCACCAACTTCCAGTTACACAGGCACCAACCTGTATAATAGAGAACAATAGTTCTCCCTTGCACCACCCTGCCACCCTGGTTTTTCTGGTTGCAACTAGATGGAAGCTACAACCCCTTGTGTTCAAGCACCCACTTGAAACTCTGAGGAAAACAGTCCTCCCTAGCACCTCCCTACCACCCTAAAATATAAATATTTTCTTCTCATAAATTTAACACAGTGATACAATATTTATCAATGGCTTACCAGTCTCATCATTGTTTTGCTACTCTGCTCTGCTCTGCCTGCATCAGTGTCTTCCTTCTCGCATCTTCTTGAGATTTTTGATCTTCTGCTATGTCTTTGTATGCACACCTCAACTTTCTCTTCCTATCTTAAATATGCATTTATGTTCCTTGCTTCTTCTATGCTTTATGCTCCGTGTCTTATTTCCATTCTATGTGCTATGCCTATTCTGTGCATTTCAACTCCTGCACATAACATGCTTCTACCCGCATCAATCACTCTCAACAACAACAACCATCTCTTATTTGTTATGCATATATTTATCATGCCAAGTCCTCTGCTAGATCATCCATGCAACTCATCATCTTCTTTGGCAGATATACTAAGTCTGTTCGTCATCGGTGGCTTATCTTGAGATTCTTTGCCTTCTCTGGCAGTGCAACACTTTGTCTTCTTTGTCACAGTTGAGCTTATCCTCTCTGTTGTAGTTATAGACTTAGACACTTTTCCATCTATCAATTGTCTCTATGATCAGTCTTCATTCCACTGGCAGTTACCTCGAGATTCTTCAGCTCCTCTGGTGATCACCCTGCAGATCCTCGAGTTATCAGGCCGATACAATCACTCTGTTCTGGAAGTTACAGCCAGTCAATTATTGCTTCTTTGGATTCTAATCCCCTTCCTTCACATGACCACTAGTGGTGAACAAACGCCTATTCAAAAGGTGCTTCCTGAACTTGGTCTTATGAGCACTAGCTCTGTTTATTGATATGACCTTGGGCGATGGTCTCTCGTGACCAAATGATTGCAAGCGCGAGCTCTCTTCACGTTAGCCCCCTATCGCATGTGATCTTAGGCTACATACTTGCATAGATGAAATATTGTGGACACGTCCAAGAGTGGTTTGGGATCAACCGCTTTTCTCCCCGCAATCCACTTCCAGCTGCCATGTACCCTTTCTCTAAAACCGTGGTTTCAATTACGGCGCGCTCACAAAAAATTAAGACCTGAGCATGTTCTAGTCCTGAAATGCAACGAGACTGTCGATATCACAATATTGATGGTGCTCCTTCGATCAACATCTCTGATCTATCTTCCTTTCCTGCCTTCTTTCCTATGTCCACGCGCGATCCTTAGTCTCAATGATCAGGTGACATGTGGCCCTCCAAACCAACGGACGAGATCAATTTCACCTTTTGGGCTTTGAGAGTTTCGATTCTCAAACTTTTCTTGCTTCTGGAGAATTTCACTCAGAGTCCACGATCCAACGATGTGTTTAACTTTTGGATCTATGGTCACAATCCCTTAGGGTATTCAGGGTTCGACAATCTCAACTCTCAACTTTCTTTCATCCTTCCGTTTCTTTTTCCTGGAGCTGAAAATCCATTGACGTGTGTCCTCTTTAATCCAATGGCTATCCTCTACTTCGGGACTTCGACCTTCGAAAATATCAAACCTTTCTCCTTCGTGTTTTCCTGGAGTAGTTTCACCCAGAGTTCTTGATCCGTTGACATATACCCTCCTGCGCGATCAACGATCATAAGTGACTTCGGCACTTTGGAAGTTTAAGTTGATCGTTGCTTCATTCTCCTCTGAAGTGGTCACCTTCTTAATAAGTCATAGGTGGTGGAAACCGCTTGATGTCGGTTAACACTTCCACTTACAATGTCCTTCCACTTTAATAGATCAACGGTTGAGAATGCATCCGAAGTGATATTCAGATTGGACGACTAGTATCCACTTCAGGACTTTGGCATTCGGGACTTCGGGACTTAGGGCATCTGCTGGTGGTAAAACTCTCGGAGTGACATCACTTACTTACATCACTTGATGGCATGTCATGAGCCTAGTAGCTACCACATGTCACTCGGATTTGTTATTTGCATGTACCTGAAGTGTCAAATCAACTTTCCACTTGTCATTGTCTGATTGCGCCATGTGTCCTTGCTGACATAATCTTGTTGACGTGGATCCTCATTCACTTCGAGACTTCGGGTATTTTGACTTTTCAAGTCGCCAATTCTTCCAAAGTGAGAATCCACGAACAATAACCTCCTCGCAACTTTTAGACCCAAACTAAACGTTGTTCATCAATCATGTTCTCAGATCGACGGATCAATATTTCTGCGATACTGATTTTCTAGCTTATCCTATCCTTCCAATTCAAATTGATCTGACGGTTGTCATTTACTCCAACTCTCCAACTCTCAGGACTTAGGGTTTTTCAAGTCTCAAACTGAAAAATCCTCGAAGTGATTTGCTCCGGAGTTGAGGATCGTGTTCCACCTATTAGTCATGACGATGGATGGTCCCTGCTTACTTAGGGACTTAGGGACTTTGTCAAGTTCTCTCTCCTACGCTCATTCAAAGGCTTAACCTTCGTGCATTTATTTCTGGATCCAACGACTGTTGATCCTTGGTGCTCATATCCAACAGATCAGATATTTACTTCTCCTCCATGCTTCCTTTGGTCACTAGGAGTTGATCTAATGGTCATCGGGTATTCGGGATTGGTGATCCAACAACCACTGTCATTCTTGCTCCTAAGCTTTTTGATCTCTCTGACTTAGAAGGTTTTTTAAGTGTTCAAAGGTCTCGACCTTTGCTCCTCCTGCGAGTCCTTCTCTTGGACCTCGACTACACTTCTGGAAATCGTAAAGTGTTATCTCTTCTGAGATTTGATATCTGCATATTGTTCTCTCCTCCTCCTTAGCTTACACTTCCTTCTGATCCACCTTATGTTCTTTCCATCAATGATAAGCACAATCTTCCTGTAAACATGCCAACAATCTCCCCTTTTGGCATTGATGGCAACCTTGACGGGCTGTGCTATTCTTCTTGGACCTCCAACTATAGCATCTAGACCACTCCTTTTCTCCCCCTTTGACATCAATGTCAAAGAAAACATGTTCCCCCTGAGCTGTTTCAGTACTTTGCGGAGGTATCAGATATTGAACCAACACATACTCCCCCTGACAGGATGGAATCTCTTAGGTTGATAATGGGGTTTAGTAAAGATGTATGCAATTTTTTCTATAGTTGGAATGTAATGAACTTGAAAAATCTTATTGGTGACCTACTCTCTCAGAAAATGGTATTTTATGGGGATGTGCTTGGTCTTGGAATGAAATATTGGATTCTTGGACCTGTTCATCTTCAGCTTCAGCTGTTTCCTCTGTAGTATACTCAATATTGCTCATCTCTCTTACTGGGACTCCTTCATCAACCTTTTCTTGTCATAACTGAATGACTCCCCCTGTCACTCTTCTCTCTCTGCTTCTGATTGCTCTCCCCCTTTGGTAAAATATTATCTCTTTCTGACAAGGTCTTTCCTCTTGTTATCTCTACAGGATGTCATGTATAACATTTTTGTACATCAGAATGTTGTTGCGGATGTCTTTGTCCTACTGGAACACTGCGCAATTGTAGCTCATATTTTTCAAACAACCCTTGGATCTGCCCATTGATCTTCATAGATATCTAACCAGATGTATCCATCTTTATCCAAGATGCTTATTTACTTTACATTACTCTAAAGTCGTCTGAGAAAGTTTATACTATACTTGTCACATGACTTCAATTCTTTTTGCAACAATTAACTTCACTCATGTTCACTTGTTTAGTCTTTGTTATCCACATATGTCAGTGTCCTGGTTTCTTGAACTTTGTTTTCTAATCTTCTATTACAACAACTTCATTTTTCTTCTATGATGCCTACAATCCAAGGCTTTTATGACCATATTCATCACAGGGAAAAATAATAACTTTTACAAACACTCTCATACCTCCTTTGATTCATCCATGAAGGTGTCTCTCTTCTAAACTTACTTTGAGGTGTATAAGTAGCTTCTAGGTGTCTTTCTTGATCTGGTCTTCTAAATATTTTAGTATTGCTTTCATTCTTTGAACATGAAGAACCTGAGTCATACATGATTTCCCTTTTTACAAATGAAGGACCCATGTCAGACTTGTCTTCACCTGTTACAAATGAAGGACTTGCATCAGTTTTCTTAGGAGTATTGATTTCTTCCTTGTTGTATCCAAGACCGGATTTGTCATTTGGTGATCTCTGACTATCCAAGATCTCTTAGGAGTATTGATTTCTTCCTTGTTGTATCCAAGACTGGATTTGTCATTTGGTGATATCTGACTATCCAAGATCTCATCCAGGATCATGGAACTGTTCAAGAACTTGATTTGGGTGTTTGACTTCTCAACCTTCTTTCTAAGATTCACAAATTTTTCTTCCATCTTATGACATGATTATTCTTCTACTTCTTCCATGGGATAAATGCTAACAGAGCATTATTTTATTGTATCTGAGTCTTCTTCTTTTCTTGCAAGGGAGGATTCAATATAAACATTATTATCTGTCTGTATGCTTTTACTTATACATAGATACTTGTCCTTGTCTCCAGTCATGTGCTTGGAACATCCATTGTCTAAATACTAGGGGTCTTTTTGTTTTTGATCTGAAAGTACTAGACCACATTTTTCACTATCTTTATTTTTCCGTGTGTTGGCATTTCTACCTAAGGGTTTTATCCTTGGATCTGCTTTGTAATTATTCATATGGCAATGTGCAGCCTTGTGACCGAAGTTATGATAGTTATATCATTTGATCTCATTGTTCAATAGGTCAAAGTGATTGGTGTAACGTTGTCTACTCATTGGTTGTTCATTATTTCTTGACCTCCTCAGTTGCATGTCTCTAAACTTAATTTGACAATTTGCAATCTGTGGTTGTTTGTTACTTGGATGTCTCATTCTTTGTTGTGGTAGATATTTATTCCTTGGGTGTCTTGATTGCTCATGTTTAAATCTTAAGGAACAATTTACAGCTTTGTGGCCAAAGTTAGAACAGTAGAAACAATACCCATAGAAAAAATCTTTGTACCTGGAAAAATGGTTGTCCTCTTTGATCAGGTTGATTTCTTCCATGTTGATGATTTTCTTGAGCAGAGGGTGTATTATTTATTTGTTCTACAGATTCAGTTATGGCACCTTTTTCTTTACTCCTCCTTGGCGGTTGATTATCTTCCTTTGTTTTTGCATGTTTGATGTTGTCATTGGTTGTAGATTTGACAAACTTGATGGATTCTGGTGATACAAAGCTTGAAACTTCTCCAACTCTTTTATATTTTTCACTACTTCTTCTTCCAGAGCTTCACATCTTGCCTTCTTCTATGATAATTGTTGTTTTAGAATTTCCTCTATTTTCTTTGCCTCTTCTAATTCCATTTTTAGTCGGGCAACGTCTTCATCAGGTTTTTTATTGCCTTTCTTGAACTGTATCAACAATTGTTTTTGCTTTCTCTTCTTAAGTCTGAGTCTGTCAATCTCTTCCAAAGCATTGATCAACTCCCCTTCCAAGTCAACCACAACTTATTCATCATTAGCATCACTTCCTGTGATTTTATTATCATAATCCACTTTGGCCATAAGCATGAAGTCATTTACCTTATCTTCACAGGAAGAGTCATCATTGTTTGCACATAAAAAAAAAATTATCAAATCTTTTGGATTTGTACTTCTCTTCACCTTTAGATTTTTGGTCCTTCTTCTTGTGTGGACACTTAGATGCAAAGTGACCTATCTTTCCACAGTTAAAACATTTGAAGGGAAACTTGCCTCATCCTTTATTTAGTCTTCTCACAAATTTTGCTTCAATTTCATTAGTCTTAGAATCCTCATTCTTATCTACTTTAAATGATGCTTCTCTAGTGGTAGATTTATCTTTAATAATCCTCATTTCATAAGCAGTTAGAGTTCCTAGGAGTTGATCAATAGATAAAGTATTAAGATCATTCAGTTATTCTATTGCAGAAACTTTTGGATTGAATCTATCATGCAGAGATATTAAGATCTTATGAACTAATAATATGTCTTCAATCTTCTCACCAAGACCTTTCATAGCATTCACAAGCTCCTCAAATCTTAAGAAAAAATTATTAATTGTCTCATCCTCATTCATCTTTAGTTGTTCAAACTGTAATTTTTCAGTTTGAATCTTGGCATCCTTTACCTTCTCATTACCTTCATAACTGCTAATGATTTTGTCCCACATTGATTTAGCAGATTCTAAGTGCATAACTTTTACAATTTTTTCTTCTACAAGCCCACTTATAATAGCATTCATAGCCTTAGCATTGAAGTTGAATTCTACCTTGTCATCCTTATTAGCTAGTACAACTAGCTTTACATAACCAGTCTCTACCACATCCCAGAAATATTCACCTAAAGCCATTATGTAGGTTCTCACCCTAACCTTCTAGAAGCCAAAGTTTATTCCATTGAATAGGGGGGCCTTATTGGTTGAAGTTCCTTCATGACTTGTCATGTTTAAGCTTATTGATCTACCTTTAAATAAAAGGAACTCGCTCTGATACCAATTGTTGGACAACTGAGAGGGGGGGAGGGGGGGGTGTGTGAATCAGTTGTTACTATGCTTAAACAGTTATGCCCATTTTAAACTCTTTACAGAACACTCAATGACAATCACAATAATGCAGGGAAGTAAGCAATAGAATATTCAACATCAATCACAGACATGAAATATACAAAGACAAATATTTCCTAAGGAAACCCATAAAGGGAAAAACCTCTTCTTCTTGATATGATAAGTAATCTTTATTTTCTGTACATTATCATTCTTAGGAGCACCAAATCCCTTTGAGGTTACCACCTCTGTTTTACAAGCAACAAATTGTTGAGAGCACCAACTCTCTGGTTTCTCTAGTATCCACTAGAAGGAAGCACCAACTCCCTGGTTTATCTAGAACCCACTAGAAGGAAGAACCATATCCCTGAGTGTTCCAACACCAACTGAATGGAAGCACCAAATTCCAGTTACATAGGCACCAACCTGTATAACAGAGAACAATAGTTCTCCCTTGCACCACCCTGCCACCCTGGTTTTTCTGGTTGCAACCAAATGAAATCTATAACTCCATGTGTTCAAGAACCCACTTGAAACTCTAAGGACAATAGTCCTCCCTAGCACCTCCCTACCACCCTGAAATAAAAATCTTTGCTTCTCATAAATTTATCATAGTGATACAGTATTTATCAATGGCTTACCAGTCTCATCGATGCTCTGCTACACTGCTCTGCTCTACCTGCATCAGTGTCTTCCTACTTGCATTTTCTTGAGATTTATGATCTTCTGCTCTGTCTCAGTATGTGCACCTCGTCTTTCTCTTCCTCTCTCAGATATGCATTTATGTTCCTTGCTTCTTCTACGCTTTATGTTTTATGTCTTATTTCCATTCTATGTGCTACGCCTCTTCTGTGTGTTTCAGCTCCTGCACACAACATGCTTCTACCCGCATGAATCACTCTCAACAACAACAACCATATCTTCTATGTTCTACGTATATTTATCATGCCAAGTATTCTGCCATATCATCCATGCAACTCGTCGTCTTCTTCGGCGGTTATACTGAGTCTGTTCTTCATCAATGGATTATCCTAAGATTCTTTGCCTTATCTGGTAGTGTGACACTTCATCTTCTTTGTCACAGTTGAGATTACTCTCTTTGTTGCAGTTACAGACTTCGACACTTTTCCATATGTTAATTGTCTCTATGATCAGTCTTCATTCCACTAGTAGTTACCTCGAGACTCTTCAGCTCCTCTGGTGATCACCCTGCAACTCCTCGAGTTCTCTGGCCAATACAATCACTCTGTTCTGGTAGTTACATCCAGTCAATTATGGCTTCTTTGGCTTCTAAGCCCCTTCCTTCACGTGACCACTGGAGGTGACCAAACGCCTATTCAAAAGGAAATTCCCAAACTCGGTCTTGTGAGCACTAGATCCATTTCTTGATATGACCTTGGGAGATGGTATCTCATGACCAAATGATTGCAAGCACAAGCTCTCTTCACGTTATCCCCCTTCTGCATGTGACCTCGGGTTATGTCCTTGCGTAGGCAAACGATTGCAGGCACATACAAGAGTGGTTTGGGACCAACCGCTTTTCTCCCTGCAATCCACCTTCAACTACCACTTACCCTTTATCCAAAACCGTGGTTTCAATTGTGACCCGTTCACAAAAAATTAGTACCCGAGCATGTTCTGACCCCACAATGCAACGGGACCACCAATCTCACGATCTTAACAGTGCTCCTTCGATCAACAACTCCGATCTATCTTCATTTCCTACCTTATTTCCTCTATCCATGCGTGATCCTTAGTATCAATGATCAGGTGACATGTGGCCCTCCATACCAATAGACAAGATTTATTTCGCCTTTCAGGCTTCAGAAGCTTTGATTCTCAAACTCCGCTTGCTCCTAGATAATTTCACCCAAATTCCATGATCCAATGATGAGTGTCCCTTTTGGATCGACGGTCACAATCCCTTCAGGTATTCAGGGTTCGACAATCTCAACTCTCAACTTTCTTTCATCCTTCCTTCTCTTTTTCCCGGAGCTGACAATCCACTGATGGGTGTCCTCTTTAATCCAACGACTATCCTCTTCTTTGGGACTTCAGCCTTCAGAAATCTCAAACCTTTCTCCTTCGCATTTTTACGGAGTAGTTTCGCCCGGAGTTCACGATCCATTGACACATACCCTCCTGCACGATCAATGATCATAAGTGACTTCGACACTTCAGAACTTTAAGCTGATCGTTGCTTCATTCTCCTGTGGAGTGGTCACCTGTTGAATAATTCATAGGTGGTGGAAACCTCTTGCTGTCGGTTAACACTTCCACTTACATTGTCCTTCCACTTTACTAGATCAACAGTTAAGAATGCACTTGAAGTGATTTTCAGATCGGACGACTTGTATCCATTTTGGGACTTCATCATTCGGGACTTCGGGACTTAGGGCATCTGCTGGTGGTAAAACTCACGGAGTAAATCTCCCAGAGTGACGTCACTTACTTTCGTCACTTGATGTCGTGTCATGAGCCTAGTAGCTTCCACGTGTCACTCAGATTTGTGATTTGCACATACTTGAAGTGTCGAATCAACTTGACACTTGTCATTGTCTGATTGTGCCACGTGTCCTTACCGACATAGTCTTCCTGACGTGGATCCTCATTCACTTCAAGACTTCGACTATTTTGAATTTTCAATTCGCCAATTCTTCTGAAGTGAGAATCCTCAAACAATAACCTCCTCACAAATTTTAGACCCGAACTAAACGTTGTTCGTCAATCATGTTCTCAGATCGATGGATCGATCTTTCTACGATGCTTCTTTTCTAGCTTATCCTATCCTTCCACTTCAAACTGATCTAATGACTATCGTTTACTCTGGCTCTCCAGCTCTCCGGACTTCGGATTTTTCAAGTCTCAAACTGAAAAATCCTCGAAGTGATTTTCTCCGGAGTTGAGGATCATGTGCCACCTATCAGTCTTGACGATGGATGGTCCCTGCTTACTTCGAGACTTTGACAAGTCTGCTCTCCTATGTTCATCCAAAGGCTTAACCTTCATGCATTTATTTATGGATCCAACAATTGTTGATCCTCGATGCTCAAATCCAACAGATCAGATATGTACTTCTCCTCTATGCTTCCTCTGGTCACTGGGCGTTGATCTAACGGTCATCGGGTATTCGGGATTGGTGATACAATAGCCACTGTCATTCTTCCTCCTGTGCTTTCTAATCTCTCTAACTTAGAAGGTTCTCTAAGTGTTCAAAGGTATCGATCTTTTCTCCTCCTACGATTCCTTCTCTTGGAACTCAACTGCACTTCTGGAAAGCACAAAGTGCTATCTCTTTTGAGCTTTGATCTATGCATATTGTTCACTCCTCCTCCTTAGCTTACATTTCCTTCTGCTCTGCCTTTTGTTCTTTCCATCAATGACAAGCACACTTTTCCTGTAAACATGCCAACAATTTTCACGGTAGTATGGTTGTTGTTAGGCTAAAACCCATCGTTGATTGGTAAACTCATCACCGCCAGACTTCAAGGATCCATGAGAGGCGGTTAGTCCCTTTTCACGATACAACAGGGAGTGCTGACTACTTGCAATTTCATGCAACAATATCCCCCTCAGAGCAAGCCAAGTGTGTATTGAAATCATGACCTCTAGCTCTGATACCATTTTCGCAGTAGTACGGTTGTCGTTAGACCAAAACCCGCAGGTGATTGGCAAACTCATCACCACCAGACTTCAAGGATCCAAGAGAGGGAGTTACTCCCTTTTCACGATACATCGGGGAGCGCTGACTACTTGCCATTCCATGCAACAATTTGACATGATTCAAAAGATCATTCATTTCTCTTGGCCATCTATGAGGTATTATTAGAATTATTGAATTAATTTTTAGTTTTGATTTAGACTATTTTGTAGATTCAAGACTTGGTGGGATTGTGACTTGGTTGATCCAGTGTGTTCAGCCTTGGTCATTTTATTTCATATGTCAGTTTTATTTGTATGATTGTTAAATTCCATCTTAGACTTCTAAGTATGATCTTGGTCCTCACCCTCCCAGGGATTTGAAAATAGGCATTTTGGCTATAACTCAGAAAAATTATTATAAATAAAAATATAGTTTTTTTCAATTGAGACTTGTGTTACTTTGTTTCAGATTGTATCTATTATTTATTTCATTCATTTTTGTTCTATAATCATTTACATAAAAACATTTTTACATTTTTATAGCAACAACACACAAGTTGATAATTGCATTAGGTCAAAGAACATATTTCTTAAGAGTTGATTGATATTTTTTACCTAGCCTATAAACTTAGGGTAACATTCCCACCTATCTCACCTTAGCCTAGTGATATTCGAAAATGCTTAAGTGAGGACTTTCCATTCCTCGCCTCAACATGATGTGCAATGGTTTTTGTCTTCTTGTCCTTTCCTTTCCACTTCTTCTTTCCCTCCTTGGAATCATCTCAGTGGTCCTTCTAATTGAAACCACTTGGTTTCCCTTTATTCTTACCCACATTCTCCACATATGATGCTTGTACATAGGCCTCATCAACTATCCTAAGTTTAAAGAGAATCACTTGCCTCAAATCACTATGTAGTCCTCCCTAATAGTTGAGGAGTACATCTAGGTTCTTGGGGGATATACCCAACATAATGGCATTTTTTTTCTGAACTTGGTTGTGTACTCTTGCATACTTTGCCCTTTCTTATATTGGAAGTAATGCCAATGGATTTACTAGTGCTTTTCATACCCAATAGGGTAGATTTGGGACTTAATGAGGGTTTTAAACACCTCCCACTTAGTTACTATGGGATCACTTTCCAACCTAAGCATATCCATGTGAGTTTCCCACCAAATTTGGGAATGGTCCTCTAACTTTAGTCAGGAAAATGAAATATTTTTCTCTTCTCCTATTTTATGAACACTAAAATAAATTTCTAACTATTAGAACAATTTATTTAACTTAACAAAATCAATCTCACCTTGGTAGGGTTTGATGTCCACTTTCATTTCGACTTTAAACAAAGATTGGGACGAAGTGACAGAATTAGAACTTGGTCTCTCTTTCTTTATCTCTTTTTCAACTCATTTTATGGGTGACATTTGTTATCTCCATATTTATCTTTCGATCCATATTCTAAGTTGGAGCCACCAAACTCCCCAAAAGGTCTAAACTTTCTTTGTAGAGCTACCACGAGGATGGCGATGTTGCGAGAGATGTTAGAGACTTGTGCTTCTAGCTTTGAAAATATCTCTTTTGACTCATCTTGTGGATTGTTACTATACTCATCCACCATGGCTAGAGTTTTAAGACTTATTTCTTACGCCAATTCATAGATCCTACAATTTCCCACAAAACCCCAAAAGAAAGCTTATCTAATACCAATATGATCTATAAATTGTCATGGGTATTGTACTTGAACAATTCGTCACAACATATGTTATAATATTTTGCAATCTCTTATTGCATTGTTTTACTTTAGATTCCATATTTAATAGTACTAGATTAACTCACAAATTATTAAAATAAGTTGAAAATGAAATGAAATAAACTAAGAAAATAACACACCATCCACACAATTCACACAATATGTACCCCGAGAAAACCTGATATGAGAAAAACCCAGCTAGAAGGTGATGCTTATGCCTTGCTCTTTTCTTCTCAATTATAAAATGAAAATACAAAGAAAGAACACTCACTATGGAGTTTCCATGGACATGGTGACCTACATGGTTGCAACATGATCTTCTACTTCCTTTGTTTCACTTAAATATCCCACTCCTAGATGCTCTGCTCTACTATGGAATAATAGAAAGACAATAAGAATGTAACCCCTTCCTATCCTAGTAGCCCAATATTTAGTATGGTGTTATAGCCATCTTGGGCTAGGGTTAGGGTTTCTGCATGCCTCAAATATCGATTAGAGTTAGGGTTAGGGTTTTTAAATGGCTCAACTATTGATTAGTGTTAGGATTTTAGACCCACTAGAATCTTCTTGAAATTCCACAAGTGACTAGCTCAACATGTGTGAGTAATAGGAATTGTTATGGCATCCACTCAACATCATGGTGGTCAATATGATAGGTCAACTTGAAAGAGGCATAACTTCCTCATATAAACTCCAATTAAGGTGAACTTCATGTTGTTGGAAATCTCTCGATGTGTAGAAAACAATTGAGAGGTTGTAAAGTTCATTTGAAAAGTTTTGACCCCCAAAACAACCATTTAAGGCCTCAAATAGGCTCTAGAAGTTTTTGGATCCTAAACCACCAAAGGAGACCTAACCCTTTAGACTAGCCCTACAATCCAATAACTTCAAATCTTCCACCTAGAAAGTACCAAAATAGATGACAGGTTATATAATGATCCATTTCAAATCATCTTCAAAATTTCTCCCAATATTCTCTAATAAAAGGACAATCTATAAACATGTGTAAGAATTTTTCCTCGAAGTTTTTGTAGAAAATACATCTTCTTGGTACCTTCCAAGCTCTCTTTTTAGAATTGTCTTAGGTTCAAATTTTTTTTTCAAGGACTAAGTAGAGAAAGATTGTTTTTTTTTTTAAGGGAGCCTTGATTTTCCAAATATTCTTCCACCATCACTTCTTATCTTCTTCTTCCACATTCTCTAACTTTGCTTGATACCTTAACTTGGATGTGAATCTGCCTCTTGAACTATTTTTAGACCAAACTCTCTCACCATGTCCCTCCCTAATATTTATTGCACTTTTTTTTAGGTTTTATAGGTAATGAATCCAATTTCTAGCTTCCTCACCTTGTAGTCCTAATTTATTTTCTACTATTTGTCCTTGATTCCAAATAGAAATGGTCACTGGATCTATTTCCTTTGTTAAGAAACAAACTCTTTTCATATTTAGAGAGATTACCAGGGGTATTGTGAGTCTAAAAAACCTTACAGAACCTACCAAGGTTCATCTCTAACCCCCACACTGAACCCATTCCTACTCTCCATGCCAACTAGTTTCCCACTATTGGAAACGCTCTTATCAATGCCTTTCATATTATGGAACCTCCCACCATATATATTTTTGGCTTCATATCTAGTCCTCAAGAGATAGGAGAGTAATATATTTCTAAAACATCACTTCCTTCTGTAGGCCTTGTTCTTCAACTATCCTTGAAAGACTCTTATGTGTTATGCACCAAAGCCTTAAAATACCATAAGAAACCATAGTACACACCTTGTACACCAACCATGCTCAACTCCAATATAGATAAGTGATATAAGTTACATAATAAATCCTTAAAGAATAGATGAACCTCCTTCAAATACCCCAATACATTCATATATCCAAATCACATGTCCTCAATAATGACTACATGATCTCTATATATGCATATTTATACATTACACACATGGCTCCTTTATTAGGCCGACCATTATTACATATGAATTTACCCATTACATGTACATTTAACCCCATATATGCCTTCCTTGGATTCATACCATAGTGCCCTCCTTCAAAAATATGTGTCCTAAATAATTTGAAATTAAGGGTGTTACATGTGATGAAACCAAGTAATATGAATTCCTTATATTATTGCTTTCTTGTTGTCATCAATGATGATCAATCCATCCAAACTCAATTTTTGTTTTCTTAATCCTTGATAGTTAGTTGTTTCATAATTTTCTTTCCTTTGATTTTGTGTTGTTGTTGTGACTTCTCTAATTTGTTGTAGTTGTTGGTCTCTGGTAATATCATGTTGAATAATGGTTTTGTGATGCCATGTTAAATGAATATTGTTGATTATTCCATCATCTTCCTTGTTAATGTCAATGTCGATCTTCTTGTCTTTCTTGAAAACTTTCTTGGTAATGAGGGTGTCGATCTGGTTTCATGTGTGATGGTTTTCTTTCAATCTACACACCCATTATGTATGTCTTGTTTTCATAGACAATGGCATCCTCTATCATCTTTTCTTGGTATTTGATTACTCTACCATTCAAGATAATACTATCATATTTAAACCTATACATCCTCTAGATGGATTTCAACTTCTTCAAGTATCTTTTAGTGACCTTCTTGAATATTTTCTTCATTTTCCTTTTGAAGTTGCAATGTGACCTCGTCTATCAAATTATGATGTCCTTCTTCAATTCTAGACTGTATTTCTAATTTTACCTCATCTGTATTTAGGGATTCTTAGACCTTCTTGTAGATTTTCTCTTCAAGTTTTTTTATAGTATCCTCTTCAATTTTTGTGGTAATATATTCATCCCTATTCTTTGATTCAGACTCCTATACACACATTTTCGCATTCTTCACATCATTAAGAAGTTCTTGATTATGCTTACATAACCTTTTGATTTCTTCATATTTGTTTTAATTCTTCCTTTGACTCATCATTTTCCAACTTTCCTTCGCTACTTTTTCCTTTCTTTAAGTTTTTTTTTTTTGTGAATAAAAAGTGGATCCTTATATTTATTTCATCTGAAGGTTTTCAAAGAAGATCTGCAACCTATCTGCTTACACCAAAGGTATATCAACGAATCCATCAAGACCATATTTCCTCGGAATCAACGGTCTAGGTCTTCTCTTTCTTTTCATGATTTCACGCTTCGTGGCTTGGGAAGACAGCTTCCTTTATGATGCGGACTCTCGATAGCCAAAATCTTGTAATTCCCTCACGCCATTTTCATGGGACCAGTTCGATCGTCCAGATCTCTTCTGGTGCCAACGGTCCTGATCTGATCTCAATTATCGTCATTTCGCGACTTTGGGGAGTGGCTTCCTCAAGATTTGGACTCCCAATAGCCGAAATCCCAAAATTTCCTTTCATCATATCCATGGGACCAGATCAACGGTCCATATCTGTTATGGTTGCAACGGTCATGATATGATCGTGCTTATTTCGATTTCGCATTTCATGATTTCACGACTTTGGGGAGTGGATGCCTTCAATATTTGGACTCCTGATAGCCGAAATCATGAAATTTCCTCACATCATATCCATGGGACCAGATTGACGGTCCAAATATTTTATGGTTCCAATGGTCCTGATCTGATCGCGCATTCGCATTTCGTGATTTTGTGACTTTGGGGAGTAGTTGCCTTCAAGCTTTTGACTCCTGATAGCCAAAATCCCAAAATTTCCTCGCATCATATCCATGAGATCAGATCGACGGTCCAGATCTTTTCTTGTTCCAACGGTCCTAATCTGATCGCGCTTATCGTGATTTCTCTTTTTGCGATTTTGGGACTTTGGGGAATAGCTTCCTTCAAGCTTTGGACTCCCGATAACCGAAATCCCGAAATTTTATCGCGTCATATCCATGGGACCAGATCAACAGTCCTGATCACTTCTGGTACCAACGTTCCTAATCTATTCTTTCTTATCATGATTCCACAGTTCGCGATTGTGTGACTTTGGGAAACAACATCCTTTGACCTCGCAACTCCCAATTGTCAAGGTCCTGAAGTCTTCTGTCAACTGTTGATCTTCTACATTGATGCTTACAGTAGTTCTCTCCCCTGAGCTTCGGATCATTTCTGACTTGGAAAGAATTCTAGGTAGACAAAGGTGGCACCTCATTCAAATTGGGGTCGTTCAGTTGGGCAAGCTCCTCGCACTGGAACCAGAGGGGTGAGATTTGGGACTGCCTGAGACCTTGGAGATTGATTTGTTGCATCGAGCCTACTCCTGCATTGGCCAATCGGTCTGCAACTTTGTTTTCACTTTGTCTAATGTGAGAGGGGGTTAGAGTTAGAGAAGGCCTGAGAAGAGTCTGGAAGTTGTGAAGAAGGCCAAGGAGGCACCAGCTGGGAGTGATTTTTCCTAGATCTCTGCCATTCAGTATTTTTTTTGCCAAGTCTATTATGATTTTGGAGTCTCCTTCAATAATCATATGGGTTAGGTTTTGATCTAGATCCATTTTCACCCCTTTGATGAGACCCTGGATTTCTATTGAATTGTTGGTGTCGTATCCAAGATTTCCTATAGTTAGGCTTTAAATTTGTCCCAATCTGTATATTATGACTGCTCCATAGCCTGAGTGTCCTGGATTTCCTTTTGATGCGCCATCAAAATTGACCTTATGGAATCCTAGCGGGGGGGGAACCACTTGGAGGGACTAAGAGATTTTGAAAATAAAGGGGGTTGTTGAGGAAGGGTGGAGTGGGAAAACAAGAAGCCCCAGGAGTTGAGGATCGAGAGCTCACCTCGGTCAATGGGTAAATCCTCCTTGAGCCATGAATGTAGCTGGAGAGTTTCCTAGAGATGTAAGAGGATTGTATTCCAGAGGAGGGTAGGAGGAGATGGTTGAGAGTGAAATATTATTATGTTCCTCTCTTTCCATATTTGCCACACTATTAAGCCTAGTAAGAGTTGCCAGGCTCTATTCAAGATAGGACTTTTGAAGGGACCGGAGCCCCACTCCCTGATGGTGCTAATGATGTTATTTTGAACTTGATTGGTTCTTATCATGAGCTGAGTGGATTAGTTCCATATGTTCTCACTGAGCAGACAATTATTTAGGAGGTGCTCCATGGTTTCTTCCTAGAGATGATATAGATGGCAGATCGAGGGGCCAATGAAACCTCGTCTCTGCAGATTGTCCCATGTTAAGATCTTGTTCTGTAGTAGAAGCCAGAGGAAAGTAGAGATTTTGGTCCAGAGTTTTGATTTCCATATTGTTGTCTAGATGATGTTTTTCTGAAGGTTATGGAAATTCTCTTGTAGGGTGTAGCCCGCCTTGAGAGTGAAGCTTCCATGAGGTGTGTATCCCCATATGAGAATGTTTGGGTCTGTGCTTTTCCTAATTCGCCTTTGGCTTGTTACTTGTTTCCATTGTTGCAAGTCACAGTTCATTGCCACTTGGAGTTCTTGATGAGTTTATTTCCAGTTTCGCTAGGGAGAGACGCTGGAGATTTATGTCCACAGATCTGCCACTTTGAGAGTGGCAAGATCTTGAATGTGATTTTCGTAGGATTGTAGATTTTCTTCCAGTCGAAGGGGTGGCATTTGTTGCCAGGAATCCATCCAGAATAGGGCACTCTGACCATTGCGAACTTCCCAGAAAGCATGTTTATGTATGAGTGGTCGATTTTTCGAAGCCTCATTCCAGATGTTGGAGCCCTGAATTTTCCCCTGCATTCTTATAAGTTGACTTTGGTGCGTATTTGGGGCATATTTTCATTTCCATAGTTTTGCTCAAAGCTTTGTTGGAATTTTGAGCCATCTCCACCAAATTCTTTCTCCCATGATGCTATTTAATTTACCAGGTTCCTGGAGACCCAGACCACCTAAAGATTTAGGCTTGCAGACTTTGTACCAGTTGACTAAGGCCCATTTTTTGTTCGAGTTGTGTCCATGCCAAATAAATTTTCTTTGCAGATTCCTTATTTTCTTTATAACTGATTGGGGGGAAGCCAGGGTTGAGAAGAGGTAAGCTGGGATGGCCTGGAGGACTGACTTTAAGAGAACAATTTTGGCTGGAAGGTTGAGGGAACGAAAGGTCCAGTTGTTGGGACAATTGGTGATGGAGAGTAGGAGGGAGTCCCAAGAGATGTTTATGGTTGTTGAGTCAGAGAGAGGGAGTCACAGGTAGCAAGAGGGCAGAGTGCAGATAGGGGTATTCAAAATTTGAGAAAGCTGATGTTGGATTGCCAAAGAAGTATTGAAAAAGAAGCACAGTGATTTTGTCAGATTAAAGGTGGTTCCAAAGGCTTTGCTAAAATCTAAGAGGATGGAGCTTAGTTTTGTTTCTTATTGCGTGGTGGGGGTATTCATTAGTAGCTTGTCATAAACAAATTGGCTATGGGAGGTTGTCGGTTCTAATCCGTGAAGAGGGAGGCCTCGAAGGGAACCATTTTGAATTGAGGTCTTGATATAGCGTCCTAGTCCTTCAGCCATTATGAAAAAAAGAAAAGGGGAAAGAGGGTCTCGTTTCCTTATCCCTCTTGAGGGGGAGAAGGGTTGAGAGGGAATACCATTAACAAGGATTGAGAAGAAGGTCGAGGATATGAGTTTCATTATCCAGGAGACCCAATCCCTGTCAAAACCAAAAGTCGATAGAAGCGCTTTCATATATTGCCAACTTAATTTATCAAAATCTTTTGAAAGGTCAAGTTTTAGAAGCATACCTAGAGTGTGGGTGCTTTTGAGTGAGTGAATGATTTCATGGACAAGAATGACACTATCCATTATTTTCCTTCCTTCGACATATCATGATTTCTCCTTGGAGATGATGAAGGGTAGAATAGGCTTGAGTCTTAGAGCTATGACCTTGGATATTATTTTGTAGATCACGTTGCAAAGAGATATGGGTCTGAATTTCCTCGGGGTTATGACTCTTTATTCTTTGGGTATTAAGGTGAGGAAAGTGGCATTTAGTGCTGGAAGGACTTTACTAGAGCTGTGTGATTCCTCCACCAGTTGCCACACTTCCTTCCTTAACATTGGCCAATAGGAGTGGAAGAAGAATGTTGTGAAACCATCTGGACCTGGAGCCTTGCATGTAGGTAACTCCTGAATAGCCTGATCCACTTATGCTTGCGTTATTGGTGTCATGAGAGCCTCATTCTGTTCCTAGGTGATTATAGTTGGGATGTTTTGGACCACCCACTCTATTGCTAAGGTGTGATCCACCTAGTGTTTGGAGAGGAGATCCTTGTAGAAATATGTCAGCTCATGCATTATTTCCTGATGATTTAACAAGGTGTTGCCTTGCGATTCTTCCAACTTCGTGATGTGATTGATAATGTGTCCGTGGATCATAGAACGATGGAAGAATTTTGTGTTCTTCTCTCCTTCATTGAGCCATTGAACCCTAGATTTCTATCTCCATGGGATCTCTTCTTTCTTGTGCCTTTCTTCTAGTTACCTTTTGAGTTCATTTTCCTCCTGTTGCTGGGTGATTGTGTATCCTGCTTGAATGAATTGTGCTTGGAGGTTCTCAAGTTTTTGTTCCAGTAATTTCCTCTCCTGAAAAATGTTCCCAAAGACCTCTTTGTTCCATTTGCGTACTTTTTGTTTGAAGTGTTTGAGTTTTTGCTAGAAGCATTACATTTTGGTTCCCATCTGTGTTTCCGCAGTGCTCCACTAATGACGGGCCAACTCCTGGAAATCTGGATGGGAGAGCCAAAAAATTTCAAATCTAAAGGGTTTAAGCTTGGGGGTGGCAATAGTGTAAACCCTGAGATAAACTAGCCAATGGTCTGAACCTTCCTTTGGAAGGATGTTGGATTCTACTAGGGGGCCTTCCAAGAGGAGAGTTTCTGAGACAAGGAAGCGATCAAGCCTACAATCTATTTGGTGGTTTCCCGATCTTTTGTTGGTCCAAGTGTAGGTGCCATTGTTGTTCTCAATGTCTACCAGTCTAAGGTTCTCTATGAGTTCCTAGAATTTAGCGCTATCCTGCTCCAGGCATTTTTTCCCCCCTTGCTTTTCCTCCTACGTGAGAATTATGTTGAAGTCGCCTCCTATTATCCATCGCTTGCCCTTCGCTAAGGATCCTAAATAAGCTAGGCTATGAAGAAAGAGGTCTTTGTCTTGGTTGATCTGAGGACCATAGGCATTTGTGATCATTCCTTCCTTGTCTGAACCAATGGCTCTGTAGTGCACTATGATGGTGCATGGAGTGGAGAGGCTTTGATCAAGGATGAATGTAGCAAGATTCCAAAGGATGGCCAGGCCTCCTGAAGCCCCTTTTGAGTCCGTTTGATAGGATTTGCAGTTGCGCCAACATAGTTTGATGATATTTTCTGCAGTTTTCCCTACACATTTTGTCTCTTGAATCAGGAATATATTAGGGTCTTCCATTTTGATGCAGTTTCAAAGAATCCTTTGTTTGGATCTTCCATTTAGGCCTTTGATATTCCAAGTGAGGATCTTCATAGTTAACAATTTGGTGGGTGGGAAAAGGAGCTCTCTGAGAGCCAGTGAATCTGTCTTGAGTTGATCATATAGTTTCTTGCCTCCTTTATTAGTTGATGAGTTGATTTTCTGCCCCTTCGTTTGTTTTCTTTTGGGTGTTTTCTTGGATCTTGGTTTGGGTCTATGTTGGTCCCCAACCTAGATGTGGCCCCTGCCGATGAGTCCAGAAATACTTTGTGGACTTTCCTGAGTTGGTCCTCTGGTAGGGTTTGGAGATCCTTCTTTTTGAGTGCTTCTTCTAACCTGTCTAGGTCAATTTATGCTAGGTCCTACTCATCCATTTCCATGATTGTATCTTCCTCTCTTTCTGGTTCTTTCCCTGAGACTGGGCGAGTCTATGGATCTGCTTGGTTTGCTAGGGTTTGATGCTTTTGTGCCAACTTATCTTCCTTGTACTTGTTGGGATCTTTCCCCGCGGTCTTGTGGGGGTTTTCCACCTCTTCTACTTCTAGGAGGCAGTTGAGGGATTCAAAAGAGTTATTAGTTGGGTTCTTTTTTCTATTGATGGTTGTGGGATTTTTCTGCGCTTGTCTCCCTCAACTTTGAACCTAAGTAAATCCTTCCTTTAGTTTCTCTTTAGCTTCCTTCTTGGGGGGGAGGCATTGAGAGGGAAGTCTCTGAAAAGGTGTCCATGTTCATGGCATTTTCGACATCTGAAAGGGATGTGTTCATAGTCTATGTTTTAGGCCCATTCCTCATCTTGGTATTCTAAAGTAATTGTGCCTGGCAGATCTTTGGAGATGTTAATATAGACACATATCCTAGCATAAGAGGTGTATTTTCTTTGTTTGGTAGCTTCGGAAGATTTGACATATTTACCCAGGGTGTTGCCTATGCCTAGTAAAATTTTCTCTAACCAGAACTCTTGGGGTAGGGAGTAGAGGCTAATCCATACCGGTGCATATGCGAAGTTTTCCTTTTCTGGGCAGAAGTGGTCTGTCCAGAAATGTAGGTAGAGGCCAGCCGAGTTGTAGAAATATTGTCCCCCTTCAAAGATCTTGTCCTTGTCCTCCATGTTGTAGAATATTATTGTAAAGAAACTTTTGGAGCTCAGTTGAAGCTCATAGTCTCCCGTGGGGTTCCACCACGCCTTGATCCAGCGAGCTAGGTATTTTTCAGTGGGCCAGAGACCTAGGAATTTTCCTATGAGGGTATGGTCTCGCATGAACTGTGTATGCTCCCCTATCCTGATGGTTTTGATGGCATACCTGGGCGCAATCGGGGCTTGGGGGATGCATTTTATGGGTATCCAGACCCGAGAGGCTTTTGGATGCGATGACTTAGCCTCTATGTTTGATTCTTTGCTTATGTTCATCTCTTCCTGCATGTATTGTTCTTGTAAGTGAGATGGCGGCTCAAAGGATGGTCGGTGCGCTCGCAAGTTTTCTAGATCGTTGGCGGCAACGTTTCGGTAGGAGGGGGATTTTGCCGTCCCCTTCTTCTCCCATTCTACTGAGGCGGTTAGTGCAGCAGGGATGAGTCAGTCAACGCATACCAAGGGAGTCAGAAGGTTTAGAACTAATGTTGCAGAGCCGAGCATGAAGAAACCCTAAAGTTGCAGAGCTCTAATATAACCTAATCTGCCATTTTCTTTCTTTAGGTTATTAAGCTTCTTAATGAGTGATTCATTAAAGAATTGCATCTTGGTGAACTCATCACCTTCATTTATAATATATTTTCTTAACTCTTCATTATCCTTTTGTAAGGTGTAAATTTTTCCTTTTTGATTCCTTTAATTCAACTTGAATTATATGCATCTCCTCCATTTTTAAGTCCTTGATCCATTTTTTAAAATGATTCTTTAAATACTCTTGATGTGATCTTTCATCTTGTACCTTTATCAATACTCCACCTCTCTTGAGCTTCAAACAAAGCTATAAATTTGATGAGAACCCTCCAAAGTTTTCATTTTTTTAGAGGTCATATTTAGTGATTGTTTTTACCCATTAATAAAAAAAATTGTTGCTACCAGCAGCACTATTTTTTAGTGGGTTTAAAATTGTGACTTGTTTGAAATCGTGAACTTGACATCTCATACCATTGCATAGAATTGACCATCGAATCAAAAAGCGGTGCTTCAAGTAGAACCACTTTTATTTTTAGAGTTAAATTACAACTTAATTAAAATTGTGACCTTGATCATTGGTACCATCAAAAACAAAAAAAAATCAAAATCAAGTCCCAAAAAATGATATTGATTGAAAAAAATTTATTAATTAATTTTTTTTATTACTTGATAAACAAATTAAAAAAAAAAAACACTTTCTTAAAAAACACAAATTTAAAAAATAAAAACAAAATAAAACTTTTTGAAAAATGAAAAAATAAATTAAAACTTTAAAAACAAAATAACATTTAAAAAATATTGGAAAAAAACAAATAAACCTTAAAAATTGAATTTGAAAACAAAAATTAAAAACTAATAAAAAAAAATTAAAAATTAAGAAAAACTCTAAAACAAAAAATAAAAATAAAAACAATTTAAAAATACACCAATTAAATATATGAATTACAAAAAATATTAAAAAGAAAAAAAGTTATAAAAATTTAAAAAAAAAAAATTTAAAAAAAAAAAAATGAAAAAACAAAACAAATTGAAAAACAAAAACTGAACCAAAAAAAAAAGAAATATTTTCAAGGGAAAAACCCAAAAACAAAACAAAATATTTATGGTGGCAAATCTCCCCCACCAAAATATTTAATTTTTCTTTCGGTTTTTAGTTTTTTCTTTTTGTTTTTTGTTTTTTGTTGAATAGGGAAATCAACAACTAGTCGTGCACGTACTTGTGTGACACGTGGTCGTTTTATCTGACTGTTATCACTATAACTCCAGGCATGCCAACGCAGCCCTTCACGCAACACACAAGGCTAGTCGAGGGTTTTGAACAAGTGACTTCACATAACAGAGTGTCTTAAAAGTACACTCCATTACCAACTATTCTACACCCCATGGGTGTTTTTATTTGTTCTTTTAAAATATTTTTATATATTATATTTTTAATTGGTGTATTTTTAAATTTGTTTTTGTTTTTATTTTATTTTTTTTAATTTTAGTAGTACTTATTTTTATTTTTAAATTTTTTTTTCCATTTTAATTTTATTTTTTTAATTTCATATTTTTTTTTTTTATTTTTTTTTTTGTCTTAAAAAAATGTGTTTTTTTTTTTTAATTTGATTTTTTAGTTTTTTTTTTCAATTTATTTATTTATTAATAATAAATAAATTTTCAAGCAATACCACTTCAATTTAGGAATTGATTTTGTTTTTTTTATTTGCAATGTATCAGTTGTCAAATTCATAGTTTTAATTAAGTCATAATTTAACTCTAAAAATAAAAGTGGTGCTACTGGAAGCACCACTTTTCCATTCAAGGGTCAATTTGTTGCAATGGTATTGGTTGTCATGGCCACGATTTCAAAAAAGTCACAATTTCAACCCCTCTAAAAAAGGGGGGTACTACTAGTAGTGCCACTTTTTGATTCAGGGGTTGATTTTGGTGTTTTTTACCCAAAAATATGCGTTTTTTGGGCTAGAGTTTTCTTTAAAGGTCATAGTTCTCATTAAATTGGTAACTATGTTTTCACCATAAAAACCAAGACTTCGCCCAAAAAGAGTCTTACCAGATTCTTTTACCATTATCAACCATTCTATGGGATTGAATTCATCTTAACCTTTATTCCACTAAAGTAACTGATTTCCATTAGTTCTACTTGGGATCCAAACATAAACCTCAAATTCCAACCTTAATATTAACAATAATGATCCAAAATGGTTATTATTTTTCCAACATATTTTCTTGTGTTTCCTCTTTCCAACGGATTTTGAATCACCTCAATTGGAATCCCAACTAAAAGTTATGATAATTTTAAATTAACATACCTTTTAAACTCTAATTTGGAGACTTTCTTGTTGGTCGACCTTTCTCCCAATGTATCTCTAAAATTTTGTCCCTTCTGAGTTTGAGGTTTTTTCATGTAGTATTTTGATATGTATTCTTTGCAATTCCATAGGTTTGACCAAAATTTGATGTGCCAAGTGAAAGCTATGGTAACTTTCCCAAAACTTGTAGATTTGTTTTTCCAGAGAATGAACTTATACGACAGTGTCCAATTTCACTAATATGATTATGAAATTTGGACCCAAAACACTACGATACATCCTCTTTTCAATGGAATTTGTGGCACTCAAATTGGATATTTCTAGAATAAGATATGATTGTTTTACTCAGAACACGTGTTTAAGGCTAGTTGTAGGACTAGTAAAAAATTGTTGGAGAATGGATGTAAACTGATACAAAAAAAATAAATAGAACTGCAGCCAATCGAAGAGGAATAAGTTTCAAACATAAAAGGTGGTGTCTAAAGACATTGTTATAGCACTTAAACACAATACATTGTAATCAGAACATCACAATGCATATTGAACACATAAACCATGTTTAGCATTAGCATACAACACTTGTACATGTTGATATAATGACCCATAGGGTCTGGTATTTATAACTTCGAGATCTAAACAACTTCTTTGTAATCGAGAAGATATTTTCCACATATAATTGTTAGTAGATAGAGTTGACTCTGTCAAATCCATGTTGTCTAGTTGGCTCGACAAGGATGTTTGACCCAAACGTACACACATCCAACTCGTAGTCGATTGCTCGAAGTTGGTCACTCCATTGACCAATTATCTTCGGCTATTGGTCGACTGCCAACCGACATGCTTTTCAACTACTCAACTGACTAATGTAGATATCTTATCGATTTCTCGACCGATTGTTTCCAGATGTAGGTTGATCATCCGACCGACTTATTCCAGGAGAAGTGTGATGAACCATCAACACTTGATGTTCCAACACCCCCCATCAAAACACAACTCTAAATATTCAAGAGGTGAAATTACGTCAGTAGGACCCCCCCCCCCCCATAATTGCAACTTCCTAAAGCCCAAGCATCGTACAGAGCTAGATAAACCTAGCTTCATGTAATGGCTTGGTGAAGATATCAATGACCTAGTCATCTATCCTAGAATATACAAGACATACAACGATCTCATGAACCAATATTCTCAAATATGAGCATGAAGCTCAACATGCTTCATCTTGTTGTGGGAAATTGTCAGCAAATTGAATGACACTCTAATTGTCACAGTAGAGGGTAGTTGAGGTCTGAACACAAAATCCAAGTTCACGAAGAAGTTGTTGAATCCATATTGCCTTGGTACCTGCATGAATGGTGCCACAATATTTTTCTTCTGTAGTTGACAAGGCGACTACCTTCGTCAAATATGGATCTTGTAAAATCTGGAAAATCTCACTATGTAATCATGTGAGACATAATTTCTACTATTTGTTCACTAATGTGAACTCCAATGTGATGAGAGCGAACCAAGAGAAGTGAATCAACTGCATGTCTAACACATCCTTAAAAATGACTGACAATTTAATCAATTCCAAGTTGCAATGCTTGCGATGCAGAAGGATCTAGTTATCCTTTGCTAGGTCAAATGACCATCCAGGTGAACCAAATGTCCACATTATTTCTCTCAAAATCAACATCCTTGTGTATGATTCAATTGCAATTCATTGAACCATAATTCTGCTAAAGTCTTCCATCTACATACTGCAGTTTCCCATCCAGAAAATTTGATGCCCATCTAGCATATTTGTTGTCAAAACTTTTAGTCTGACAACCATCTTCAATTCCATCATTAATTTCTCCCCTTTTTCAACTGAATGAAGAGACCGCAAGTGGTTTCACAAACCATCTTCATTTGATTTTTGAACTCC
>JZKD02S1672846.1:1305007-1322875 GCA_000966675.3 Picea glauca | reverse complement strand
GAAAAGTTACATCATTTTACTCCCCCCTCTAGGCTCAAGAGAGTACCATACTTATTCCATTTGTATACAACACAAAGTGAGCATGTGGAAACAACCACATGTTATCTCACCCTGTGAGGGCCATGCTTGAAAGCTACGCCATAATGGGACCACTTTGGACTAATATACCCTTATGTCAAGTACAAAAAATCTATGTTCTGGAAGATTGGTCTTTACTCGAGATTGAATTCTTTGGTATGACTTATATAATCGCTTGGTTGTTGATGACCACTGCGAAGGATCGATCCGCTCATAGTCAATCATCAATCTTGTAGGTTTCTTCAATGTTGAACATCTGTCTGAAGAATGGTTATGCTTGCCACAATGATGGCAAGGATGGATATAAAAAATTTGATTCTCCATGTGACCAACTCCATTGCAATGTTGGAATTTATCATTATGTTGTTGAACTAGAACAGGTGAAGTCAAATCTTCTTGAAGGAATCCAACACTTTGAAAATATATTAGTTTGGAATAATTGGGAATATGAAATGTAACTTCCTTGTCATATCCAAGTCAGGTTCTATGCTTATTGTTCATGATTTCTTCCCAAGGTTTGATGATTGGCTTGGAAAGAGAAAGTTGAACCTAGTCATGCTGAACTTGGACAACTTCATCTTCATCTGCATATGTATCTGAAGTTGGTTTACCAATTTTCTCATGCATTGATTGTTGATTTGATTCACCATCACCATCAATATCATCATCATAGAGAGGGTTGTTCTAAACAAAAACTAGTTCATAACACTTTACTAAATGTTGATTTTTTAGACCTATCAACTCATCATTCCATAGTTGGTATTGTAATTGCAACAAATGAATCATTGTTTGCATGACTCGCAAACATGTGATAACATTTTCCAATGTTTCACCGGTCAGCATGACCGAGCTGTTCTTTGTTGTTTCTAACAAAGTTTCTAATAAGAAAACCATCTCCATGATTTTAGCCATCATTGTGCTTGAACTTCACGCTCGCTTGTACTTTTGAATTCGATTTCTTGAACTTTGCTTACATGAAGTTGAGGGTGCCGAATACTACCGAAAATTCACCCTAATGGTTTGAATTTTAACCTAGTCAAATTTTGACTTACAATGACTCAAATAGGTGTTGGGTTCAATCGAAAATGCACCCAATACAATTCAATTCAATTTTAAGTTTGATTTCACTCTTACAATTAAACCATTACAAGTAGCAAATAATTTTCAATTTTGAATGCTTCATTAACTTGATTTGTCCTTTGCTTTCAATGTAGAATCGTTTGTTCTGAAGTTGATTGATCGTCAAATTAGCTTGAAGTGTTCATTTCTTCAATGATATGAATGTGAATTGTTATTGAAGGTTGATGTGGATGACAACTTGAATGCTTAAATGTGCATTGTAAGTGTTTTGGTTACTTGTCCCTAATGGTGCTTGAAATGATAGCAATTGTGTTTGAACTCCTTAACTTGTGGTGGATTGTGGTGGTTTAAATGACAAATTACAAATTTATAAAAAATATACACAAAATAATCATCTGAAACAATAACCACCATCCACAAGCACAATTGTACTTATGATCCCCTTCTTCAATTTCAAATGTATCTAGAACATTTCAACACCAAAAAAGAAAATTATTAAAAAAGAATTACATTAAATTTACAATCAAATTTCTTCTTGAGGATAACACTTATGACTCCTTTTACGAAGTTAAACTTTTAACCAACCTTTTTAAATGGTTCCCTTTCTTTCACAAAATTCCTCCAAACCCACTCCTTAAAGTAAACACAACTTCAAGCTTTAAATTATATCAAACTTAATTCCCACATAAAGTAATGATCCAACCAAAAGTTTTCAACATACCCCATTTTCTCCCCTTTTACAAATTCAATATATACTCCAAACACCTTTTACAATTATATAAAGAATGTTTTACTTTTGCAAAAAGTAAAAGCATTAAATAATAAAAGGTTTTATTTTTAAGATCTTTTGACCATAAAAAAAATATTGTCTCTAAGAAATTTGGGCACCATGTATCATATACCAAGTGTGCTTAACTTCTTATCAAATACCAAGTGTGTTAAACTTCTTATGCAACCAAAAGAAAATGACCGGCATTAATATTACCTTGACTTGAACGTACATTAAACCTTGAATGGGGTGGTCATCGCTTGGGCATTGGAGAGAAGCAGATAAGCTTGGGAACGTTACGATTTGCTTCTTTCCAGTTGGCTATCTCTACACGTCTATGGTGTGGCTGACGATGTGTCCTCTGTTAATATTCCAACGAACATTTCTCATTGTGTTTTTAATCTAAGTGTTGAATCCTTCATTTCCTTAACTCATGGCGTTATTAACATTTGTAGACTGCATTGGATAAAGAATTGTTTTGAAAAAACGTTAAAAAAAAACATATTCCACTTGTTCATGGGGAATGTTCCTTTGGGCGTGGATGTGCTCGAGATATGTTGTGTGTAGATGAACGTAGAGAGTCATCACAAAGTTTAGGATCTGGTCTTTGACAGGTGCAAGAGTCAAATTTGATCGATTTCAACTGCAATGGAAGTGAGTGTTGTTGCCACGGTCGTGTTCGATTGTGCTTTAGAGATCTTTGTTTCTAATAGATCAGGCAGGTTGTAATGTTTGTACATTGTCGAACCATCGTACCACGAACTAGATGTCCTCCACCGTGGCCTAAATCCGATGCATGACCATGGATTAGCACTGACTAACAGAATAATTGTGGTGATATCGTCCTTTGCAAATGCTCTCTAGTTGTTTGGAAAATCTGCATGGGATGAGCAAATATTTTCTCAACGCTTAAAGATTAGTCTTCAGGTGGTTTGATGGTGGCTCAGTAGTTTGTCACTCAGCATGTAGATTTGCACATGCCTTCTCCTTGTCATCAACCTTGTTTCAGAACCTTCCACCACTTTGATACCAATTGAAGAATTATAACACATAATATCATCATGACAAGAACACACCAGACAAGACAAGAGACACAAGAAGTGGAGGAAAAGGACTCAAGCCATATTCATGACATTGTATTCATTGTAATGATACAATTATATAATACAATAATGAAACCACCTCAGTTTCTCTCACATCAACACCTCATCAGAAGATAAGGTAGGAGGAGGCAATATAGGAATCTAGAAACACACTTAGGATAACAACTATATCTTAGTATGTGAAACACATGAGGTGGTATACTAGGAATTCATGATTGTATATGAGTAAGAGGCTAACAAATGTTAGGTCAATTGTACATAAGATAAATGAGACCATCGACCAGTTTTCAATAGAGTGTGTTATCACTCCAAGAGTCACTCCCAGGCTACAAATGAGAGTAAGCTTGGTAACATAGAAATGTAAATGATTAAAATGGTTTGAATAGGTGGATCAACAAGATGAGAAATAAAGGGAGAGGGCAGCAAAAACTCTGCAGAGGCATTCCATTGGGCATGGAGTCATAACATCCTACGGATCAAAGGCAATCAAACTGTATATCAGACAAAGAGATATATAATGATGAGTAGAAGCATGGTGAATATGAAAAAAGGAAGAACACCCATTTAACAGAGATCCTTTCTGCAATAGATAAAGATTTGATTAAACAATTAACAATGATTTAATGGGCAAGCTACAACAGATCCTTTGTTGTCCATGAATCCATCAATCAATGGCAGCTATGATCCTCAAAACCTCCAATATGCTCAAGCAAGAAGATAACAAATAAGTGTGAAAACAAAGAAGACAATCTGATAACATCTCTCATGAATCTTTAATGGCAGAAAATTTCATAACAAATAGGCCCTCGGGCTTACAAATGAGCAATTAAAACTGCTCCTACTCTCTCAAGCCTCTCTTGGCTCATGAATCCAAACCTCTATCCTCAAGAGATCTCCTTCCTTAAATAGAAAATAGCATCAAAATAACCTTAGGAGGTCGAATCTCGTCTCCTCCATTGGATTCTAAGCCTTGGAGATAGGTGGCAACAATCAAAGAGACAAAAATCCAACAAACTGCTAATTTTCAAGAATTTGTTGGAAGTCATTAATAAATTGTTTACACCTCATGCATGAGGCCTTTGACGGAGCTAAATCTTAGGTGCAAGTGTCCCTTGACATCTAATTGATCCTTGAGAAACCATTTGAATCCTCCTTGACATGTGGGAACCTCCCAACAAGGCGAATATCAAAACTGTGATCACTACAGGAAATTAGGTAGCGTAGTTGTTGGCACAGGGGCAGATCCAAGGTTCAACGCTACAACAATGCACCAACAAAACCCTAACTACCATCCCTTTTGGCAACACCTGTGAAGCAGATGAAGTCTCACCCGAGGTAGACGCAGGGGTGGTTGCAAGACTTAGCTGTCTGCAACCTTAGCTGGGACACAGATCTGTGATTATAACACTTAGCAATCACCTAGCATAGATTATTCATCAATATTCAACCCTTATGATACTTCGCAGATAGCACAGAACATCGTAGTATGTACTTAGATCTAAGATAATTCATCACTTAGCCACAACAAGATAGATTAGATTCGGTAGATCAAGCATTAAGCATCTTACATACCAGATCTAACGTTCATTCATATCTCAGAAGCACAAAGCATAAATAGATCTATCTAAACACATCAAAGCACTTAGCAAAGGAAGAGACAAACACATCAGGTCAAGGCACGGAGCACAACACACATATTTATCGTGGTTCACCCCCACCCTGGGGCTACGTCCACAAAGTCTTCTTCTTTATTAGCTTCAGTTAATCAGGTTATAGCACAGAGCCATCCAAATCCCTCTTCGCATAGGACAAAATATTTGCGCAGCTGACTAGATCCTTCTTCCTTGCACTACGACACAAAGCCTTCTACAGTCTCTCAAAGGGACTTGCACTCGGCTCTGCAAGTCTTACACAAAATGCACAAATCCTTGATCACACAGATTCAACTCTTGGCACTTAGCCTACATCACATAGATATATCATCCCCCCCCTTCTCTATATGGCCTAGACATATATATATACATATAAAAGTGGGTCTAAGCATGGGTAAATCCACGGGTCGATATCTCTTTTCCATTACATTATCCTCAAAACCCTAAAAGGACCCAAAAAGGGGTTTAGCTTCCACAATTTCCACTTTGCGTTGCGCTCCATCTTTGACAAGCTGTCGAAGTCCCAAAAACGGTCAAATATGACCAAGTGTTCTTCAAAACTTGGTCAGGGCCAATAGGCCCCCAACACTCACCTGTGACTCGTCCCGAGTCACTCAGATCTGGGTAACTTTGCCTCAAAGGTCTCGAGCTTGGCTTGAGCTGCTTCGACTTGTCTCTGTGCTACTGCTTCTTGTTCAACGAATTTCTGAACAACCGCTTCGATGATAGGTCCTTCCAGTTGTTGCTCGACTGTAACAACTACTTGTTCTAGTAGTGTTCCTTGGCCTTTAATTTCTTCAAACAGTAGGTAGGTCGCCTCCTGGCTCAACTGGAGTTTCTAGGTGACTTCCATCACTCTGTTTTGCATGGTAAGAACGAGTTGTTGGGCAGTGCGTTGTTCCTGGAATCTCTTCATCCTCTCAATGGGTGACATGAGCTTGAGCTGTGCCTATACTGTATCTACGTGTTGCTTTTCTTCCTGGAGTTGGGACTCCAGTTTCTTCAACTCTGGGTCTTCAAATAGTTGTTCATATATCTGTGCGCTTCTGCTACTTAGTTGTTGACATTCTGCAGCAAGTGTTTTAATCCTCTCAACTCTGCTCTAAGCATTCAATTCTCGTTGTTCGCGCACTTCTTGTGGAGTCTGTGGTATGGTCTGAAGCTCTAATTCCATAACCCTTTGTTGAAGTTGTTGAATAACTTCAGCCAGCTTCATCACTTGGTGCTCTATGGGCTCTTCGGCCTTTTGCTCTAAGTCGGTCACAGAGCGCAATGCTCTATTGACTGCTTCTTCAATTCCTATTTGCTTTGCGAGCAGCTGCTCTTTCTCTTTTTGGATCTTCGCTCTGTCTTCTTCAAATTTTGCTTGGAGAGCATTCTTCTCTTGTTGCATGGCTTGGCGTTGTTCAATAATTTCCTCCTGTGCTTTCTTTAGGGCCTAGGTGGCCTGTGATTTTTCTTCCTGAGCATGTCGAAGGCATACTTCAACTATATCAGCAATCTTGCGGAGCTGAACTGATTCATCTCCCACTTCTGTTGTTCCTTCTAGCAGAGGTGCAATAGAGATTGCTTGGCTAGACTGGAGTGCTTGTTGTACTCCTTGGAGCGCGATCTCAATTTGGCTATACATTTGTTCCTGCTTCGCCTCCTACTTCTCTATGATTTCCTTGGAAGCATCATCGACCATTGTAACAATGAAATCAAAGTCATCCAACGTGAGGGCAGTTTGCATCTTGGTTACAGGGGTTCTTGGTTTCCTTTTGGAGGAAGATTTCAGAGGTAAGACCTTCCTTTTCTTCGATGAGTCTTCTTCGTCCCTAGGTGGTGGTACTTCGACTTTCTGTTGTTCAGTTTCTGTACCTTGTTCGTCATCACCTTCTTCATCTGGTGTAATGGAAGTCGTCCTTACAGATAGGTTGTCAACATCCTGGACTTCTTCAGTCTTCTTTGTCATATTTTCTTTCTTTGTCTGATGTCGGACATTTCTACAGGGTCTGTTGAAACAAGGAGGTCAGCCGACCATTCCTTGGTGATCTCTTCCAGGGCTTCTTCTGTCAGCTTATAATAGGACTGAAGTTGTTCCTAGTGCTCATCAACGCGTGGGGTTAGGTATATAAAGTGGCGGTCCGCACTGAACTTTATCAAAGGTCAGAATCTCTTTAAAGTGTTCGAGGTTATGTGAGGTTCACTCCTTATGGTTTCTTTCAATTGGTTATAGTACGTGTCGAAAACGACATTTGATTGCCATTGCTTTCTCATGTCGTTCGAGTATCATAATGTACTGAACTTTGTAGCTAGTGGCTCAAAGGGGTCAAGGTCCGGGAAGGTTGCGCCTTCCGGTAGCTCCCATGCAACAAAAGCAATCAGTATCAGGAGCCAGCTAAAATGGAATTCATGCCCCTGATCCTGGGCTTCTCTGCAATCAATCAGTAGTTGATTCACCAAGTACTTCACCCATTTCATATGTAGTCCCTCTGTTCACTTTCCTGCGAGGTCAACTACAAAGGCAGATACTTGTGTTGGTCGATTCTTGCGTACCAACTTCTCTGTGATCAGTTGGCATGCGAGGCACAATCCGCCACTTTCAATAGAATCTACCTTGTAGCCTCTCGCGCCTTTATCAACATCGCCATAGGCTTCTTTGATCTTCTGCGCAAGAGCGCGGTCTGCGGTCTTTCCAGGATAGTACTCATGGGGATCAGGTCCCTGCATTCTAAGCCCAGTGATCCTATTTATCAGCACCGTATCAACAGTTATGTGACGGTCTAACCACAGGTATCCTTCGTGGTAACTTGCTAGTAGCAATTTTACATAAGCATTCACCTCCTAGTGTCTGTCGAAGTGCAGTATTTTCATAACGTTGAGTAAAGTAGACTGTGCGAGGTTCATCGTCCATTGTTGAGGGATGAGCTTCAAATTCTTTCCCTTAGTTCTCGTCAAGTACTTATATGGGGCGAGCATGTTGTAAACTTTATGGTCCCCCAGGTTGAAGTCGCAAAACTTCAACATTGTAACCTTGTATTGATCTGCGCGGTAGGTGTGTACTCCTTTTGGTAGATATGTAGTGACTAGGGTGTATTCAAAGTCTCTAGGGACATTGTCCCTGTTAATCTCACTGCTCAGAGGGGGTATGTAAGCTGGTAGGATGGATGGTACTAACTTCGCATTGGCTACGTCATCCATATGCTTAGTTCTTCTCTTTGCGTCAACTCGAGATGTTCCTGCTCGAGCAGTCGACGAGGAGGCTTGCACTTCTCTCATCGATGATGCTTGGACTCCAGTCATTAAATCAAGAAGGACCTTTGTAACAGATTCCTCAAGTGTGGTGAGCTCGTCGGACATACGCACTCAGGAAAGATAATCAGGGTCACGATGATCTCAAAATATTGCACTAGGATGAACAATTTTCTTGCAATGATCACTATAGACAATCACTAGTTCTGCAGGCTTCGACTTTTCAATTGGCAAAAGTGTTCTTCAAGCACGGCGCGACGAGCTAAATAGGAAATTCATCAACGGTCTGCTTGCAATGGGTATGAAGCTTCCATGAACGTTGATCCATCCGTTATGACGTGGTCCAATAGTCTGGTGGTGATCCTTTAATGATTTTATGTCCATTCAGGGCGGAAGTCGAATGGGTATATTGGTCCAACGGCTATATTTCTTCGCCATGGAAAAGTTCCATATCTCATTGTTCTGATATCCCGACGAAGCTCAATTCCTATAATTTTTCCTTCTGCAAAGTTTCCTCTAGAATCTTCTGTAACTTTTCGATCTTGGCTCTCTTCTTACTTAGATTCCTAGCCTTCTTCCCAGTGAGCTTCGTCTCGCTCATCCTTTTTCCCTTTTGATTATTATCTTCTCTCGACATAGTCACTTAGCGATGCTGAGATTATTTCTTCAGATCCAAAGGTAATACTCCTTCATTTAATGGATTAGATATTTCGGTCTTCTGTGGTTCCTCTAATTCTCTTATAGCTTCGACATCCAAGTCCTTGGTGTTCAATAGCTTAGATTTGTTCTCTTGTTCTTCCATCAAGTAGGTGATCCTTCTATTCATAAATTCCATGAGTTCTTGCTTCTTTTGTTCTAGGGATTCCTTTTCTTCTTTTCTTTGGATCTGGTCTTTTTCAATCCAGATATTGCCTAACAAAGCTATAAATGGGGCATGGTCCTCAATAAATTTAATAACTTTGAATTCTTCCTCTGTCGAAGATTCATGGGTACTCATAGCTATCTGGGTAATCCTTCCACATAAGGTTACCATTTTTCCTTTAAACAGCCCTATTTTTCCTAGTGAAGGAACCATACCAGGCCTTCCTAGGGTTTCCCAAGTACTTGTTTTCATGATGTTCATCTGTGTTCCCTCATCCAAAGCACAGTCAATGTCGAAGTCTCCTATTCTTACTTCGATTTTCTCCTTCTCTTTGAAGATCTCTGACAAACTGGCATCTTTATGTTCCTCCAGAGTTTCTTTCATTTTCAGTAACAAAATCTCTGATTCTTTCTGGGGTTCTTTTATAATCTTAGTCTCTTGATCTCCTTCAGAGTTTGTTTGCTCCATATTCATCTTTTCAAGTCTAGCAATCATTCTAGGGAAATCCAATACTTCATGGTCCATAGCCTTACAACAGAGGCAACTAGGGTTTCTCCTAGGGAATTTCTTAGCAATATGTCTTGGTCTTCTGCAACTGTAACAAAGAGTTAATCATCTCTTTCTCTTCAATGATCCCCAACTTTTCTTGTACTGCTTGCTAGGGTCATAATGGATAGCCTGCAAAAATTTCTTTCTAGGATCCTGCATCCATTGGTTAGTCCAAAAATTCTTTCTATGCATAGGTATAACATATCTTTCATTATTCTTATCAGATCTATTCATATCAAACGTTTTTTCATCTAACAATGCCCTAGTTTTCCAACTAGGGAAAAATCTATCAAGCATACCTAAATCCATACTTTAGAAACAAAAATTTTCACTTATTTTACTTCTGCAGGGAACAAAGCTTCCAGATCTAAGAACTTTTAACTATTCTTACCTTTATCAGAGCATAGAGCTTACAAATCTTACTTCTTTTCTTCAGTATCAACCTCTTTTCCCTCAGATCTGACTTCTTTCCTTCAGATTTATCATTCCTTCTTCAGCACGGAGCTTTTCAAATCAAGTGGATCATTGTGCACTAGGGCATAGATCCACACACAGAGATTTCACAATTTCAGGACGAATCTTTGCACAAAGCTTCTTCTACTCAGTTCCCAGCAATCACAGTTTCAGGTCCTGGCAACGGAACCATTTGTTGGCACAGGGGTAGACCCAGGGTTCAACGCTACAACAGTGCACCAACAAAACCCTAACTACTGGCCCTTTCGGCAACACCTGCGAAGCAGATGAAGTCTCACCCGAGGTAGAGGCACGGGTGGTTGCAAGACTCAGGTGTATGCAACCTTAGTTGGGACACAGATCTGTGATTATAACACTTAGCAATCACCTAGCATAGATTATTCATCAATATTCAACATTTATGATACTTCGCAGATAGCGCAGAACATCGCAGTATGTACTTAGATCTAAGATAATTTAGCACTTAGCCACAGCAAGATAGATTAGATTCAGAAGATCAAGTACTAAGCATCTTACATACCAGATCTAACGTTCATTCATATCTCAGAAGCACAAAGCATAAATAGATCTATATAAACACATCAAAGCACTTAGCAAAGGAAGAGACAAGCACATCAGGTCGAGGCACAGAGCACAACACACAGATTTACCATGGTTCACCCCCACCCTAGGGATACGTCCATAAAGTCTTCTTCTTTATTAGCTTCAGTTAATCAGGTTACAGCACAGAGCCATCCAAATCTCTCTTCGCATAGGACAAAAGATCTGCGCATCTTGCTAGATCCTTCTTCCTTGCACTACAGCACAAGCCTTCTATAGTCTCTCACAGGGACTTGCACTCGGCTCTGCAAGTCTTACACAAAATGCACAAAGCCTTGATCACACAGATTCAACTCTTGGCACTTAGCCTACATCACATAGATATATCATCCCCCCCTGCTTCTCTATATGGCCTAAACATCTATATATACATACAAAAGTGGGCCTAAGTGTGGGTAAACCCACGGGCCGACATCCCTTTCCCATTAAGTTATCCCCAAAACCCTAAAAGGACCCAAAAAAGGGTCTAGCTTCCATGATTTCCTCTTTGCATTGTGCTCCATCTTTGACAAGTTGTCGAAGTCCCAAAAATGGTCAAATATGACCAAGTGTTCCTCAAAACTTGGTCAGGGCCAACAGTGATTATAAAACAATTGGTAGCGCCACTTCTATGTCTAATATCTCTCAAACCATACCACATTTTCAAAAACTGAGAGAGGTTTTTGTTATTTGGAATGTTATGAACATAAACCTCCTCCATTTTTCAAAAATTACTTCTCAATTGTTCATAATCCAAGTTTCAAGTTAGTGACTCAAAACTGGTAAAATAACTCTGCACAATTCGTTTTCTGCCAGAATTTAGGTAGCGCCCGCTTGTGTGTCTGCGTGCAATTTGGTAGAGTAAATCCATGGGTTATTTTTATGCTTGGAACCTTGTGATAGTGTTTTCAATTCTTCTTCTTGACACTTGGCACCTTAGCCAATCTTGTGCTAACATAGGCTTCATGGGGGATAGATTCCTCCCTCTAAGGCTCTAACAACTCATGTAGTTTCAGTGCCTTATCCTTTTGGATTCTGGAGTCATGCTCTGTTGCATCGTGTTGAAGACAACATACTGACAACTTATATTACTCTACTTTCAAACTTAAAGAAAACACACCTGCTCTTGATGGAGCGTATTTATGTACAAAACCTAAGCTAACTAACTTTTACAATGGGCTAGGTGAAGGCAAACTTCCACCAAATCCATTCAAGAAACTTATTGACATGAGTCTTTATAATGCCAATGATTGATAACAGACAAGAGGAATATGACAATGGTTTGAAAACATTTCTTATATCTCCTCTGACTGCTACTGAAACAATAAAGTTTACAGGTTCCAAAACATTTGAGAAATAAAACTCCATATACACCCCTACGGAGTCATGAAAATGGTGAAAAAACACATGGGACTGATAGAATATTTATTTTTCCCCTTCAAGTTGCTTACTGTAAATTGTGGGTACAAGTGGAAGAATGATTGATGTAGGTGGATTCAGATCAACTAATCATTGTTGATTTACTTATGGTTGTGTATAAACGATCTCTTCATGTGCCTCAACTAAGGGCTACTCCCGGTCAAATGATCCAGGTGGATATCAGTGGCCACCCACCTTCTCCAACTGGCCCAAAACATGTTTTTGGCAATTTTGATAATTTACTATTTTTAGCAGTTTTTAACTTTCGGGGCCATTTTGAGGCCCTAAACGATGTTTTTTGAGAAAACGGGGAGCAACATGGATCATACATCAATCTTACTCACCCAAAAGTTGTAGTTCTCGGATAGATCTTTCCAATGAGCTATTGAGCGCCCCAAACGGAGATCGTATGTAAAAGTTACGCCCCTGGGAAGTTGACGTATCAACTACCCCCATCGGGGCCCACAAACCTTTTGGCTTTTCATCTTCCGGGGTTAGGGTTTTGGATTTACTTTTGTTAAAAAAGCCCTTAGAGCCTCATTGTAATAATCATCTTCTCACGGAGGCAAGTAGTCGTCACATCTCTTCTCAGAGATAAGCTACCACCATTCTAGAGAGTCTTTCACTCTGTATTTTACAGTCTCTGTACATTTATTTCATTAATAGAAATCGTGTATTACTGTATATATGTGACTCTTGTTATTTCCGCTATATCTCTGTTATATTATTGTCTCTCTTGCAATATCTCTAAATATTTCTGTGTTATATATCCGCTCTCATTTCGTGCCGAAAATAATCTGGATCATCAAATCTTCGGGTTATGTCTTCTATGACAAGGGCAAGCTTGTTGCTCATCATCACTAGAATATTCATCAAAAACGGGCTGCCCTTGACACCTATGATCAACCTCTAAAACAATAATTTCATCAAGAATATAATTGTTAAAAATATCCATTTCAGGAACAGCAGTAATTGTTGCTTCTAGTTGTTCATACACATGATTTTCATCTGAAACAAAGTTATGAATGTTTTCCTCTCTGAATACAAGAGTATTCTTTAAGATTTCATTTGGATAGTGAATAAAATTGTTTTCATCTTTATATTCGGCAGAGTAATCTAACAGATCTTGAGCACATTCTACATATCCCTCACAACAGTTATGACAAATACTTTCAGAGGGATAAAACCTTTTGCAATGTTCATTGAATACTCTGTGGAAATCCTTCAAGGATGAAATGTTGGAAGGGGGTAATGAGAAATACCATTTACGTGCATCCTCATCCAATGAATACATGAAAATTTTCATCAAAATATCTTCATGATGGATGTCAAGTTGCTGCATCAAAGCATGAAATTCTTGAACATGCTCAATAGGGTTGTCATCCTTACCTTCATAAAATCTAGGCAGCATATCTTGCCATTCATCAATAAGAGGAATAGGATGTGGATAATCATCTATGGCTGAGAAATTGAGTGGGGCAAACCTCCTGGTCAGGATAGCCTTCATAGCCATTTAATTGGTCTCATTCCAATGGAGTCACCAACAGATTCTGAACAATGGAGTCACCATGGTGAATGTGCAGTCTTGAAAGTGTCCAACTTCAGTCACCATCTAAAGTTGGAGTTGTGCAATGTTGTTCTTCCCAGGGAGCTTTTCAATTTGCTCAAATCTATCTCTGGAAACAACGCCAATTATGTTATCACTCCAAGAGTCACTCCCAGATTGCAAATGAGAGTAAGCTCGGTAACATAGAAATGTAAATGTATTAAAATGGTTTGAATAGGTGGATTAGCAAGATGAGAAATAAAGGGAGAGTGCAGCAAAAAGTCTGCTGAGGCATTCCATTGGGCATGGAGTCATAACATCCTATGGATCAAAGGAAATCAAATTGTATATCAGACAAAGAGATATATAATGATGACTAGAAGCATGGTGAATATGACAAAAGGAAGAACACCCATTTAACAGAGATCCTTTCTGCAATAGATAAAGATTTGCTTAAACAATGAACAATGATTTAATAGGCAAGCTACAACAGATCCTCTGTTGTTCATGAATCCATCAATCAATGGCAACTATGATCCTCAAAACCTGCAATATGTTCAAGCAAGAAGATAACAAAGAAGTTTGAAAACAAAGAATACAATTTGATAACAGCTCTCATGAATCTTTAATGGTAGAAAATTTCATAACAAACAGGCCCTCGGGCTTGCAAATGAGCAACTAAAACTGCTCCTACTCTCTCAAGCCTCTCTTGGCTCATGAATCCAACCCTCTATCCTCAAGAGATATCCTTCCTTAAATAGAAAATAACATCCAAATAACCTTAGGAGGTCGAATCCCATCTCCTACATTGGATTCTAAGCCTTGGAGATAGGTGGCAACAATCAAAGAGACAAAAATCCAACAAACTGCTAATTTTCAGGAATTTGTTGGAAGTCATTAATAAATTGTTTCCACCTCAGGCATGAGGCCTTTGATGGAGATAAATATTAGGTGTAGGTGTCCCTTGACATCTAACTGATCCTTTAGAATCCATTTGAATCCTCCTTGACAGGTGGCAACCTCCCAACAATGCAAATATCAAAATTGTGACTGCTACAGGAAATTAGGTAGAGTCGTTGTAAAACAGTTGGTAGCACCACTTATATGTCTAATATCTCTCAAACCATACCACAGTTTGAAAAATTGAGAGAGGTTTTTGTTATTTGTAATGTTATGAACATAAACCTCCTCCATTTTTCAAAAAGACATTCTCAATTGTTCATAATCCAAGTTTCAAGTTAGTGACTCAAAACTGGTAAAATAACTCTGCACAATTTGTTTTCTGCCAGAATTTAGGTAGCGAATTTAGGTAGCGCCCGCCTATGTGTCTACGTGAAATTTGGTAGTGTAAATCCATGGGTGATTTTGATTCTTGGAACCTTGTGAGAGTGTTTTCAATGCTTCTTCTTGACACTTGGCACCTTAGCCAATCTTGTGCTAACATAGTGTATCATCAACTTTGGGAGTAGGACAAGTTTTTCTTAGCTAAGTCCAGATTGAAAAGGAGTATCACGTGGCTTACAATATGTTGTATTAAATCATGTCAAAAGATCCATTACATATTTATATTGAGAAAATAAAAAACCATCATACAGCAGTAATACTTGAAGATCAAAAAAATAATGCAAAAGACTAAGATTTGTCATGTTAAAGGAGTTAACAAGTTGTTTCTTCAATCTAATAATGGGATCAATATTATTGTCAGTTATGACAAGGTCATCAACATATACAACAATAATCAAAGTGTTTCCATGAGTATGGAGTACATATAAGCTGTGATCAGATTTACAATGTTTGAAACCAAGTCGAAGAAAGAAATTTATGATCTTAGCATACCAAGTTATGGGATATTGCTTCAAACCATAAAGAGACTTCTGAAGTCTACAAACCAAGTTAGAATTTGTCGCAAAACCAGGAGGTTGCTCCATGAAAAATTATTCAGATAGTTTTCCATGAAGAAAAGCACTATTCACATCGATCTAATGGATCTACCATCCAAATCGAGCAGCAAGAGAAAGAATCGGTCAAACAGAGTTCATTTTCACAACATGGGAAAAGGTCTTTGTGTAGTCGATGCCTTCTTGTTCAGAAAATAATTTCACAACCAAGCAAGCTTTATGATGCTCAAAAACACCTTTAGAGGTAAATTTGGTCTTGTATACCTATCGACACTTCACAACATTCTTTCATTGTGGTCAGGGAACTAAATCTCAAGAGTGATTCTTTGACAAAAAAATAATTTATGTCCACATAGCCTGCTCCCATTTAGGTTGTACTTGTGCATCTAAGTAGTGTTACGAGGAAAATCACTCTATGGCATGGGGTAAACCACAACAGACAAAATGATTGTAGAAATCAACTCTAATCCCAAGTATGCTATATAAATGAAAATGCTAACAAGATAAGATAAAGATCCTACCTCGTTCGGACATTCGATGAAAACCATCGTTGAGCACTCAACTCAAAGCTTTATACCTGCAACTTCTCCTCAACAACCAAGATACGCAAGCATATGGTGTTAATATATAAAGTTAGCATATTCCATTAACAATCATAAGAAATACTCCCATGGAATAATAATTCAAATATTTGCAAGACATCAACTGGACGAGAAAAGAGTATTTCTATTAAAATATGATCAACAGAAGTGCATAAGTGACAAACTTCTGTGTCGGCACATCTCGAAACCGAGAAACTAAGTCCCTTCCAGTTGGGCCTCCACCACTTCAATTCTCCACCAAAGGCAAGTTCATATAAGAGAGACAATGAGATTATCCATCAAAGAGGAAAGAGCTTGGGTTTTGAACAATGTGTTCAGACTTTAAAGGACAAAGGGATGCAGACTCAATGTGAAGTGAAAATTTCTCCATTTTTCAGTTCTTCGACGGGACATTAGAACTTTGCTCTAATGTTTGGATATGGCCCAAAAGTTGAATTCTCTCCTCTTCCACGGTTTGGATATGGCCCAATTTATAGCCTTCAAATGGTACTGAAGGGCCGAGTCGAAACGTTTCCAGTATATGGAAAGTCAAGGATCATGGATCTCATGACGTGACATGGAAATCTGACACAATTTTTAATTTTGAGAACCAAACTTGATGTACGCAGGTTGTAGTGGTGCAACCTACGTATATTCATGTTTTCTAACTTGTAGGGCATGTATATGTGGAAAAATATGATTTTTTAGCTCTGGGAAGTGCAAAAGGGGACTTCAAGTCTGCATAGGGAAATGGAAAAGGCCTTCTGAGCAAGTTGCATAGGGTGAGGCAAAACTTGTTGTAACATATGCCCCCTAATGTGTGAGGTTAGAGGAGTATCTGTGATGGCCGAAATACATTATAATTCCCAGAAGTGGAGTAAAGGAGACCTAGCTGGAAGAACTAGTTGTTCATGAGAATATTACAATCCATGATGACTTTGTACACACAGCTGCCAATTTGAATTACACTGCAGATCCATGTGGAAACATACCAAAAAACTATTCATGGCCATGAATAGGAAATACAAAGTAGATACATGCCATAGGCTATCATAGTCACGAACAAGGCCTAGTGAAAACCAGTCTCAAAAACAATATGAAGATATTTGTATACAATGGAGTACAATCTGATCTCCCATTATCATTGAATTCATATAGGTGTTGGTCCAATGAATGATAGGAATAGCTCAGGAAAGTTGTGACTATAAACTGATGTCTTCAAGTCTTCTACACGATCCGCCAAATGTGCAAGTATACATCGTGTGAATAGAGGAGTTGAGGTCGAACACAATGAGACTTCGTTTTATTACTGATCATTAAGGTATATCGTTAACAAACACGAGCCAGCCTACCGATAATGACAATAGGTATCAAGGCACTGAGTACATTCTTACAAGTGTGAATAACGGTGTTGAGGTCGAACACTTTAAGAATCCATCGATCAGGAGACATTGATTTATTCCCAACTTTCGATGGTGAGAGAACCTACCACTGATGACTGCAAGACTCAAGGTACTCGTAGGATTATAGGCCTCATTTCCATAATAGATGAGTTCGATTCAGTGGAAGGAGACCCATTGAAAGGAGAGCATAAAGGAATATATCATCATTCAGCACGAGTTACAAAGAAATAGCTTCATGATTTGGAGGAACTCGGATGAAGATGATGTTCACGAACCAATGACCATGTGCATCTTTCGCATGCACCAGATACAAGTAGTGCACAAAAGTTCAGCTCTTTATTCGCTATAATTATGGAGATACACTCTGTGGAATATAGGGTTTGTGACCAGTCCTGAAACTAGTCAATAAACAGGTGTTCCCGGTAAAACAGTCATAAATTTTTCATACAGATTCCAAATGAAGTGGGACCACTTCCATTGGAAATATTACGGACTGTAGCTTCTTGTGTGCGAGTTTCATAATCAAATGTTAAATATTGAGCATGGGGCATGCTGTACAAGTTGGGTCTTCTGAACAGACCAGAATTGAATAAAGTTTTATTATCTCTCATATATTCTTGGGTGGAAGGAAGGGGCAAGGA
>JZKD02S1672846.1:1258109-1300440 GCA_000966675.3 Picea glauca | reverse complement strand
AGAGAGAGAGAGAGAGAGAGAGAGAGAGAGAGAGAGAGAGAGAGAGAGGAAGTGAATGCAGTTGTGGAAAGAGATGCAGGGGCCCAACTTTTCCTAAAAATATGTGGGCTTTACAAGTTTTGGGCTCTCAAAGTAATGAGGGATCAAGTCAGATTACTTCAAATTCTAGTAAACTTCTGGGATTCAGATATAGAGGCCTTCAATCTCAATGGGTAACCATTGAGAATTGAAGTAGAGGACATCTATTTCATCATAGGATTGTCTCGTCGGGGCGAGGTGGTGAATCTCAAATCCTGGGGAGATGGGGATGGTATGAACATAGAGGACTACATTTCCATCCACTGTGTTGCATGAACAGATAAAGTAGGGAGTCAACTCCCCATCAAGGCGATCGAGAACCTGAGTTTAAAGATCATTGTCCTTGTACTTACATGAATCATGGGGTCAACCTCATTGCACCATGCATCAAGGCCACTCATGCTTTACCTAGAGGACTTCTTGCGACCCACAATTTACGAATGGTGTACCTCACTACTGGCTAACATGAAGAGCCAGCTGACAGATTGCAAATAGGGGAGGAAAAGGAATTTCAGGTTTGCATCTATATTATGTAGTTTTTTCTTTGAGCGAGTTCCAGGTTTGAGCCCTAGAGTGGAGATCATTCCACACGGACCATGTGATCTAGACATTTCATGGTGGACTGAGGTGATGAGGTGGTTAAGAGGTGGTAGGTGTCAACCCGCTACAACGATGAGTTCTTCTTCTGGTGGCGTCGATAGGTGATATCCATAGATGACTACCCTTATGCTGGGATAGACTACAGAGGAGATCCAGATATGCCATTTCCACCAGACTCCACCTACGGCGATATAGGTATGAAAAGTTTTTATATATTTCATTTTTTTGTGTTTTTCAAAAAGAATAAAAAACACAAATATTTTTGGGTGGTATCAAGTATTGACAGTTACTTTTTTACGCAGATGTGGGTATGCGACGGCCAGATGGATTCCCACGACATCGGCGGAGGAACTAGGGAGATGATCCAGTAGGAGGATATGCGAAGAGAGTGCTACAAAATGTGCAAAGGAACCTATCTCGTTTGACGCACAAGATTCATATGGTTTAGGTGGAGGATCTGCCAAAGGTTATGCAATGGCAAGTGGTGGGTGTGCCCCGTGCATGAGTGTGACTCTTCCGGCGTCTCACAAATTCCATAGTATGCTATCATGATACGCATCTGGCGCCATGGGCGTAGATGCCATGGTCATTATATCTATCGGCCATATATGTATTTTGAGGGTGTGAGCCCCATTTTGTACTATGACACCATATTTTTGGAGAGATGAAATATAAAAACATTGGTCTTTAGCTTTACTTATATATGTTACAATGTGTACATTGATGGATGTGTTTTCTTTACTTTAGTTATGTGACAAATTCCAATCTAAAACATAATTAGCATATGCATCGGATACATAGTTAGAACTTCTAGGTATGTTATTATAAGTAATAAAATCAAAGTGTCGTTCCAAAATTTGTACCCGTAGGAATCATTGGAGTAGAGCAGGGTCTCGCACGCGGTAACTACCATTCAACTGACATACTACTAACTAGGAGTCCAGGCGGACCTCTAAAGAATGAACACCATGTGAAATTGTGTCACGTAAAAGCTCTATAATGGCGCTATACTCAGTCATATTATTTATTGATGGCCCTAGACAAATGCCACCTGAAGACACCAACATGACCCAAGTGGTGGAAGCCAAGTTTTTTGTATGACGATTGGCACCATCTGCGATTCCTAAGAAAAATGAAGTGTCCATTGAAATCTTCCAACCAAGGTAAAACTCGATAAGCAATCTGATGACACAAAGGAAAAGATATGTATATGCTAAGATACACTAGTATACAAAGAGTTACTCCCAAGCTTGGGGGATCAAGCATAATATATTTTCAAGTAGAGCCCATTTATGGACTCAACCAGCATATTCCCTTCATAATCCTCCAATTCATAGGCTCATTTTTCTAAGACATGTCGCATGATATAAGGATTGTGCCACATGGGGTTGAACTTGCCTGCCCCCAGTGGTTCTTTGGCTTGGTCATACAAGAGGACCAAGTCACCCTCAACGTACTGCCGAGGATAGATAGACCTATCATATTGGACCTTAACACAACATTTATTTACTTCTATAGTCATAGAGGCATCTCGATGTTGCTCATCTAGGCTCTCTAGGTGTACGAGGCGTTCTTCGAGATCGGAAGTGTCAGGTAGGAGCTCAACTGCTAGTCTAAGGGAAGGGATTTCTCATTCAATAGGAAGGATCAAATCCACACCATGTACTAACTGAAAAGAAGAAAAATTGGTGGAAGTATTAACCGAGGTTTGGTATGCCCAAAGTGCAGGGTAAGGCATTAGATTCCAATCAAATTTTCTTTGGCTAACAGTTTTTTGCAAAATGGTCTTGAGAGATTTTTTCACAGCCTCTACTTGTCCATTTTCCTAGGGATAGTAAGGGGAAGAATGACCATGTTTAAACCCTAGTTTTGATGTTAATTCCTTCATCATTTCATTCTGAAAGTGAGTGCCATGATCAGTGACAATCTCTTTTAGGATTTTGAACCGGGCTATAATTTGGTTGAACACGAAAAATGTTGCACGTATTTAATCGTAGGCATGGCCTCTGCCCATTTACTGAAGTAGTCTACGACCACGATAATATGTTGATGGCCCCTAGCCGAAGCTAGGTTGCAGTCCACAAAATCCACCCCCCACTTGGTGAAGGGACCAACTACGATGACTGGGTGAATAGGGGTTGGATGCGAGCGCATTTTCTGAGGGAACACCTAGCAAGGGTGACACTTCTTGACCACTTCGACGCAATCTTTAAAAATTGATGGCCAAAAATAACTAGCTCGCAATATTTTTTGGGTTGTCGCAAGCCTGGGTAGATGACCACCAAAAGCCCCACCGTGATAGTCATTAAGAATAGACTCAGCTTCCTCGTGAATCAAGCAACGATGCAAGATATTATCTACACCTTGGCAATACAAAGTTTCGTCGACGATAAGGTAGATTTTAGCTTGATACCATATACACCATCGATCATCTCTCGACATATGTTGAGAGAACTTCAAGGTTTGAAGATAGATCAAAATGTCTCCATACTAGGGGTCCGAAGACGAAATAAGGAAAATATGTTCATCCATGAATGAATCGTTATGAATAACATCCTAATCTAGTTGAGGGAAGTCTGATATTAACTCAAAAAAAACTAGTGATTTCTTAGATATCACTGAAGAAAAATCGAGGTCAAACTCTTGCAAAATGAGAATATACTTATTGTATTTTCCCCCTATGATATGCCTAGTAAGGATGTATTTAAATGGATTTACATCAGCAACTACGGTAGTTTTGCAAAGCAATATATAATGTCACAATCTTTGAACCGTGTGTATGGCAATCAAGGCTAGCATCTCAACATGAGAGTACTTAAGTTCAAAGTCGACTAAGTTTCGACTAAGATAGTAGACAACATGCTCATGGAGCTAATCGTCCTCCTAAACCAAAACCATACCAACCGTCCCTTTAGACGTGGCGATATAAAGCAAGTAATCTTTGTTGTAGTCTGGAGGCTTCATCAGAGGCGTCGATACCAAAGATTTCTTAATATCATCGAAGGATTCTTGGGCTCACTCATCTCATATAAATGGAGTGTCCTTCTTCAAGAGATGCATGAAACCCTTAGTAATATTGGCATAGTTTACTATAAACTGATGTAAGAAGTTAGATTTCCCCTATAAACCCTGAATTTGACGAATGTTGCATGGGGGAGGCATTTGAAGTATTTCCTCAACCTTCATAGGATCCACCATGATCCCACTCTCAAAAACTAAGAATCCTAAAAGACAACCATACCTAACGCAGAAGATGCACTTGTGAGGGTTTAAACATATGCAATAATAACGAAATCTCTCAAATATTAGTCAAAGGTGGGTAGAGTGATCTACTCTCTTGCGAGAGTGAGCAGTGAGATTGTCGAGATAAGCTTTGACGATGTGCTTGAGATCATGAAAGGAAAATTTCATGGCTCATTGGAAGGTTGCTACGGAATTTTTAACGCCGAAAGGCATTTTTCGGTATGAAAAGTACCCCAAGGACAAATAAATGTCGTCTTCTGTTGATCCTCGGGTTTGATCTGAATTTGATTGTATCCTAAAAATCTGTCCATAAAATAAAAAAACCTCTCTTCCCTCACACTCATCGAGAATCTGATCAATAAAAGGTGTCGGGAAGCTGCCTTTAGGACAAGCCTTATTCGACTCTCAAAAATCCATACACACACGGATGGTTCCTTGTTTCTTATTCATGGGAACGGGGTTGGATACCCATTCAGTCAAGGGAACTGGGTAGATAAAACCAGCATTAAGCAGTTTCTCCACCTCTACCTTAATAGCAGGGGCCTTCCTAGGATTAACAACTCTAAGTCATTGTCGAACAGGTTTAGCATCTGGATAGGTTTTGATCTCATGTTCGACAATGCGAGGGTCGATTCCTGGAATCTCTTCATATGACCAAGTGAATACATCATGGAATTCTTTGAAGATATCGATGTAGATCTAAATTTCTTCAAGTGAACAATCTGCACCGATATATACATTTTCAACTTTACCAGGAATTCGAGAGATGTCGATTATGACGGTAGGAGAAATACTCACCATGTATCCTTCGGCATAAATGCCATGTGTACCTAGTGGATCCATGACGTGACCGACCATCTCACTCAAGGTAGATCTAAAATCATCTTGTTCGATCCTAACAAGCTCTAGGAGGAATTAAGAGTGATGATGCATATAATCCCATGGTCTATCGAGATCAGTAATGGCCTCTAAGATCGCTTCATATGAAGGTAAAGTACTATCGAGGAAATCATGTGAGAAAGATGATGAAGTGGCCCATACGGGCTTGAGAACAGGATCCTCCTCATCCATCTGCGAGGAGATAAGATCGGGGTCAACAGTAGAGTCAAAAACAACCAGATACGTTATCGTTGTCGTTGACAGTGGCATTTCCATTCCAATATGTGACTGACCTTCACAAGACATGTTCAAGGAAGGTAGGGTCCAAGGATAGTTAAAATGCGAAGTACAAAAAGGAATGGACCTCATTGACGAAGAAGACCTAATGGACATGGCATAAATATGAGGAATTGGTGCCACAAAATCAAAGGTATCCATGAGGGAGGAATACATTCCGACACCAATATCCTCAATTGTCAGCTAAGAACTGATGCATTGGGACTAGCATGCGCAAAGGATAAATGATCAATCGTCACGATTTTCCCTTCGTGAGGAAAACATAAAGTACGGAAAATAGACGATATGATGGTAGTCATAGCATAAGTCCAATTATTCCCTAGCAATAAATTATAGTCAAGGGGCGCATCAACCACCTCTACATCCACCTCCGCTGTCTTTCCACCTAATTGGACCGGAAAGGTGGGAAGAATTCCGTGGGGATGGAAATAATGACCATCAAATGTGGTCAACATAGTCAGAGATTGAGAGAGGGTTGGAGAGCCAATGGATTTACAACAGGTTAGGGACATCACTCACGTTGCAACGCCTTCATCAATAACAGTATGTTTGATGGTATACATCGAGTAATCCACATGGATTTGAAAGGCCACGTGGTAAGGCAAGCGAGGCTTCACATCTGTAACGTCAAAATTGATAACCTTAGAACCACATGGGTCTAGACCTCCTAACACAGATAACAAGGCATTCCTCTGTGAAGAACACGTCTGGAGCACCGCCAAAGTCGACATTGCACAAGGGGTTTGACCCAGATCTTCGACAATCAAATAGTTTTGGGAAGCTCCATCATTAGGGTTGTGGGTAGAGAGTTTTAGTACTCCTTTCGGAATACAAGGCAGAGGCTATGGATTTTCGATTTACAAAGGTGTTTCTGGAGGAGGGGGAGACTCTAGACCTGGAACAGTCTGTGAAGATCTGTAATCATGAGATAGAGTGGCTACATTAATATGAGACCCGACCATATTTACATATAGATGGTCACCTTCATGCACGGGGGGGGGTTTGATTCCCACTCGCCACATTTCTGGCATTAGAGGATCTCGAGGCCATGTGTTGATTGTGAAAAAATGGATTAGTCATCACAACAGGTGGTAGATATAAGAGCCTCATGGCTTCCTCAAGTTTGGGGCATAAGTGGGTAAGGTGATAATCAGTACAAAGTTTACAAGGAAACTTCACCTTTCACTTTTCTTTCTTTCCCTCACCAGCATTGTCATTCGATCTATCATTTTTAACATTGTCCTTGGGTTTATTATTATTATTATTCCTCCCACCCTTACAATTATTACCACGTCCCTTCTTTCTATTCCCTCCTGGTTGATGGTTACCATTTGGGTTAGACGACGACTGTATGGAATGCACATCTGTCAACAGGGTGGGAGTGGAGGACACAGACAAATCTCGTCCTGCTACAGTCTATCTTAGAGACAAGTCCTTCAACTGGTGCATCACCAATTCTACAGACTTAGTATTTGCAGGGCCTATAATGCCATCGGCATGAGGCCCGAGATTTTGTCTAGTGTCGTAATTTAACCTCGGTATGTCAGGAATAATTTCATATAACATCCCAGATTGAGCATATATGAGATCCAATTGCTTGGATTTGAAAATAGCTTCCTCTTCAGATGTTACCCCGGATGTAGAAACATCCTTCGAAATATAAGGCAATAAATACTTAAGAAACCATTCCAACAGAAACTATGGAGGAATGTAGGCTTTGATCAACCTCTTTCGTCTACAGCACTCATGGATGTGGTTCAGTATATGAGTGGATTTGTCCTGGCGGAGGGTTGACATAATTTCTATGCCGGCATCGTAATGAACTGGCAACTGGAAGTGGTTGAGAAAGACTAAAACCATCTGATTAAAATTCTTGTATGTTCCCCGCGGTAGCTCGATGTACCATTTCAATGCAACCCCCATAAGGGTGCGTTGAAACATTCTCAAATGAATATAATCATCGTTAAGGGAATTGGAAAAGAACCAAAGATGCAAATTAGTCATATAATCACCAGAATCCTCACCAGTCTTGCCCTCAAATTTTGGAATATCTGAAGGAATATTGGTGGGGATGGGGACCCATGATGGATCATGACGCACCAGGTCATTCATTAATCTTGGAAATTCTGGAAAATTAAGCATGGCTAGAAACGAGATTCGAGGTTGCGGCATCTAATCCCATGCTCCTGGGAAAGATTTATGCTGAGGGATTGTAGCCCAGCTAGGGTTCTGGTATGCACCATGGCCCTGGCCGGTATGGTAATAGCCTCCCCCAAACAAATTCATAAGGGGTTGTGTGGGAACCATACCTGTAAGAATGTTATAATGAGGGTTATAAACATTGCCCCCAGCTGGAGTGGCTCTAGGATGGAGGTTGCCCATAATATGAAACTGACCTCCCCCGGGTGGAAATCCAGAGGATAGAGGTGGATTTGTCATACCAAATGTGTTGGTCGGAATCAGTGTGTAGGAGGAAGGTGTAAAGAATGGAACATAGGCAACAGCTTGTCCACATGGTTGATTACTCCATCTAGGAGCATTAAGACTAGGATTAGACCCAGGAGGGAAAGGAGGTTGGCTTCCAACCGTAGGAGTCGTTTGGGGAATATGAGCTCCACCAAACAAGAGTGGAATATGCGGAGGAGCCATGCCCCCAAGTCTAATACTAGGATTTGTATTATTCATTGGAATGGAAGACGAAAGTTGCGATGTCATATTTGGAATACCAAAAGAGAAAGGGTTAGAGACCGAAGGAATGGACTAAGCATTGTATCCAGGTGTACTAAAAAGAGACCCAAAATGGTTCGTTACTATGGGTTGAGTAGCAACCACAAGCCGTATAGGAGTGATGAAGGGAACTTCTGGTACTACAACCGTAGTGGTTGAAGGCATCGAAGGAGTTCCATTAACTACAGTAGGTATGGGAGTCAAAGGACTCCTAGTCCCTTTCTGAATTGAATCAGTACTCATACTTGTATGATCACAAGTCTGGTAGGTGGAGGTGTGTGTACCACGTTTGATAACTTTACGCCTTTTAGAAGGCAAAGACTCAAGATGTAGTGGTAACTTCAACAAATGACGAGAACTGCAAGGAAGTTGGTCTGGCTCCATGATGACTCAAGACTCAAGATATAAAAACAAATCCTAAGGCCAACTAACAATCAAAGAGCACGCCAAAATAAACAAAAAGGCCAAATGCACACAAATAGGATAAAGTGGTTGAAAAGGGGCCTCCCTCACTAGAGTAGGTATGCCTCACCCAATAGGGGCCTGAGACTCTCTTCAAAATATTGGAGGTATCAGAATCAGTTATAAGGGCCCTCATGGGCTTAACAACGCAGTCATTCAGATCCCCCTGGAGAGGTAATCCTCCATAAAGGTCGTGTGTTGTCTGACCCTTATCTGACTTAGGGTACCTACAAAATAACCTATGTGGCTACCTATGTCAAGCAACTAAAGACACCATGATATAACCAATGCACAGGCGAACAGTCGTAAGTCAGGTCCACTGTATGGGCAGGGTAACAAAGCCCGAAATCTTGAAAGCACCGCCTCTCAGGGAGGTAAAGGTACTAGCAAGACCCCCAAAAATGAATAGATCCCTAGAAATATCTCTGGCGCTAAGAAGGTATTAGAGGGATATCTCTACAACCAACTTCGTGCGACCTTGTGCTTAACTTCGGTGTGAGCAGAGCCTCCTAACATCACTAATTACATAATGGATTTCACCACTCCTTGGTCAGACACATATGTTGAGTTTAATAGCCTTGGAGAATTTTACTCCCAAAATCCTATTCGAAGGCCCTATATCCTATGCTTGTTTGTGTACTCTGAAAAATAAAATCGTTTCTAATCAATTTTAAATTAATCAACGTTACTTTCAATGGATTTGTTTACTCGAAAGATGTGGTCGTGAAACTGATGATGTTATGACTCGGCAAATTAAAGAAATGAATGTGAACATAAAGCTAAGTCTTAATATTAAATTCTCAAAAAGCTTTTTAAAATGCAACTTTCAATTCAACTCTACAATTTCAAATGAGATGCAATATTTCCATATGTATCAAGATCAATACTAAACAACCAAAAGAGCAAATTCCATAATGCAAAATGTATATTTTTGTATTTTCAATATAAAGGAATGAAAATGCAAGGACTGAATAACAGAATGATATATAGACCCTATTGCAAGCAAAAAGAGACAAGCCAAGTAGGATACCAAGAAGCAAACACTCATACCAAGATGTAAGGAAAACCAATGAAAAAGATGATGAGAAAGAAAACCGCTCGAAAATTCAACCATAAAAAGGCTTCCTCTCACTCTGCAAGCACTCAACAGTTAGGACAGAGACCCAAGAAGACTCAACAACCATCAAAACTCATCTAGCAAACACCAAACTCAACAAGTAACCTAAAAAAGTTGATGTACACGATTTTTTAAGGAAAATTCACGTATGTACGTGCCCTATAGATAAACAGCTCGCATATGTATGCGTATGTCAAGAGAAAACCTATGTATAAGTATTAAAACACTGCCAGGGTAAGGATAAGACCAATAAACTCAAATACAAAGTAAAAATAGGTTTTCAAGCAATCAGGCAACAAGAAAACTCAGGCTAACCGAGAGCAATCGAAGGAGAAAAACACTCCAAACCCCAAAAATAGAAGATTTGATCCTTAGTATGATCACCAATTCTATTATGAGGAAAATAACTCTATGGTATGGGGTAAACCACAACAGTCGGAATGACTACAGAAATCAACTCTAATCCCAAGTATGCTATATAAATGAAAATGCTAATAAGACAAGATAAAGAGCCTACCTCGTCCGGACATTCGATGAAGACCACCGTTGAGCACTTGACTCAAAGCTTTATACCTGCAACTTCTCCTCAACAACCAAGATACGCAAGCATATGGTGATAATGTATAAGGTTAGCACATACAATAGCATAATCCATTAACCTTCATAACAAATACGCCCATGGAATAATAATTCAAATATTTGCAAGACATCAATTGGATGAGAAAAGAGTATTTATATTAAAATATGATCAACAGGAGTGTATAAGTGACAAACTTATGTGTCGGCACATCTCGGAACCGATAAATTAAGTCCCTTCCAGCTGGGCCTCCACCACATCAGTCCTCCACCAAAGGTAAGCTCATATAAGAGAGAAAATGAGGTTCTCCATCAAAGAGGGAATAGCTTAGGGGTTGAACAATGTGTTCATACTTTAAAGGACAAAGGGATGCAGACTCAATGTGAAGTGAAAATTTCTCCAGAGTATCTTTGTTCTCAAGAGTTGAATTCTCTCCTCTTCCATAGTTTGGATATGGCCCAATTTATAGCCTTCAAATGGAACTGAAGGGCCAAGTCGGAACATTTCTAGTATATGGAAGGTCAAGGATCATGGATCCTGTGACATGACATGGAAACCCAACACAATTTTTAATTTTGATCACCAAAGTCGATGCACGTGGGTTGTAGCAGTGCAACCTGTGTATACGCATGTTGTCTAACTTGTAGGGCGCATATATGTGGACAAATATGATTTTTTAGCTCTGATAAGTGCAAAAGGGGACTTCAAGTCTGCATAGGGAAATGGAAAAGGCCTTCTGAGCAAGTTGCATGGGGTCAGGCAAAACTTTTTGTAACAAGTAGGTAATAGGATCAAAGATTTCAATTACATGAGTCATCAATGCAACACTGGCATGTTGCTTCTAACTGCGATTTTTTCAGCCTGAAGAAATATCATCGACATTAGGTCCAACAAATTCAATAGTATTAGTATCCCATATGGGTAGAAAAGAAAAGAGTGAAATATTATTCACTTCAGAAGTTCGATTGGAATTCAGAACAATTTCAGTTGACGGATATGGAGAACTAGTTGAAACAGATATCAACTAATTGGTCAACTCATATTTCAACGGTCCATTCAAAATAGGAACAAAGTTCTAATGTCCTGTCAAAGAACTGAAAAATGGAAAAGGGGAATCATAGTCAAAAATGACATCAAAGTGATCATCCTGTAACAATCCAGAGGAGGAATTCAACAATTTGATGCCAGAAGACTTCTCATCAAACCATACATTTCTTCTAATAATGATTTGGCGTTTGACAGGGTCAAACAATCGATATGCTTTAGACTCTTCAAAGTATCCCATCATGATGCACACGTGACTCTTTGCATCCAACTTCTTTTTGCAAACATAAAAAATATGAGCCAAGGAAACACATCCAAACACATGGAGGTGGTCAACTGATGGCTTCCTTCCACACCATCGTTTGATAGGATTCACCACATGAACAACTCAAGTTGAGATGTGATTGAGCGGATAGTTTTCACAATAGTTAGCTTCAACCCAAAAATGAGGAGGTATATCTTTGACCTACAAAAGACATCTATCCATTTCAACTAACATTTGATTTGTGCGTTCTATAATGCCATTCTGATGAGGTGTATGAGGGACCGACCATTGTCAGTTAATACTAGATCGAACCAGGTATTCTTCAAAAAGTCGATTCACATACTCACCACCATTTTCTGATCTCAGGCACTTGATGGGTCAGCCACATTGATTTTTAGCAAAGGCTCTAAATTATTTGAACTTTTCAAGGACAATATTCTTGTGCTTCAGAAAATAAACCGAAGTGAAATGAGAGAGATCATCAATGAAAGTCAAGATATACCTTGCACATGATAAGGAAGGTAAATTGATGCAGCAAAGATCATTGTGAACTAGCTCCAGGAGGTTTTATGCTCGCCATGCTTTTCCAGATTCAAAGAATGCTTGATGATGCTTGCCAAGCACACATCCTCTAAAGACTCCATCAGGGGGAAACAATTTAGGTAAACCAGCAACCATATTCTAATTTTCTATCGACTGCAGACTTTGAAAGTTTAGGTGTCTGAGTCATTCATGCCAAGTTTAAATTCATTCGTCGGTGTGAGAAATAAGAGCAATCGATTCTTATTCAGGTTGATCTGTGTCACAAAAATTATACAAATTGTCCTTCGAGTCAAGAAACCCTCTAGTGACAATTGACCAACCTTTCTTCAAATCTCAAATAAAAAATTGATCTGATCAAAACTCTACAATTTTACTTGTCTATGTTAACTGAGAAACTGACAACAAATTGGCATTGAGGTTCAGTTCATGGTATACGTCGACAATTTTCCCATGTCGACAAGAAACATCACCCTAACCAATAATGTTGAGAGAAAAAACATCAGCAACATAGATCTTTCTCTCCACAGCTTCATATAAGGATGTGAACAAGGAAGTGCCCTTAGCCATATGATGAGTGCACCTAAAGTTGACTACCCATTCGTTCTATGCAGAATGAGACAGAAAGGCTTGAGAAGTTCTGACTTGGAAAGTGAAATTATCAGTGAGTCGGTGAATAACGGACACATCTCCTTTGAGTTTAACCTTCTCCTCTAGGTCCTCTCTCTTCTTGTAGCAGACCTTCTCCACACTTCCAGTCTTTCCACAGTACTGACATGTCTTTTTCTTTCAACTATGATGGGGTGCATTTGTCTTCTCTTTAGGTTTCTGGTCAAGGCATCCAGGTATCTATATAGGAGTATCAAATTATCCTCTTTCCTTGTGATTTGACTTGCCCTTTCCCTTGAGCAAGTGGGATTGATGTTTACCACCAAGATTTCCTTCATCAAGAAATCTATGTTGATCAATGATCAATAGTCCACAAAAATATTCAAACATGTAATCCTTACCATCTTCCTTGAGTGCCTGCCAGTTGATGTGGAAAGTTGAAACGAACACATCGAATGGTGTTCTCAAATTCATCGAGACTAGCTAGATGAGTTGTCCTCTTTCTTCTAATAATTCTTTCCACATTTGCCTAATTTCAATTGTATTTCTTTCACATGCACCAAATAGTCCTCTATTCTGTCAAAAGAATGAGTATCGAGAGAGATCAACTTTCTCTCCAATTGCATGACATGGATTTCATCGAATCTATCGGACAATGGCTTCATCTTCTTCCAGAATTGATGAGGGCAGTTGATTCCACTGATGTGAAAATGAATCTCACACGATATATAGTTTGTGATGACCCCCACAACCTTGTCTTTCTTTCCATCAACAAAAAATTATGATTGATCATCTGTTGGATCTAGAATCACAGTCTCTGTATACTGCCACAATCCTTTACTCTTCAATAGAGTTTCCATGTCTAGTGCCCATACACCATAATTTGACCCATTCAAAATTACAGGATCAATCTTCAAATCCATATTCGATGTCTAGACAGATCTAATATGTTTCCACTAGTTACAGTATACAAATAACTGGCCCATAGTAAATCACACAACAAATCTGACTCAACACAATTTGCGAACAACGGGTGAGTTCACAACTAGTCACTCTGATACCATGTTGGGGAATGGGTGAAACACGATATAAACAAAATAAACATAACTACAAATAATCTAAGAGGAATAAGTTTAAAAGATAAAAAGTGGTGTCTAAAGACATCATTACATCACTTAAGAACGGGTCATTGTGATCAGAACATCACAATGCATATTGAACACACAAACCATTTTCTACATTAGCATACTACACTTGTACATCTTGATATAATGACCCACATGGGTCAACTATTTATAGCTTCAAGATCTAATCAACTTCCTTGGAATCAAGAATATCTTGTCCACATATAATCGTTGATATTTATAGTTGACTCCGTCAAATCCACATTGTCTATTTGGCTCAACAAGGATTCTCGACCAGACCGTACATGCGTCCAACTCGTAGTCAATTTCTTGGTTGGTTTCTCCACAAACTGACTGTCTTCAACTGTTGGCCAATTGTCTGAATGATTGTCTTTGATTGTTGGCCAACTTTCTGACCCATAGGCTTGTCGACTACTCGACCAACTGATGCAGATATCTAGTCAAACACTTAATTGACTATTTCCATATTTAGGTTATTCTCCCAACCGATTGATTCCAGGAGAAGTTTGATGAACCATTAGGACTTGATGTTCCAAAAAAAACCCTAACTTCCATAGTATGTAACTTGAAAAGTATAGAGAATTTGAATTTGGAATTTTTCCTAGAGGGCCTATGATATATCTTCTGATGTATCTCTGAAATTTAGGCCCTTGCGAGGTTGAATTTTTGACTTGCAGTATTTTGATATGTCTTCTTTGCAATGCCATGGGTTTGACCAAAATGTGATGTGCCAAGTGAAAGTTATGGTAACTTTCCCAAAACTTGTTGATTTTTGTCCTTTTCTAGAGAGTGAAATTGTATAGGATACCACATGTCGAGTTTTACTAATATGATTCTAAAATTTAGACCTAAACACTATAGTATGTCCTCTTTCTAATGAAACCAGTGGCACTCAAATTAGATCTTTCTATAATAATATATGATTGTTTTACCCCGAACACCTGTTTGAGACTATTTGTAAGACTAGTCACAAACCTAAATTTCATAGTTTGTAACTTGAAAAGTATAAAGAATTGCAATCTAAATTTTTTACCAAAAGGTTTGTGATATGTCTCCTCAAGTGCCAGAAAATCCATTATCTGATATATTCCAAAAAAAATCTATGATTGTTTTACCAAGAACAATTGTTTGAGATTAGTTTTAGGACTATTAAAAACCCTAATTTCCACAATCTATAACTCTGAAAGTATAGCGAACCAAAAACTAAAAATTTTACCACAAGTACTTCGTTATTCTCCTCGGGCTCCCAAAAATTGTGTTGTCTAAAACTCCTCCCCAAAATTTATAGCGAAGATTCCAAGAAGAATCCTTTGAAGGAGCCAAACCCTAGGATCATATGTTTTGATACCAAATTTTATGAACTAAAACCTTAAAATATCATAAGGAATCATAGTACACACCATGTACACCAAATATGAGTGTGAATCACAACTCCAAGATAGATGAGAGAGATGAGTTACACAATAACTACTTAAGGAATAAGAGAACCTCCTTCAAATACCCCAATACATTCATACATCACATGTCCTCAATAATGACTACATGATCTCTATATATACTATTCGCACATTGCACATGTGGCCCCTTTATTAGGCTGACCACTATTACATATACATTTACCCATTAAATGCACATTTAACCCCATATATTCCCCTCTTGGGATCATATCATATACATTTAAACCCATATATGCACTCCTTGGAGTCATACCATTACTCGTCAAGGATTAACTGAAATAATGGATGTTCTTTAGACCCCACCCCCTCACTTATTTACTAAAGGGATACTAAAGGATAAACCTAAATAATGGATGTTTATCCATCTTCTTCCATTTTACTAAAGGGATACCTTTTCTCTCCCGTTTTCTTGTCCACATGAAACTAAAAAATTTTGATTATATTTTTTCCAACATTCCTTTAGGGATATAAGCGAGTGAATGCAAATATACTTGAATTTCCTCTAACATTGATCTCACCAGTGTCAATCTACCTCCTCTAGAGAGCCATCTATAAAACAAATTTGTCACTATTTTTTCTACATTTTCATAGATCCAATTCCAAGCATTAAACCTATAATCATTAGCCTTTAATAAGAATTTTAGATAATTGACTCCATTATCAAGGGGAGTAACCTTAAAAGGAAGGATTTGTAGGTCATACTTTTTTGGTCTGCATCCATGGCATTGAATAAGATATTATATTTATTGAGATTTAACTTCATTCATGTTGCTTTATAATATAGATCTAAAATCTCCCTCATAGTTCTCATTCCAAATAATATAACACACACACATATACATTGTAGGTCAAATTTTGGCCCCAACTCAAGCATGTATTGCAAGACGGATGTGTTGGTATGGATCCAACATCTGATATATTAATTGTGTACTACATCTCTCATAAGGATAAAAAAGAGAAACACTAAAATCATTATAATTTCCCTATTTGTGGAGAGGGACACAACCACTAAGATACCGCATTCAACAATACACTACAGAAGGTGGGAGCATGCTCGTTAGGATTTGAACCCGGGTCACCATCATAAAAATTATTCAAGTTTTCCACTAGGCTATATCCTTAAAAATGAAGTGTGTGTGTGTGTGCAATTAAATTATATGCATGGCCATCATCTAACCAACAACAAGAGCCTAGTACATTGAAGATTCATAATTAATCAATAGTTTTAGGGGTATCCACATTGACAAGGAATTTTTGTAGAACATGGAGGGAACCAAAATCCAAGAGTTAAGGATCAATATTCTTGATTATATCGTGTAAGAAAATGTAAGGAATAGAATCAAAACTTTTTTCAATGATAAATCATTCATAATTCAAGCTTAAATTTATCTAGCTTGGTAAAAGGAAAAAAGGTAAAAGAAGCAACCACAATAATTGGGTGTTAAATTTTTCAAACAGATAAAGGTAAATAAAAATGTATTAGAAAACTTTGATAAAGCTATCAAATCTTTTAGAATGTTGTAGATAGTTGATGCCATGCTTCTCATCGAGCAATAAAATTAGTGATTGTTGCAACGAGAACTTTGAAAAATTGATCGATGTCACACATGGAAAATCTCTTGGTAAATAGGCACTACACAAGCACAAAAAACTTAGGGTGCACTTAGAAAATATTGATGAGCTTGCTTATTTGGATATTATTTATCAACAAATCTATAACAATAGGCTTCTGGAAAATGTCAAAGCTACATTGCAATAGTTTTGTGTGGCAAACTCCCAAGGCTTTCACCAAATGAAAAGGAGGTTGTGGAACATCAATTATCAATAGGTCAAAATTAACCACATTCCAAACATATATTGGATATGAATCAAGTTGAATTATTTAAAAAAATCAAGAGATAAATTATGATATTAATCTTCTTATCAACACATTTGTGAAGATCAAACCATGGTATATTAGGCCTACAACCATATGTGATGTGTTGGTTTTTCATTACCATGTGGAATTAGAGTTCTTCTATGACACATTCCTTGATTTTGGAAAAAATAATTGGAAAAATGATCTTCCTCCCACATTTCATGCCTTTATATCTAGGATCGAATGAAAGAGAGAAGCTAATGAGTTATTTTATTAGAAAAATGTATTGGTGGAAAAAATGCAAACACGATGTTAATTTAGCTTTTGTACTTAGTATCTTATTGATCGTAATGATTCTTCATCGTCTAACATCACTATGAAGTGGACAATATACAAATATTGACTTTCAATACCATATATGAGCTTTAACTGCTCCCTCTAAAACCACTGATTTTCTAGAGGACATTATTCTAGTGACATACTTCTTGAACAATTTCAATGATCGAGTTTATAAGTAAATCAAGAAATCTCATTGATTTAGGTGATACGAAATGAATTTCAAACTTTTCTACATCGGAAAAAAATTCGATGGTTGATTTCGTAGAGATTACATATCTGTTGCACAAAGGGAAATACAAAGTGAGTTTTATCATTTTGACAAGGTATCATTTTTTCCAAGGAAAATCCCACAAGATCTTCCCCTCTTCCCACAATATCAAGATGGAAGGTGACTCAACTACTAGCCATAATAGAAGCTAGTAACCCCAAGGGACTCAACTAGATTTGAACCTATGACCTAAGGCCTTAATGTATAAAACATGCCTTGGGTAGATGGTTCAACCAACTAAGCTAACCCTTGCATATTTTGATAATGCAATTATACATAAGCATGTTTTATATACACATGCAAAACACTTCATTGGTTACAATGAAATAATTTTCAATAATTGTGATGTGATTAAGGGGTGTCATTTCTATATTAGAGATGATTGTGAACATGACACACTATTAGTTCCACATTGTTTTGATTTAATTTATAAATCATTGAATCTACAAGGGGTTGTATTCAATGAACATTGGGTATGGTCAACTAGTTGTGATACTAAGTTAAAACCATCATGATCATTCTATTGGTTGTATCAAATTCATAAAAGAACTCAAATTCAGCACATCTAGAATTTCTTTAAGATTTGACATGGAAAGGGAGAGAATAATGGTGTCAAGGAATGTGTAAAATGGTCGTTCTAGCATGATCCAGATTTAAGAGCAGAACGAATTAATTAACAGATTGAATACAATAAACACAAAGATATGAAGAATAACACAGATATCCAGTGAAAAATATCTTCTATTTAATAAATGAAATAGGCTAAAACTGTAAAACTGCATAACTAAAACACTTGCACGAATGGTGGTAGCTATCTCTGAGAAGAGATGTGGCTGCTACGGGCATATGTCTAAGCACAATGATTACAATGAGGCTCCAGAGGCATTTTTGATATTACTCGTGAATTCCAAAACCCTATACATCCAAAAACCTAACCCTAGGATATGAAACGTCAAAAGTCATGTGGGCCCCTATGGGTAAGTTGCTACCTCAACTTCCCGGGGTCGTAACTTTTGCATACGACCTTCAATTTAGGCGTGTGATAGCCCGTTGGAAAGGTCTTTCAAAGAAATACACATTGTGTCATCAAGCTTTGACTATGTCTTTAGTTTGGCTTTGGCGATCCAAAAAAACATTGTTTAGGGCTCCAAAACAACCCTGGAAGTACAGCAAGATGTGTTGACATGAAAACATACAAAATAAGCTAGTTGGATTAGGTGAGAGGCCACCAGTATCCACCTGGAAAATGTGTAGGGCTTCAGATATCCCTGGAAGTGTAGAACCCACAATTACAAAGAAGTACAGAAGAACGTGTTGAACTAACAATGAACAAGAGGAGCCAGTTGAAATAGGTGGGTGGCCACCAATATCCACCTGGATCAAAGAAATACTAAATGAATCGCTCTATTGATCGATATTATCATCTAATTAACCAATAGTGAACTTCAAATTTAATCTATAAAAATAATTGAATGTCAAGGGACATGCACATGTATACAACCAATCTTGTTCTTATAATTTTTATTTTTATTTTTTTAACCAACTATTTATCCGTTAATTATTATAATGGTGATTCAATTGTACAAAAAAAATATTTAAAACATGTTGAAATTAATGTTTTTAAGTTGGAAGGTGTCTTGAGCATGTTCTTTTATAGTCGAACAATAACTAGTAGGTTTATCCCAAGTAATCGTTCTATTGTATATGAGATACAATACTTACAATTTATTATGACAAATAATATGCACAATGTCTATGAAAATGATGGGAGGAAACACTATTGTTTTTTTCCAATTTATATGTAACATGATGTACAATCCGCTACTGTGTGCAGAAATTAGATTAGCATACATGTTAAACCTTACAAACATGTATATTTTTCACCAACGGGTACAAGGGTACAAATGTTAAACCTTGGAAGCATGTAGAGTTTTCACCGAGGGGTATAGGGGTACATTTACACTTGTGATCGATAGTAAAATGAACAAAGAATAGGCCATGTTCTCGAGTAATTATTGTTGGATTACTGAGAGGGGGGTGAATCAGTAATAGAGAAATTTAATCCTTTTTAACCATATAACCCAACTGTTATATCAATGTAGCATTATCATCCAAAAAATATAGATTAAATAAGCAATGAACAAATGAACAATCATACACATACACAGTACACCAGTGATTTACGTGGAAACCCAAAGCGGGAGAAAACCACAGAATGTTTTTTCTTATATGTCTTGAAGAATTGCATTCATTGGAAGCACCAACTTCCTTTGTTTTCCAGCTACAACTGGAAGGAGGCTCCAACCCCCTAGTTTCTCAGGCGACAACCTGAGGGAAGCTCCAACTCCCCAATTTTTTGGCTACAACCAGAAGGAGGCTACAACCCTCTATGTTCTCCAGCTACAACCACATGTCCTCGCCCCGTCCAACTGCCCTGACGTATAAGTAGAATGATGGAACCACTTTCACACTATCACTTTGAGATATATTGTTGTAAACCTATACCAATAAACCTGCACCAAACAACCTGTACCAATAAACATGAACCATGCATCAACCTGTACCTCAAACTGTAATCAACTTGCACCATAAACAAGTGCATCAACCATGCACCAACCTATACCAAACAACTTGTAATCAACCTGTAACATAAACAAGTGCATCCAACCATGTACCAAGTATGTACCAATCATGTATCAACTACTCATCAACTATGACTCATCAAGATGTACCAACATCATCAACTATACACCTTATGTATGTGCCAACTCATCAACTACTTGTCTCAACCATGTACCCAACATGTACCTGAACCAAAATCCCTCATCAATTTCATCATCCAAATCTGATTTGTAACTCTGTAATAGACCTAGTGTATATGATCACATACATGCAAACCTTCCTTAACTTTAACAACAAGAGACTAGCATTTTCATCAAACTTTTCTTTAGTCTCACGTGACTAGTTTTGGATTAGTCAACAACCCTAACTTGAAATAATCATAATTATGTACATGTAATGAATAAAGATCTAAAAATAGTACACAATGTTCTTCAGTGTGTTTTATGTAATTCCTCTAGGTGTCACTACTTGTAACCTCTCATAAAAGGACTTATAGCAAAAATGGCATACCTTGTTGAATTTTAGCTTATTCTAGAGAGCGAACTTGTAGAGCGTGCCCTGCACGAAATATTTGTTGTATGGATCTGAAAATTTTACATAGAATACTAAAGAATGTACTATAACCAACATAGTTTGTCTTAATTTATTTGGATCTGTTATGAATAAGTTATGACATTTTTACCTGAAACACCTTTTTTAGACTAGTTTCAGGACTAGCCACAAACCCTATTTTCCACGCAGTGTAACTCCAAAACTACAATGACCCACAAGATGAAATTCGTACCACAGCTACTTAGATATTTGTCCTCCCTTGAATTTCAGCCTTCTTTACTTCACCTTCTCTCTAAAATTCGGATTAGATATCCTTTGGTTACCTCAGTCACCTGTAGATATTCAATATGCTCAAGTGTGATATCAAATGAGAGAGCCTTGCCTCTTATTTATACTTTCATGTAGCTTCCTCAAAGGGTTACCTTTTAACCATCTTAACCCACTTTCCTTATTTTAGGGTTAACCAACTTCTAACCACTTGTCCAATTAGTAATTTATCCATTAACTTTATTATTTAAATAATTTGTTTTGTATCCACTTTGACTTATAGTGCACTCATTACTTCACTTTACCTCAAGGGGTTACCTTATAACCATCTTAAACCACTTTGACTACTTTGACCTTTTGGGGCTTCTAGATGACTTATGAGGGTTCTCCAACTTCACATGGCCATAACTCTCTAACCATGAGGAGTTATGTGACGTTGCACATACCACCGGAAATGGCATGACATGTAATATCCATTTAGAATAGTATTACCCACAAATATATCAAAATTCATATCATTATCCATCAAACAAACTTGGGTCCATTGCCCAAACCTGGGTTCTCCAACTTCCTTCAAGGGTTGACATCAATGACAACCAACATAATTAATAAACAATATCTCCCTTTGGCATTGATGGCAACACTCTAATGAAATATTGAAATCATATCAGGCATGCTCCCCCTGGAACCATGTCTGCATCTTTGTGACCAACGCTCCCCCTGGAACCATGCCTGCATCTCTATGACCAATTCTCCCCCTGAAACCATGCCTCTATCCTCTGCATCTGATAAATCTCTCCCCCTTTGTCATCAATGGAAAAGGTATCTTTCCATTTGGGGTTTCTCCCCCTAACTGACTCGTCTGATCTCCCAACCTAAACTGTCATCTTTATGGTTCTTCCTCGTATACATCTAAGACATATAAGGTAAGCATTCAAAAGACCTCATTTTGGAGTAGAAATAACTCCGAGTCTCTGGCGAAGATACTCAAAGGCTTCCCATGGAATTGGTTTTGTAAAGATGTCTACTACTTGTTCTTTTCTGCCCACGTACTCAACTTTGATGTTCTTTTCTGCAACCAGATCTCGTAAAAAGTGATACTTGATTGGAATGTGCTTCATCTTGGAGTGCATCACCGAGTTCTTTGAGATACTAATGGCGCTTGTATTATCACAATAGATTGGAATGGTCTCATCATACTCAACCTGTATATCTGTCAGGGTTTGTTTCATCCAAAGAACCTATGTACAACATGTTGCTTCTGCAATATACTATGCCTCGACTGTAGATAGAGATATTGATGATTGTTTCTTGCTTAGCCATGATACTAAACACTCACCCAAGTATAATGATGCTCCACTAGTGCTTCGTCGGTCATCAATACAACCTACCCAATCTGCATCTGTGTAGGCAATAAGAGATAGATCATTTCCTTTTGGATACGATAATCCAAACTCTTATGTGTCTTTGAGATATCTGAAAATCCTCTTCACTGCTAATACATGTGATTCCTTTGGTGTTGCTTGAAATCGTGCCACCTATTCAACTGCCTGCATTACATCTGGTCTGGATGATGTCACATATAGTAGGATACTAAGCATTGACCTATATTTCCTCTTATCTGTAGACTTTGAATCATCATCTTTGTTTAACTTGCAACTGGTTTGCATAGGAGTGATAACTGGTTTGCAAACTTCCATTCCGAACCTCTTTAGAATTTCTCTGATATACTTGGTTTGAGAAATAAAAATTTCTTGGTTCCTTTGATGTATCTGAAGTCTCAGAAAGAAGGATAGTTCTCCAAGTAATGAAATTTCAAATTCATTATGCATATCCTTTGCAAATTTATGGCTTAACCTGTCATTGTCACTACCAAAAATAATATCAACATAAACTTCAATTAATAAAATACTATCTTGACTTACCTTGATGTAGAGGTTGTTGTCTGCACTTCCTTTTCTGAACCCTGTCTTTTGTAGATATTTATCCAGTCTAGAGTACCATGCACTAGGATCTTGTTTTAGACCATACAAGGCCTTCCTTAATTTACACACATAATCCGTGTTCTCTGACAACTGAAATCCTTCTGGTTGTTCAATGTAGACTTCTTCTTCAAGTTCCCCATTCAGAAAAGATGATTTTGCATCCATCTGATACACTTTAATATTTTTGGAGCATGCATAAGCTAAAATAAATCGAATTGCCTCCAATCTGGCAACTGGGGAAAATGTTTTTTCAAAGTCGATTCCTTCAACATGTGCATATCCTTTACATACCAATCTCGCTTTGTTCCTTGTAACCTATCCATCTTCATTTAATTTATTCCTTTATACCCACTTTGTGTCGATCACATTCTTATCCTTTGGTCTTGGAACCAATTCCCAAGTGTCGTTTTTCTCTATTGGATCCAATTCTTAATCCATGGCCTTATTCCAAAATTCGTCCTTGCTGGCCTCTTCAAAACAGGTTGGTTCAATTGTAGATGTGAGTGCTAGGTGCATTTGTTCTGGTGAATGAATTCTTCTTCTATTCTCAACTCATGTGTCTTTGTTTCCGATAATATGATCTGAAGGATGATTCTTCTATACTCGTCTTTTAGGTGTATTTGGAGTCACTTGCTGAACTTGCTCTTCTTCTTCTGTTGGTTCCTCTTCATCTTCCCCTTCTTTTTCATCTTCTGTTTTTTCTTTGTAAATTTGTTCCATTGATTCATTTTCTTCTTCCTTTAATTCTTGTCTACATGTTTCATCATTTGTTACGTTGATTCTTTCCACAACTTTGTTCAATCTCAAGTTGTAACACTTGTATGCTTTCCTTGTACTTGAGTAACCAACAAGTACTCCTTTGTCCACACGAGAGTCAAACTTTCCCATTCTACCATCTTCTCTTTTGATGTAGCATTTGCTTCCAAAAACTTTGAAGTGTTTCACATTTGTTGGTCTTCCTTTCCATAGCTCGTAGGGAGTTCTGTCAGTGTTGTTTCTGAGCATTAATTTGTTTTGAATGTGAATTTGTGTATGCACTGCCTATGTCCAAAAAATATCTATCAATTTGGAATCCATTAGCATTGTTTGATCCATTTCCTATACTGTCATGTTCTTTCTTTCAACAACTCCATTCTGTTGAGGTGTCCTAGCAACGGAGAATTTCCTTTTTATTCCATGACTGTTGTAGTTGTCCATAACTTCCTTTGAAATGAACTCTCCTCCGTTATCATATCTCAAGCATTTGATTGTTGAATCCATTTCATTTTCAACCATTTCCTTGTAGATCTTGAATTTTTCAAAAGCTTCTAACTTATTCTTGAGAAAGCAAACTGCAATCATTCTTATATAATCATCAACTAATAACATAAAGTATTTCTCACCTTTTAAACCCTTTGTTGTAGTTGGTCCAACTAGATCAGTATGCACAATTTCCAGTGGTCTTGTCGTTGAATATTCCTTTGATTTGAACCTGGTCTTTGTTTATTTTCCTTTTTGACAATGCTTTCATAAAGTGTTGGTTGGTTTTGTGATCTAGGGCATTTCTCTGACTAATTCTCTTTTTCTGACTTTGACAAGGTTATCAAAATGTATGCGACTCATTCTTATGTGCCATAGCCAAATTTCATCTTCCTTTCCTAGACAACACTTTTCATTTCCAATTTCACTTAACACATATATGTTGCTTGAAGTTCTCGCAATTGTAGCAATCAATTTTCCTGAACCTTTTTTTCTTATCTCGCACTTTCGTGAATCAAAAGTAACTTTATGACCTTGGTCACACATTTGAATAACACTTAGAAGATTATGTTTCATATCTTCTACTAGTATAACATTTTTTGCCTTTGTATTCTTGTTCCCAATTCTAACTGTGTCTTTTCCAATGATTTTAGTTGAATCATCATTTCCAAAGGAGATTGGTCCATCTCTTTCCTTTCTTAATGTAAGAAACTTGTCTCTATCACCTGTCATGTTTTTTGAGCAGACAATGTCAACATACCAACCACGTTTCTTCTGCTTAGCTTGTACAACGAGTGTGCATTCTTCATTGTTGTATTGATTTTGTTTTCTTATCCATGTCTTCTTCTGAGGTTCTTGTTTGTGATTGTTGTTGTTCTGTTGTGGTTCTCTAGGAGGGATTTTCATTCTGGAATCTTTGGCCTTGTGTCCAAAGTTGTTACACTTGTAGCATTCCACTTCAGTGCTTAATGATTCAAACATGTTGTAACTTCTTCTCTGTGTTTCACTAGGGCTTCTTGGATAACCCTTTTGTGTATGACTTTCAAAGTTGTTTATGTTCCTGTTGTTAGCTCTGCAATTCACATCTTTATGTCCAAAATTATTACTTGCATAACATAAACCAAAAAAAATATAGTTTGATACCTAGGAGTTGAAGATCTTATGAAAGGAGGTGCTCTTATGAATCATTTTTCTTCATGAGACCGATATGTTTCTGTCAGTCATTGATTCGAAAATCTGAATCTTCTCGGTGGAGAAGTGTCCATGTAATTTTTTCTATAGAACTTCCTATTCCCTTTGATTGTTTTTGTGTAGCTTTTTGGATATGTTTCTTGTTCATTTGTTTTGGAACTTGATCCTTTTTCTGTATGATTGTATCCAAGTCTGGACTTGTCATGATTAGGCCTTTGACTGTTGATAATGTCATTCAAAACTTTTGATTTGTTCTGCATTTTTTTTTTTGAAGATCCTTTCTTAATGTGACAATCTATGCTTCCAAATTTTCAATGATCCTGTCTCTTCCTTCTAGTTGTTCTTTGAGTGTTTCTTCAACTCTTTTATCTTCTTCAATTTGAACCTTCAAATTTGTGATCATTTGTTCTAATTCTTGAGTGTCTTCTTTCTTGTCTAGTTCCACTTGTAGCTTCTTGTTTTTCCTCTTTTTTCTTCTGATAACTTCTATGGCACTCAAAAATTCCTCTCGGTAGTCAAATTCTGCCTCTTCAATTTCTTCTTCGAATTCTTCATATTCTTCTTTGGCTTCTTCATAGTCTTCTTTATCAGATTCTTCTACTGCCATGAATAGAACTCTTACTATCTCACTGTTATTGACTTCATCTTCATCTGATGATGAGATGTCTTCTTTGGTGCATAAGATTTTCTTGAAAACTTTCTTTGTGGTTCTTTTGCCTTTATATGTTTGTTTGTTTTTTGAGTAACCTTCATCATTTCTCTTTTTCTTATGGGGGACTTTGTTAGAAAAATGGCCAATACCATCACAATTAAAACAAATTAAAGGAAGCTTACCTCTATACCTGTCGTCGATTCCTTTGTTCAGTATTTTGACAAAGTTGGCCACTTCTTCATCATATTCCGAGACATAACTATTGTTGTTGTGTTCTTTTTCTTATTGATTTCCCTTTTGCTTTGATATTTTGGATGCTTTGAAGGTTTCTTATTTTACATTTGGATTTTCCTGTTCATTTCTCATTTCATATGCTATGAAGATTCCATGTAGTTCGTCCATTCTTATTAAGTTTAGATATGCTCTTTCTTCTAGTGCTGATATCTTAGGGTCAAATCTCATAAGAAGAGATCTTGGTACCTTTTGAACAATTACAGATTCTTGAATTTCTTCTCCCAATCCCAGGATTGCATTTACTGTTTCATCGACTCATAAGAAGTAAGCTACAATATTCTCATCTTCCTTCATCTTTAGTTGTTTGAAATGACCTTTGTAAGTTTGAAGCTTTGCTTCTTTGACTTTTGAATCTCCTTCATAAATATTTCGAAGTTTGTCCCAAATCTCTTTAGTGGATTTACAATGAGCAACTTTGGTGAATACCACTTCACCAAGACCATTCAGAAGTGCATTTGTGGCTTTGGAATTATTATAATCGAGTTTCATTGCTTTGTCATTTGTTGGCGGAACTGTTGGTACTATGTATCCATCTACAATTGATTGTCAAATTTCAAATCCATGTGCATATATATATGTCTTCATCCTTATGCTCCAAAATGCGTACTTTTGTCCATCAAACTCTGGTATTCCATTTTTATACAAGTTGTTGCTCTCCATGAACTAACTTTCAGTGGTTAAATTGATTTCTGAAGGAACCTGCTCTGAAACCAGTTGTTGGATTATTGAGAGCGGGGGTGAATTAGTAATAGAGAAATTTAATCATTTTTAACCATATAATCCAAGTGTTATATCAATGTAGCATTATCATCCAATAACTGCAGATTAAATAATAAATGAACAAATGAACAATCATACACATACACAGTACACCAGTGTTTTACATGGAAACCCAAAGCGAGAGAAAACCACGGAATTCTTTTTCTTATATGTCTTGAAGAATTACATTCATTGGAAGCACCAACTTCCTTTGTTTTCCAGCTGCAACTGGAAGGAGGCTCCAACCCCCTAGTTTCTCAGGCTGCAACCTGAGGGAATCTCCAACTCCCCAATTTTCTGGCTACAACCCCCTATGTTCTCCATCTACAACTGGAAGGTGGCTACAACCACCTGTCCTTCCCTCATCCAACCGCCCTGATGTATAAGTAGAATGATGGAACCACTGTCACACTATCACTTTGAGATATACTGTTGTAAACATGTACCAATAAACTTGCACCAAACAACCTGTACCAATAAACCTGACCCATGCATCAACCATGCATCAACTTGTACCTCAACCTGTAATCAACCTGTACGATAAACAAGTGCATCAACCATGCACCAACCTATACCAAACAACCTGTAATCAACTTGTACCATAAACAAGTGCATCCAACCATGTACCAAGTATGTAACAATCATGTATCAACTACTCATCAACTATGACTCATCAAGATGTACCAACATCATCAACTATACACTTCATGTATGTGCCAACTCATCAACTGTACACCTCATGTATGTGCCAACTCATCAACTACATGTCTCGACCATGTACCCAACATGTACCTCAACCAAAATCCCTCAACAATTTCATCATTCAAATCTGATTTGTAACTCTGTAATAGACCTAGTGTATCTGATCACATACCTGCAAACCATCCTTAACTTTAACAACAAGAGACTATCATTTTCATCAAACTTTTCTTTAGTCTCACATGACTAGTTTTGGATTAGTCAACATCCCTAACTTGAAATAATCATAACTATGTACCTGTAATGAATAAACATCTAAAAATAGTACACAATGTTCTTCAATGTGTTTTATGCAATTCCTCCAGGTGTCACTACTTGGAACCTCTCAGAAAAGGAGTTATAGCAAAAATGGCATACCTTGTTGAATTTTGGCTTATTCTAGAGAGTGAACTTGTAGAGCATGCCCCACACGGAATATTTGTTGTATGGATCTGAAAATTTTACACGGAATACTACAAAATGTACTCTAACCAACACATTTAGCCTTATTTAATTTGGATCTCTTATGAAGAATTCATGATGTTTTTACCTGAAACATCATTTTTAGACTAGTTTCAAGACTAGCCACAAACCCTATTTTCCACGGAGTGTAACTCCAAAACTACAACGAACCACAAGTTGAAATTTGTACCACGACTACTTGGATATGTTTTCTCAATGGCCTATCAATTTCATAGTCTGAATCATTCTAGAAAAAAAAATTATTGCGAAAATGGTGAGAAGACCTGTAAATAGCATACCTTATAAAGCATCATCAAAAGAATTTATCCTCCCTTGAATTTTGGTCTTCTTTACTTCACCTTCTCTCTGAAATTTGGCTTAGATATCCTTTGGTTACCTTATTCACCTATAGATATTCAATATGCTCAAGTGTGATATCAAATGAGAGAGCCTTGCCTCTTATTTATACTTTCATGTAGCTTCCTCAAGGGGTTACCTTTTAACAATCTTAACCCACTTTCCTTACTTTAGGGTTAACCAACTTCTAACCACTTGTCCAATTAGTAATTTATTCATTAACTTTATTATTTAAATAATTTATTTTGTATCCACTTTGACTTATAGTACACTCATCACTTCACTTAACCTCAAAGGGTTACCTTCTAACCATCTTAAACCACTTTGACTACTTTGACCTTTTGGGGCTTCTAGATGACTCATGAGGGTTCTCCAACTTCACATGGACATAACTCTCTAACCGTGAGGAGTTATGTGACGTTCCACATACCACTGGAAATGGCATGACATGTACTATCAAAACTCATACCATTATCCATCAAACAAACTTCGGCCCATTACCCAAACCTCGGTTCTCCAACTTCCTTCAAGGGTTGACATCAATGACAATCAACCCAATTAATCAACAATTATAATCAAGTTTTTTTTATATATAAGAAAGTAAGAGTGTTTAAAAAACACATCTTTATAATCATTTGTCATTTTTTTTCAATTTCATTATTCATTTGCAATGAGTATTCTAGTTTGAACATGTTGAACATTGTTTGATATCTGAACATTTATTGAATTATGTAGATGATGTCTTTGCTTTGCTTGCATCACAATGCAATCTAAAAAAATATACAACATAGGGTCGAGTGCTATATAATGATCAAGCTTATTAAAATGATGCAAGCTTGATGGTAATAAAGGGTCATTACTTCAAGGAGATGGTAATGAACAAATCCTAAAAGAGTACATTATCTTCAAGGATTCTAAGTGAGATGCTATCTCTTGCCAATATGATTGGAAAGATGATCGTATCATTTCAAGCAGTAGTATAAACCTTAAAAAGTCAAAAGAAACAATACCCTATTTGAAGGTATGTATATTATTGATCGTAAATCACAAACAATTAATTTAATCTTTCACATATTTCACAAATGTGTAAGCCATCATCATATGCACATGTATGTATAGAACTTCCAATTTCATATGAATAGATGTCTTGAAGTATTTAGGGTTGGTCTGCATGATTTTACATATACTTAAATTCGTTTGTTATTTTGAAGTATTTAGGGTTGGTCTACATGTTTTTACATATATTTAAATTCGTTTGTTATTTTAACATGAGTATGAGTTTCCAATGTTAAGTTATTTTGTACATGATGTTCATTTCTTTTAAAAATAAACATCCTACTTATGTTACTGACATCTGGGCGCTTAGAGGCATGAAATCCCTCGCTAGGGATAAACCATGATTTTACTTTCCTTAAATATCAGAGGGGTGGGGTGAGCCCTGAAAGCAGCCTCCATGCGCATATTGTTGCATAAGATGCATCCTGACATTACCTTCTTACAAAAAACTCTTGTGGATGAACAGAAAGCAAGCTTGTTTATGTTATCCTTTTTCCCTGGCTGGTTATCGTGTGTGGTTAGTTCTGTTAGAAACTCTGGAGGGTTATTGGTTACGTGGGATCCAAATAAGTTTGTTTTGAATCCTTTTATATGTTGTGGAGGTATTTTGTTGTCGGGTATTTCTCTGGAGAATAACAGTCAAATTAATTTGCTCAATGTTTATGGGCCTTGTAGCGAAAGGAAAACTTTATGTGAGCAGGTGGCCACTCGAGGTTTGTTGGCTTCTAATAATTTGATTGTTGTGGGAGATTTTAATCTCACTACTAGAGCGGATGAGATCTGGGGAGCTTCGGTACATTTGGACAAATTGGCAGGCTTCTTTAAAGACTTGTTCCAGGCACATCACTTAGTGGATTTTCTCCTAGATGTCCCGGTCCCGACTTGGTGTTAGGGACCTAACCCCTCACGTAGGTAGAATAATACATTTCCATGTAATAAAGGTCAATATGAATAAGGCCTAGCAATAAGGAAGAATAAGTCCAATGTAAGAAGACCTAATAGAAGCTTCTGCTTCTAGAAGGATGTTCCTCTAGATTGTTCTTTTGGTAGACATATTTAGTATAAATAGGAGTCGAGGGTATGAGAAGTTTTGTCTTGGATATTATTATAATAGAGCTCTGCTTTGTTGGAGGTTGCCCCCTTAAAGAGGCAAGTGAACATTGCTCTAAATAATCAAAGTGCTCTTTTTGGTGTTATTCTGGTACTATTCTTGTATTATTGTGATGTTGTTTTGGTTCTAATATTGTTTACCTTCCATTTCTAGTTAATTATTTATGTTCTGCATACTATTTTATATCTGGAATATTACAAATGTATCAGAGCACCTTTCTCGGCAAAAAATTGTGGGTTAAATTTTTTTCAAGGTAGAGACATATTTTGGTGTCTTTAAGCTACAGAGATATGTTGTTACGCGCATAAACCCACGGTCGGGGATTCATACACGCAGGAAATACAAGTGGTACTTAAGCGCACATCTGTTGGCCACCCTTGTAACCCCTACTCGTACCCCTTCGAGTGGTATCACATCAGACATCACATGTATACGGATCGGCCTAGATCTCCTGAAGCCCTCCATAGATAAATCGATCGATCGCCCGACTGCTATAGTGCCACCAAGAACAACACTCAGGAAGATACTCTCTAGTACCTGGGTAGTCGGGTAGTATGGATAAGGGTACGGTCTAGCCTCCTTAGTTGGTGCCATGATATATTGGGCCAAGTACTACTATTGGACCCCGCACATATATCAGAGGGCTATAGCACATGCCAAACCCTTGTTTGTAGAAACCTTGAATACCCTAACCCTTGGGAAGGAAACATAAATAGAACCAATAAGATCTATTGTCATGCTACAGTATCTTCTGCATTTTGGCTGCGAAATTACTACACATTTCTTCCTGTTAATCATTTGGGCATTTCATCACTGTAGTATTCTTCAGTCCATAGTATAACTCCGCAGGAGTAAAAACAAAAACAAAAAAAAGTGGTCCCACCGGCACACTTATTTGGGACCTATTCCATTGGATTCCCCTTTTCTCCATGATCGCATTCATACACTTCATTTTTAATCCTTTTTGTTTCAGTGGACCCGACCCCTTCCCAATTTCCCTATTTTTCCACTTATCCCATTATATTTCCCTGCAAGCATTGATCGTCATAGTACCTATCACTTCTAAGTGCTTTTTTTGTGGTCCTACCCACCCATTTTTTTTCCTTGCACACACTTCCCCTCTCCATATGGCCACCACTCGCAACCATGTCTCCATCGAACATCTCACATCTCAGCTGGATTTCACCAATTCCCGCACTGACAACTTGGAAGCCAACCTCACAACCCAATTGACCTCCCTCTAGTCTGTTGTCAATCAATTGTTGAACCACCCTACGAAGCCTTCTTCATTAGCACAACCTGATGTTGTTGATTCCTCTCAGTCTCTGCATTTTCACTCCAACTCCTTTCATCGTCAACCCCATCTTCCTCGTGTAGAGTTCAATAAATTTGATGGCTCTGATCCTACAGGTTGGGTCACTCAAATGGAGCATTATTTTTCTCTGCATGGTATTACTGGCTAGTTGGACAAACTTCCTTATGTTATATTCTATCTAGATCTTGAATGGTGGCAATGGTGGCAATGGTGGCAATGGTGAAAAAATTCATGTCAGGGGTATATTGCCTGGACCCAATTTGTTGTTGAGCTCTATGCCCGCTTTGATACCGATACCCACTATCTGGGTCATTTTACCAAGTTGAAACAGTCAGGCACGGTGGAAGGCTTCATCACTTCTTTTGAGCATTTAGCCTTTCGAACAGAGGGCATGTCAGATGTGTTCTTTCTTGAATGCTTTATCAGTGGTCTCAAGGATGAAATCTGATCCCAGGTTCTCATGGCCCACCCTCCCACTTGGTTGGAAGCTACTCAACGTGCTAAAGAGGCCCAACAAGTTGTTTTTTCCAAAAACAAAAAACCATATTTTGTTCCTCCCCCTCGACCCGCTAATCCTAACCCCCATGTTACTCCACTCAAGGTCCAGAAACTAACTAGGGATGAAATGGATGAATGCCAATTGAAGGGTCTTTTCTATAATTGCGATGAAAAATATTTTTCGGGGCACAAGTGTAAGGAAAAAAAGATATTTATGGCCGTCTCAGAAGATGTTCCTGAAGAGGATGTGACAGTTCCCCTTGTTGAAGAACCCTCCCTTCTTGATGCCACCCAAGAGCCTGCTGACCCACCTGAAGTTGATCCACTTATTTCCTTCCATTCCCTCACTGGATTCTTTCCCCCCCAAACGCTCAAGTTCATTAGCTACATTAAGCATAGAAAGGTCAGCATCCTTGTTGACAGTGGTAGCATCCACAATTTTATTCATCGTCGCATTTCCCAGGAAACCAATTGCTATATTCATGATGTCAATAATTTTCAAATCATGATAGCCAATGGTGGGTCCATGAAATGTGGTGAGCGATGTGAAAATGCTAGTCTTTCAATTGGACATTACCAACTGAAATCTCATATGTTTGTCATTGACATGGGAGGTTGTGACATTGTGATAGGTGTTGAATGGTTCCACACTTTGGGTCCCATTCATATAGAATTTAAGGAATTAACCATGCAATTCCAACAGGAAGGGAAAAAGTATCAATTCCAAGGTCTCACAGTTGGTTCTCCTAATATCATTAGTTCCCATCGTATGGAAAATCTCTTCAAGAAAGGCCACTCTGGTATCATTTCTCAACTCCATTCTATTCAAGTCGTTAAGACACCCTCGATGCATCCTAACCTCCAAGCTATCCTTTCAAAACATCAAGTTGTTTTTTCCACCCCTCAGGGCCTTCCTCCTTCTCGTGGTGTTCATGATCATTCCATTCCCCTTGTTCCTGGAAGTCTTCCTCCCAATGTTTGCCCTTATCGCCACCCCTTTTCCCAAAAGAATGAAATTGAGAAAATAGTGTAGGAATTGTTCCAAGCGGGTGTTATTTGCCCTAGTACCAGCCCTTATTTTTCCCATGTGGTCATGGTAATTAAGAAAGAATGTACTTGGTGCATGTGTCCTGACTTTCGTTCCCTCAATAATCTCACCATCAAGGACAAGTTCCCTATTCCTGTCATTTATGATCTCTTGGATGAGTTGAGTGGTGCTCAGTACTTCACTAAACTTTATCTACATTCTGGCTACCACCAAATACATATGCAACAAACTGACATACCCAAGACTGCCTTTCAAAATCATGAGGGTCACTATGAGTTTTTGGTCATGCCCTTTGGCCTATGTAATGCCCCCTCCACCTTCCAAAGCCTCATGAATCATGTCTTTCATCCTTTTCTCTGTCATTTTGTCTTATTTTTCTTTAATGATATTCTCATCTATAGTAAAAATTGGCAATCTCATCTTTCCCATGTGGATCAAATTCTCCATCTACTCTCGCAGCACCAACTTTTCCTCAAACAATATAAATGTGCTTTTGGCGCCTTAGAAGTCGAATACTTGGGTCACATTGTTGGCAAGGTCGGTGTCAGGTTAGATCCTAAAAAGATTGAAGCTATGCAAGATTGGCCTCACCCAAAGACTCTCAAAAGCTTGTGTGGATTTCTGGGTTTAACAGGTTAGTATCGCAAGTTTATTAAGAATTATAGAAAGATTGTGACACCTCTCACTGCTCTCCTTAAAAAGAATTCTTTCACTTGGACTCCAGTAGCTGCTCAATCTTTTCAAACCTTGAATATGGCCATGTGCACCACTCCATTCCTGGCCCTTACTAATTTCACAAAGACCTTTGTCATGGAATGTGATGCTTCAGGGAAAGGAATTGGTGTCATCCTTATGCAAGAGGGTCGGCCTTTGTCCTTTACCAACAAACAACTATCAGAGAAAAAATTGGGCAAATCAATCTATGAAAAGGAAATGTTGGTTATTATGCATGTTGTGGATCTTTGGCGCCCTTATCTATTGGGCAAACGCTTCCAAATTAAGACAGATCACCAAAGTCTCGAGTATTTTCTAGAACAACACCTTTCCTCCCCTGAGAAACAAAAATGGGTGACTAAGCTCTTTGGATATGATTATGAGATCATTTACAAGAAAGGAAAAGACAATGTGTTTGTTGATGCACTTTCCAGAAAATATGAAGATGAAGGGTCCATTTTTCTCTCTCCTTCATTGTACCGGATTGGCTCCAAGTTGTTCGCCAGGAATGGCTACAAGATCCCAAAAGTTTGCATCTGATACAACAATTGTAGTCCAATTATTTAGTATCCCTAGGGTACTCTTGGCTCAATGATGAGCTTCGATACAAAGGCCGATTGTATTTAAGTACACAGTCAAAGCTTAAATCCACGGTACTTTATGAGCTTCATGCTACACCCATAGTTGGGCACTCAGGGTTTACCAAAACCTATGACCGGGTCAAACATTCTTTTTTCTGGGATAGTATGAAACAAAACGTTCGTAAATTTGTGGTTGAATGTGATGTGTGTCAATGCAACAAGGGCGAAACAGTCAAATCTCCTGGCACACTACAACCTCTTCCGATTCCACCTACTATTTGGCAGGATATATCTATGGATTTTATTGTAGGCTTACCTAAATCAGGCAATAAATCAGTCATTGTGGTGGTAGTTGATCGTCTTTCCAAGTATGCTCATTTATGTGTTCTTCAACACCCATTTACAACATCCACTGTAGCTCAACTTTTCATGGATCAAGTCTTCAAGCTTCATGGCATGTCGCATTCTATTGTTTCTAATCACGACCTAACTTTCACCAGCAATTTTTGGCAAGAACTGTTCAAGCTCCAAGGCACCCAATTGCATCTCAACACAGCTTATCATCCCCAGAATGATAATCAAACTAAAGTGGTCAACAAGTGTTTGGAAACATATTTGAGGTGTTTTTCATCGGAAAGGAAAAATCAGTGGGCTCAATGGTTACCACTAGTTGAATGGTGGTACAACACTTCTTACCATACAACTACCCGCATGACTCCTTTTGAAACGGTATATGGACAAAATCCACCTTCAGTTCTCTCATATTTACCAGGTGTCTCAAAGGTCTAGGCAGTTGACTAAATGCTTACAGTTCAAGAGGCTATTCTCCATACCCTCAAAGAGAATTTGGTCATGTCACAGAATCGCATGAAGCAACAAGCAGATCAAGGTCACTTTGAATGTCAATTTGTAGAAGGGGATTAGATGTTTCTTCGACTGCAAACTTACAAGCAAAGTTCCCTCAAGGCTGACCATTGTCAGAAAATGGAGCCCAAATTTTATGGTCCTTATACAGTTCTCAAGTATGTCGGACAGGTGGCCTATCAGTTAGCTTTGCCCAGTCATTCTAAGCTCCGTCCTGTTATTCATGTTTCCTTCTTAAAGAAGGTTATTGGAACTAAGTGTCAAACTCAAACCGACCTTCCTGAGTTGGACGAAGAAGGCTCCATTTGGCTACAACCACAAGCGGTTTTGGACCAGCGTGAGCATCGTCTGTGTCAAAAAACCATCAAGGAAGTGTTAGTCCAGTGGAAAGATACAATTCCAGCATATGCCACTTGGGAACCAGCTACTATTCTACAGCAATTTCCTCATCTCAAGCCTTAAGGACAAGGTTGTTTTTAAGGGGGAGGACATATTAGGGACCTAACCTCTCACGTAGGTAGAATAATAGATTTCCATGTAATAAAGGTCAATATTAATGAGGCCTAGCAATAAGGAAGAATAAGTCCAATGTAAGAAGACCCAATAGAAGCTTCCGCTTCTAGAAGGATCTTCCTCTAGATTGTTCTTTTGGTAGAAATATTTAGTATAAATAGGAGTCGAGGGTATGAGAAGTTTTTGTCTTGGATATTATTTTAATAGAGCTCTGCTCTGCTAGAGGTTTCCCCCTCGAAGGGGAAAGTGAACATTTCTCTCAGTAATCAAAGTTCTCTTTTTGGTGTTATTTTGGTACTATTATGGTATTATTGTGATGTTCTTTTGGTTCTAATATAGTTTATCTGCCATTTCTAGCTAATTATTTATATTCTACATACTATTTATATCTAGAATATTACACTTGGAGAAATGGTAGAGAAGGGGTTGAATGCATTCCAAAAAGGTTGGATCATAATTTAGTTGCGAAGAATCTTTTATGTCAAGTGGGTCGTTTCAGATTTTGGGTGGAGTACCCATTCATATCGGATCACGCTATGGTGGTTGCACAATTTGATTTTCAACATTTCCCCACGACCTACCCTTTTAAACTTAATTCATCTTGGTTGAAGGAGGAAGAATTTATTGAATTGGCTAAAGAGGTTTGGAATGATCAAGGTTTTTTAAAGGAATCAGATATTCAACTTAGATTTGTGTGGAAGCTAAAAGTGCTAAAAAAATGGACTAAATCTTGGGCTCGACTTCGGAGAAGTGAAAAACTCATTAGATTAGCAATGTTGGAGGAGAAGTTGAGTGCAGTGCTCCAATCGATCCCAAGGGATGGGAGGAACTCGATTTCTGACTGTCACATTAAAATTTTGGAGGCAAAACGTAAATTCTTTACTTCTCCTTGATGAAGAACTATGGAGACAAAGGAGTAGAGCAACCTGGCTGAAAAGCGGTGATCATAATACAAGGTACTTTCATAATTTTGCTAGTGCTAGAAGAAACAAAAAACATATTTGGGAGATTTTGGATGAGGATGGTCAATCTCAGAGGGGGCAAGAAGCTCTAAAAAGAGAAGCTATTAGACATTTTAAAAGTTTGTTTGAACTTGGTGATCCTCCCTCCCTGGTGGACCAAGCTTATACAACTAGTCTCTTTCCTCGCTTTGTAAATGAGGAGGATACTCTTCTCTTTGATCGGTCATGCACTAAGTCAGAGATTTGGGAGGTCCTAAAACACTTTGCCAAAGAAAAGAGTCCAGGCCCTGATGGCTGGATGGTGGAATTTTTTACTCAGTTCTTCGATTTACTTGGTGATTATCTGCTAGAACTTGTGGAGGACTCTAGGATCAGAGGAAAGGTCCAAAGCTCCTTAAATTCTACTTTTTTGACGTTGATTCCAAAGGAAAATAATCCTTCGACTTTTGGTGACTATAGACCTATCGCATTATGCACTTTATGTTACAAACTGATCACGAAGGTGATTGCAAACAGATTAAAGCCTATTCTCTCGAGGTCACTGTCAAGTGAACAACTCAGCTTCTTAAAAGGCAAGAATATTTTGGACGCTATTGGGACGGCACAAGAATGTCTTGACAGTATTAAATTGAAAAATCTTAAGGCACTAATATTAAAGTTGGACTTAAAGAAAGCTTATGATTGTGTAAACTGGGATTTTCTAAGATTGATTCTGATTCAAACGGGGTTCAGCTTGTCCTCTATAAACTGGATCATGAGTTGTGTTGGCAGTTCTTATTTTGTTGTTCTTATAAATGGGGAGGCCTCTTCTTTCTTTCGTAGTGAACGTGGTCTACGGCAAGGGTGTCCTTTGTCGCCTTTATTGTTCATTTTTGTTATGGAAAGTTTTATCCTGTTGTTGAAAAAATTCCAGAATGAGGGAAGTTTGTCGGCGCTGAAGGTTTCCAGGATTGTTAAATTTCTCCATCTGTTTTTTGTGGACGACATTTTAATCATGTCAAAGGCCTCTATAGAGGAGTGGTCAGAGATAAACACCCTTATGAATTTGTGTTGTGGTGCCTCGAGCTTGAAATTAAATCTATGCAAATCTACTTTTCATCATTCAGGTATTCAAGGGGAGTTATTGGACAAGTTTAAAGAATCATTTTCCTTTAATTTTTCCGATTTGGCGGAGGGCTTTAGATATTTGGGATACTTCTTAAAAGCAGAAAAACTAAATTTTGATGATTGGAGATGGCTCCTTTCAAATCTAGAACATAGAATTGGACATTGGTGCAATAGGTGGTTATCCCTTGGTGACCATTGTATTCAGGTAAAAATGGTGTTGGAATCACAATCGATTTACTGGATGGATCTTGTGGTGATCCCTAACTCAATGCTTATCAAAATTCATCATATGATCTATGATTTCCTTTTTTCGGGAGGTGGCTCGGATCATCACTTCCATCTTTGTAGCTGGGAGGCGATTGCAAAACCGAAATCTTTCGGTGGGTGGTGGCTTAGAAATATTTTCCATTTTAATCGCACTGGTTGCAAACTCTTTGTGGTGTGTTTTGACAAAAGAAGGGATTTGGCATAGGGTGATTAAGGATAAATACATGCCATATATTTCTATCTCAACCTAGCTCAAATTGGCCTCTACAACTCAGCCTCTGGCCTCGCAGACCTGGAAAAACCTTTTAAAGTCTCTTCCTCTTATCACTCATTGGTTAAGTTGGTATCCTGGAAATGGGCACTCAGTTTTAATTGGCCAAGACCAGATTATGGGTATCAGAAACCCTTCTTTGCTCACACAGGATCTCTTATTGGCTCTGCAAAATAAGAATATCATGTATCTCTATCAAGCCAGGGCACAAAATTTGCAGGGTTGTTTCACTGCTCATTGGAAAAGTAGCTCGGATTTGAGACTTTCGAGTGCTCTAGCTAATGAATGGAGCTCCTTTTGTAAGGTTTTAGTTGGATCGGAGGTTCAACTCCAACAAAGAGAAGACATTCTAATCAGGACTGGTGGAGACAACTTTGGATTACTATTTGCTAAAAATGTATATAATGCTTTACAAAAAAAAAAATTGGCAGCAGCAGTTTGTTGGTTGGAGGAGGCAGTTATGGTCTTGGGATATTGCTTTAAAGATTAAACTTTTCACATGGATTGCAGTGGAGGAAAAAATCCTCACTTGGGATGATCTTACCAAAAAAGGTTGGGAAGGACCAAGCCTCTTCTCGTTGTGCTCTAGGGCTTCGGAGTCTATCTTGCACCTTTTTGTCAAGTGCTCTTTTACTCTTCAGGTGTGGCAGAAGTTATACTCTGCTCTCCATGCAAGCACATCTTGGGAAGGTGAAACTTTATCAAATTGTTATGCTAGATGGACAAAAAAAGAGTGGACTTACAGAACCCTAACCTCCTTGGCCTACTGGTGCATTTGGATGGAAAGAAACAAAAAAGTCTTTGAAAATTGTAATCCTTCTTTTCAGTCGGTGGTTGTTAAAACTTTGGGGATGCTAAAAACATCTGAAGATGTGGGGTCTCAGAAAGGGAAGGGTCCTATGATATTAAAGACTCGTGTCTTTATTATGCCTAATGTGGGGTGGTTTGATGGTGCAGCTCCAGAAAATGGGAATCTGAGTGGGGCAAGAGGTGTTATAAAAATCAATGAGGATACTAGCTACAAGTAGTTTTTTAATTGCGGCCCTGGTACAAATTCAACTACTAAACTTTTAGGTGCTTGGGTGACTTTAACTTTGGCAATCCGTGTGGGACTAGATCAGCTACAAGTTTTTGGAGATTCAAAAGTTGTAATTGAGTGGTTGAATTATAGGGGAAACTTAAATGCTACCGCTCTAATGGGCTGGAAGGATAGGATCGGGGATTTAATCAAATCCTTCAATACCATCATATTTGAACATTTACTAAGAGATCAGAATGTGGAAGCGGATGCTCTCTCCAAAAAAGCGCTCCAAGATCTGGAAGGGAAGGTTACATACAACAAATGGATTGAAGGACATGAGGGTCCTTCATACTATCTCCATCTCTATTAATGATCTGGCTCTTCTTTTTTTGGAGACGGTTTTTTAATTTTTGAAGACTGTGTATTACCTTAGTTATCTATTGCGGTAAATCTCTATGTAGTACTCATAAAGATGTTATCTTGTATGATGTGGAAGCTCTTTAGTATGGACTTGGTTCTCTAGCTCTTGTAGATATGAATGTATCTTTCTTTTTAGAAGGAACACCTTTCGGTGTGGCCTCGAGTTTTTCGTTGGTTATCTAGTCTACGTACATGTACTTGAAAACACTATATATTTTAATATATTGAGAAATTTTCTACTAAAAAAACACTCCTTTTGTATTAATTTGTTATAAAACAACTTTTTTAGTTGAGCTCCTCTAGTTTGTTATGATGTTGTGAGATATATATAAACACTTTTTCTTTTAGCTAAGCTCCTTTTTGTATTAATTTCTTATAATGTAGTGAAGTAAATATAATGTATTGACGTAAATATCGATAGATTTTTTTTAATAATTATGATTTTTATTTAAATTTTAAATTATTGAGATATTCTAAGTTTTTAGATAAATATATAAATATAATAATTTTTTAAGAGTTAAATTTTTAATTATAAATAAGATGGATATACCAATTTCTTTTTTTTGTTGGTTGGTGGAATCAACAACTAGTGGTTCAGTAGTACTCTTGGGGGTCATGTTATCCAAGTGTTATCACTATAACTTCCATGCATGCCAAGGACAAACAAGGTAAGTGGAGGGTTCCAATCGGTGACTTCACATAACTGAATGCATTAACAGTACACTCCATCACAGATTGTTTAACAGTACACTCCATCACCAATTGTTCTACACCAAGGGGCCAATTTCCTTATTTAAAATAGGTATGAAATTTTATATTACTTTTTATATACATGGTTGCCTCGTGCTCTACACCTGAGTATGGGGATGGTCATATAACATAACACATTAAAATAATAAATAAATAAATAACAAATATATATATATATATATATATATATATATATATACTTTGAATGAATAACAATCATCTTGTGTAGAGAGAGAGGGTCATAATAGATATAGTTAATATGTTATAAAATACTTTAATATATTAAAAAATATATATTGGTTTGAATTTGTTTTGTTTGGATTTTTTATAGTTTCAATTAATAAATAGATCACAAAAACATTATAGTGGTTAAAGAGGTCATAATATATTATAAAATATATTAAAAAGTATATTAATAATTTAATATATTTTATAATATTAATGTTTTTAAATGTCAATTTTGGCTAGTTCAACAGGAAGGTGTGGGTTTTGTTTGCTAGGTCACTTGAGTTCAATACCCTTACCATGTGTTTAATGGGGAGGAGATACCCAAAAATCCAACTATGTTAAGGGTTAGTGCTACTCGTGCCGGTGCAATCCTCGGGTTGTGGTTTATTAGCCAACGGTTGAAATGTTGGTCATGCAAATGTTGGTCATGCACCTCGGGTTGTGGTTTCTTAGCCAACGATTGAAATGTTGGCCAACAAGTGACAAACACATTTCTAACAAACAAAAAACAAATATTAATATTTTTAAATACTTTAATATTAATGTATTTGCCCCATAGACACTCTACAGTTCAAAGTGGGAGAGATGTTCATGTAACATAATGCATTAAAATAATAATAAAACATTAATATATATATATATATATATATATATATATATATATATATATATATATATATATATATTGAATGAATAACAATCACACTGTGTAGAGGTTATAATATATGAAGTTCATAATAATTACTTTATTTTGGTGTATAGTTGTTGTTTTTCTTAATATTTTAATATGATGATGATGATTAACCTCCATTGAGACTAAATTGGTGTATTGGACCTTAAAAGGGTATGGTATTACTTGCAATTATTTAAAATTTTATTCCGGTGCTCGAAAACATTTATGAAGGAGATGTTCATGTAACATAACACATTAAAATAATAATAAAACATTAAATTTAAAAATTACTATATATTTAAACATTAA
>JZKD02S1672846.1:1233689-1258067 GCA_000966675.3 Picea glauca | reverse complement strand
TATATATATATATATATATATATATATATATATATATATATATATTGGTTTGAAATTGTTTGGATTTTTCCTAACTTCACTTCAATTAAGAGATTACAAAAACAATATAATGGTTACAGATGTGATAATATATTATTAAATATATTAATATATTAAAAATATATATTAATATTTTTAATATATTTTATAATATTAATAATTTTTAATAACAATTCTTGTTAATTCGGTTAAAATGTGTGTTTTATTTACTAAGAGACTCAAATTCAATTTCTTACTAAATTTTAAATAAAATTAAATAAAATATATAACTAAAAAAATAACCAAAACTTAGAACAATTAAAATACTACCTATCGTTTTAAGTAGAGATAAGGCTTGATCCCTAAGTTATACTAGGTAGGATGGGAGATAGCGGTCACTTTTCACTTAAGGGGAAATTTAGATAGCGGTCACTTCCCCGGTCCCTGATGCTCAAATTCAGGACATCCCACAGAATGAACATGAAATCAAGAGTGTCTTAGACATAGAGCCTCCCAATGCACCGGAGGCACAAGCAAACAGTCTGAAAGACAGGCCAAGGTCAGGTGAACAAAAGGAAGAATCTACATAGTAGGAAATCGACGTCTCAACGGCCAATGATCAAGTAAATACCGAGCCTACCCCCAATGCCTCAATTTCAATCGGTACTCAACTCCCCGATGAGCGACAAATAGAAGCCAGGCCTTCAGAACAAAGGGAATAAGTTCAAGAACCCAGTCTTGAACAAGTATATACCATCAGGAGTCTGGGGAATACACTCACATGGGGAAATCAACAAATCCTCGAACCCATGGATGAAGTAGCCGACATACATGCCATCACTTATGACCAAAAAAGGAAGGCTATCATCCAGAGAACCACCAAGAAGAGGAGGATCACTTTGGATTGCTCCATCCTCATCACTACTAAGGAAAACCTGATCAACACATAGCATGTTAAGACGTCTGACCTTATCGGCACAGGGATGGAAATCACAGATGCCACCCTGGACAGAGATAAAGGAGATGATGAGGAGTTGGTTGCATCTTTGAAAGAATTGGAACATTTGCACCACTTGGAAAAATATTACCAGGACACCACACAGGTCGTGGTGTACCTAAGGAGAGAATTCAAGGAAGCATACAACAAGTTTACATATGAACGACACCTATTTACTGCAAGGCTAGTCGAGTTGCAAGAAGACACCCTCATGGCGTTGGCCACGTGCAAAAATATGGAGAGGTGGTACGAAAAAGCACAACAAGTCATGGAAAGAATCAACTATATCAGCACATTGCAAAAGGGTCGAGACGTCGAAGAGCACGACATTCGGGTGTTAAGGGAAAGCAGCATCGACCGCATAAGGAAATCGGTCGAGTATTGGGTTAAAATGTCCCAGGAACCTCATCAAGAAATTCAAGAGAAATGGGCCAAGTGTGAGAAAAGTTGGATCAAGATCAATCGGGTGATGAAAGACATCAGACTCCCCGAGTTTGGCACACCCGATGACTTTTTTGACTTGCGCGACATAGTCAAGTCGCACACCGAGAAAGACTCATCATGGGTCGAAGAAATAGAAAAGGTGACAGACATGACGTCAAGACAGGTGTGACAGTTTATGGAGCACTCGATCAAATCTCGGGCTATGTTGCAACAGTTAAGTGCTAGTATAGTCAAGTATCGGGCACCAGTGGTAGAGATAAGGGAGATTCACTCAGCCCCAGTGGAACAACATAGATTCGTGTATGCCAACGCATGGGAGGATCTATTCATCAAGTGGTCGGAGTACGAGAAGAGTCACCCACTTAAGTGATATCTTGAGATGACTCTTAGAAAAATTGATAGAAAAGAGCACCATGTGGCGAGTTTTGTTTTACTTAGTTGCACTTTAGTAGTTTTTCTTAGTTAATAGTATGTTATAAATAAGAGGGTCGACCTATTAGCAGGGGTCGATGGTTGTTGCCAGAAACTCTCATTTTTGGTTTTGTTAAGAACTATTTCAAAACTACATTTAATTGAGAAGTCCTTTTGGGACCAGAGACAAGTTTGTATTTTCATCAAATGCGTGTATTATTGGATGTGGAGAAGAATTATTTCTTATTTCGTCTCATAAATGGATGTTGTAACGAGTAAGAGCTACTAAATATGTTGATAAGATATATGATTCAATGTTTTACAGTTCTTATCTTTAATGATGAAAATAAATTGTTGTGTTATTATGTGATTGATGATTAGAGTTGAGTGAATTATTTTACTTGTCATCGTTTATCGCATGCATGTTTTCTTCTGATAAATTGTATCTAAGTCAGTAATTGGAATACTCGCATAGTTAACGTATTAGTACTAGGCATGTGGTGGACGATCATTGTCTGCATGCTAGAGTGAAAGGGTTATCCCAAGCTCAATCTTTTCTCCAGTAGTTAAGTATGTTTCCACTTTGTCACTTAGTTGGTTTATACTAGCTTTATCTTATATCAGTCCCATCTAAGAGAAAACACAAAAAAAGAGAACGTTCGCACTGAAGGAGAAAACCTTCGCAAGAAAACGTAAAGCCCATCGATTATTTCGGCCGGTTCGCTAGATATGGAGAACCATTCCACTATTAAACTTTGCAGAGTCTAATTGGGCCTCGGTGGCGGGTTTGGTTCATGTTGTTGAGTTAAAGGGATTTAGGACCCCTCAATAGGTTGCAAGGTAGATTTTAAAGGGATTTTATTTTGGTCGAACAGTCTTTCTAATGGAATAAGACCCTTTGGAATTTGATTATTCTTTAGCAAGATCATTTTATGATTTGCAATCCTATCTTTGAATTTCTCCTTCTTGCATAATCCAAACTAGATCATTTTGATTTTCCTGATCTATGTGTGTCTCGGAAAATTCATCCACCATCTCCATAAATTGTTTTATCTGTTCACCATATTCAAAAATTTGGCAATAGTGAACATTATTTGGAATTGAAGGTTTATGTATCATGTCAATATGATATTTCAATTTCAGAACAGTGGGTGGCATGAAAGTAGCTGCAGCTTTGGCTAATGAATCTGCTTGTTGATTATGCAATCTGGGAATACCATGAATGTTGAAAGATAAGAAAAAAAATTCAATCAGATCACATGCGCAATTTCTATAAGATATCATTCTAGGAGGCTTAGCTTGATATAGTTGTCCTATTTGTTTTACAATAAGCTATGCATCCCCATATACTATCAAATGTTTGATTTTTAATTTTCCAGCAGCTTCTAATCCCAAAATTAAAGCTTCATATTCACATACATTATTAGTGTAATCAATGTTAAATTGAAATCTATAGGAAAAAGGAATGTAATATTCATCATTTGGTGCCACAAATAGTACTCCAACTCCTTCCCAAGAAGAGGCACCATCGAAAAAAAAAATTCCACATCCCATCTCTAATATTTACATTTTCCTTTGGAGCTTCTATTTTTGTATTTTCGTTTTCTATACAAACTTCAAAATCATCATCTATAGATAACATACAATTTCCTAAATCCTGATCAACAACATAGACTAGATAATTATTAAGGTTTTGAGGATAACTTACTGTATAGGCCAGTCTAGTTTCTCTGTACAATCTGGTAAACTGTCCACCAAAAATCAGAATCGTGGTGTATGTCATGTCCAACTGAATTGATCCTCCTAACTTTGCACCCCAATATCTTGATAAAAGCATGTTATATTTTGTAGGTACATCAGCTACTACCACATCCGTTAAGAATACTTTTAACTGGAATCTAAGCTAGATTTACAACTAAATCTTTAATCACACCTAGACACTTAACCTTTCTGCAATAAAAAGAGTATAAATCTTCATAAGGTCTGGTAATTTGTAAGCCCAATTTTTCCATTATTATTTTCAACATCAAATTATGTGAAGCACTTGAATCTAGCATACTGTTATGTGACAAATGATCGTGCTCAGTAAGAGTGATATAAAATGGAGCCACCGAGTCTTTATCATTTTCAATATGTGGTCCAAACATCATCGTTGGTTTCTCATATTGTAAGTTAATAACATCAACTTGACATTCTGCATCTGGAAAATTAATTGCTTTTGAAATCTGCTTCTTGTAAACTGGATTTCTGGCAAGTTGAACCAAAGGGACTGGAATTTTAATCTTATTCAATTCATTCTCTAGATTGAACATGCCAACCGATTTTTCTAACTCTTTGGTCTATACTTCGACTTCTTTGTTTTCCATCTTTTTAGTTTGTGTTGCTTTTGTTTCAACTTGCTTTATTTGAGAAGCTTGTACTTCAGTAGGTGATTTTGAGACCACTGTTTCATTTGCTTTATTTTGTGCTAAGAGATTTTTTGGTGGATTGGTAGTAGAAGTCTTATCTCTTGGCCTCAAATCATATTTATTATGAAGCTTAGCCATTATTGAATCGACAAGATCTTTATACTGTGATGTAGTATCTCCCAAGTTATTGATACTTTGCTCATCAAATAATTATCCAAGATTTAAAGATTTTTCGTAGTCTTGTTGAGTTAAATGAGGTTCAATATCATCATCACTAAAATTATTCATATCCTCATCTAATCCGTCATAATCTTGAACATCATCTCCCTGTATAAGATTTTTTGTCTAAAAAGGGGCCTGAATATGTTGAATCTGAGGGTTTGTATTGAGGTTTCTCCTGAATTGATTTTGATTTCTACCATATGGCTCGAGATTGGATTTCTCAATTTCTATCCTGGAAATTTTATTTGATAAATCTTTAATGATTTTAGCCATCTCATCCATCTTTTCCTCTTGTGTGTTTTTCCTAGAACTGGAGGGTCCTCCTTGTTCTTTAAATCTTCTAGGTTCTTGTTGACGAGTGAAATTGATCGTCCTTCAACTGGAAGAACAAGTATGTTCCGAGGTTATCTAAGTAACCCAAGCCGTTTGGTGTAACTCATTCTGACGGGTTTAATGGCTTCGTTAGCCAATCTAAAATCCTAAAAGAAAAAGAAAAAAAAGAAAGAAACAACTAATTAATTGCTAAACGCTATATTATATATGTACATATGCTATAATATAACTTTTGTAGGCCTATTTAAGCAGAAAATATACAAATCTCACTTATGTACATCATTTACAAATTGCAAGTTTTAATCGAAACTTAAGAAATCAATGTGAAAATAATTGCTTTTAAGAAGCAGATAAAGAAAGCACATTTAAATATTTTTTGTTTTCTTTTATAAATCTAGCTAATCTTGAATTGAATAAACTATGAAACGCAGATGTGCAAATAGTCAAAAGCAAAACTAAACATTCTGGTTTCACTAATATATAAATGACAAAAATTAGAAACGCAAATACGATAACATGTTGTTAGTTCGTGAGATGTATCCAAGCCTCTGTATGAATGAAGAACATCCAACTGCCATGCCTACGAGATAAATCTACAATAGACTTTATACTACGATTGTTTTGAATAAATTCATAAAAAGTATTGGCAACTGAGGTTTTATGACAGAGCAGGGAACACAAATTGAACCATGTGATCTTATGATCACAAATAATTACAGCAAGACAAATCTGAGTGCAACGTATTGCATTTCATCACTCAACTAAAAATCAAAGATAAATCTTATCATTCGAATTGAAAATATGATCACAATGTTAATATCTAGAGCAACAAATTATAGACGATATTTATGACATTAGTATCACAAACATAATAGATCATTGAGTCTAAAGCCACCAGACCTATTAATATAACATGATTAACAAAACATGAATTAAAACACCATTCACAAAAGGCTAAAGCCAAAATTATATGTGTTATTTCATTTAGTCTTGGAATCATTCATCCATCTTCTGCTCTAGGCCAAGATGTCAGTCAATTACAAAGTATAGAGTATTTAAAGAGTTTATGAAATCTAAACTTCTTATCTTCTAAGATAGGATCGGATCTCAAAAGATCAAAACATTACAAATATAGAGGGCCTAGAGCCACTCATGATCAAACTATATCTTCAAAATTTATGAAAGTTTTTTCCTATTTATAAAACAAACAAAAGAAGATATCTAATCAACTAAGACGAGCATGTTCCATCCCATAAGATCAGCATCAGATATACCCTGTCCTGAAAAAACGAAATGAGAGCAAGTTAAATATTTTATTAACTAACAATTTCTAAATTTTATATGAAAAATGACTTGGCTACAGAATCTCTCGATTATGTAGTCAATCTTATTATTGGTAACATAAATCCAAGTTGATCCAATTTGATTAGAAAAACAACAAAAAAAACAGGATTGTAATAAGAATCAACTTACCATTTAACTAATAACAAAAAATGGATCAAGATATCTCATAATTTATTACGGCTTTTACACTGTCAACATTTTTTATAACAATATTGCCTGTCATTTTTAGATGCTTCGCTTGTGTCTGTGCATTTACCTTGAGTTCACGGTTTTCATTTGCCAATGATTCATTGTGAGTTGTGAGAGCTTTGATCCTTGCTTGGAGAATGGGGATATATGTATAGTACTTCCCTATCCAATGCAAGCAGACTTCGCAATGCACAGCAGGGGCGATCTGTTGAGGGAGCGTATAGTTGGGTGCAAGAACATCAATGCTACCCGTTGCAGGCCTTTGGTCGAGCTTAATACCAGTAAACCCCTTGCTATCTTTGAGACATGGTGGGAGATTGTTGACATAATCGAATGGTTGATTAGGATCCGGTTTGGGACAATTTGGATCTTCCTCTGTAAGAAACCTTTCAATCTCGGATTCTGAATCCTCATGGATCTCGATTGAATTGATCGAGCTCACATGAGACTTGGATCGATTATGCAGACTCCTTGAAATGAGTTGACCAACTCTCTTATTACGAAACCCTAACATTGCTTGATTCTTTTCTGATTGTTTGCAAAGTTTTTTACTGTCGGATTTTACAGTAGGGTTAGGGCAGACGATCGATCCATGTACAGAAGTTTCAATAAACTCAGAACTAACATCTTGTTGCCCACATAAAAATTGATCGGGTAATGCCGCTTCACGAGGGTTTTCCTCCAAAAATTTTGGCTTGCCACTTGATAAATCAAGACATTTTTCTATCATAGGCTTATCCATCGCAGGGGTTTCTACAGGAATTGTTGTAACAAAATTATTTTGAGCTAAGAACCCATCCTAATAATCACCCAGGTTTTTCAAACGATGAACCAACATTATTTTAAATAAACCATGGTGAAAGAGGCTAGAGTCAAGGCTCTGCTTCTTGTATCTTTTCGACATTTTGTACAAACTTCTTAGAAGGTAAAATGACACATTTAAATGGAAGCCAATAAAATGCATGAGCAATCGCACACGGTAAAGGAAAACCAGGCCATAACGACCTTCACAGGTAATAAATTGTTTTTAAAATTGCTAACAGACCATGCCATTTAACCTTGAGCAGGGAGACCAGAATACCTTTGTCACAACAGTTAATCTTTCTGGAGGTAACGAAAAGACTCCAGGGTAATTCGTGAAATTTTGAGTTCTTGAACCACTTCTGACCAGTGAGAGGGAGCCCTGTCGCTTCACTCAAAAAATCTTCGGTGACCTCCAACTGAATATCACCAACCTTTGCTCTGTATCCATCAAATGTTAGGGAGAATTCTTTGGCCACTTACAGGTTATACCCCTGGAACTTCTTAATAAACATATCCCAACCCTGGTTTTTCAGATCCTCACTTGCATCATCTTGAAGCAACAGTGCTTGAGAGCCATTCGGCTCTGCTCGGACAACATGGGCCATTATGGGTTCGAACAGACTGTAACAAGGGTGACTCGAACTAACTGTGGGTTTAGATGATAGTGGTAAAAGGGATAAGTCTAAGAAGATACCATGAAAACAAAATAAGCAGAGAACCTGTGCGATCATAGCATACACATGAAGGTCTCGGTTATGGGGTTTGCACACTCCTGGTAATGAACGCTCTGAGTACATCACACTACACAAACTCTTAACTTAAAATGAGAAGCATGTCAACTCATTCTTCCAGCCAAAACAAAGTACGGGATACGGTTCCGGTGTGTTTAATTCCCACATCATGTAATGGGTATAATTGATTTGCAAAGGTTCAGAATGGATACGTTTTTACAATTCAAATGGGAATTGATTTTTGGTATAGTATTTGATTTACAAAGGATCAAAAAAGATAAGCTTACAGTCCAAAAGCAAATTAACAGAAGTATTATATCGATATTTGATGAACTCAAAAAGAAAAATCATTCAAGTAAGAGACATGAGGCAAATGTAAGCACATTGAACCTTTTAAAAACCAAGTTTTGGATAGAGTTAAAATGTGAAATAACTTCCATCGTATCTTACAGTCGTGGATGAGGAGCCGGATGAAGCGAGACGGAAGGTCATCGTGGCTAGGGCCAAAACCCTAGTTGCCTCCGCTCTGGTGTTTGATTGCAGGGACGCGTCTTCGTGTAGCAGTTGACCAGGGTTCTTTACAGGGCCGCGGATCGGCGTATCAGAGCGTCCCTCTAGCCTGCGGTCAGATTGGCATGCGTTTTGGAGCGGTGGCCTCTGCGACTTGCCCTCTTGCTTGCTGGTGGTCGCCGCCTTGTCATGATGGCCCCAGATCTGAATGCCGAGTTGGAAGAAGATCCTTTGGAAGCTTTCAAAGCGTTAGTCCGCTCAACAGGACCCAAACCCAAGCCTTCTCTCTCGTCTAAGTTTGTTAAGAAGATGGAGGAGATCCCTTCTCTGGAGCTATCTCCAGAGGACCCTTGCAATCTTGCCCTCCTTCTAGCAGAAAAGGCCCTCATCGGAAAGTTTACGGGGTTATGGCCTAGCCCCAAAATGGTGGAGGCATGGATGGATGATCGTTGGAAGATGTTGATACCAGGAAACGTTTCTCTGTGCGCAGTAGGCAGGGTTTTTTTTGTCTTCAGCTTCAATAGGAAAGAGGACCGTGATCTAGTTTTCAGATCTGGACCCTATTTCATGGGGTCGAGAGAGTTGTTCTTAGCCCCCTGGACTCTTGACTTCAATCCCAAAGCCGAGATCACAGCAGCCCCTGTTTGGGTTAGGCTGCCTCATCTTCCCTTGCATCTCTGGGGGATAAGATCTCTGGAGGACATTGGAAATAATCTTGGGCATTTCCTAGACAGGGCGGAGTCGAAAGGCGACCAGTTTACCTGCGCTTGTATTTGTGTTGAGGTTAACCTCGAGAAAGGACTTCTGGAAGCCATTAATCTCTCCCTGGGGGAATGGTGTCATATCCAAGAGCTGGACTACAAGCAGATTCCTTTTAAGTGCCTCCGGTGCCATGCTTACGGTCATTTCGCAAAAAGCTGCCCCAAAGCCTTTGAGGAGCCGGGACTAGTCAAAGAAGATGATTTTCAGCCAGTAACTAACCGACGAAGGCAGCCAAGGCGAAAGGATCCGCTAGCCCAGGCTCCGAAGGCCATTCATGCGACAGAGGCAACTCTAGAAAATAAAAACAGCTTTGATGCGCTGAAGGAAGATGAAGCCCTAGATCCAGAAGCAACAACAGTTAAGGAAGATCCCCCGGCAGACGAAAGCCTTCCGGATTCCACCCCCCCAGAAACATTGGCAGCAAAAGAAACTCGAGCTTCAATTCCAGAAGCTTCTGCCTCCGCAGGTCTGGTTGTTTCAGTCCCCTCTAGCGGCTCTGGGGAAACTTATGAACCTGAAGACAAATCAGTTCCACCTCCACCCCTTACCCGAGGGCAAAGGACCAACAAAGCGCGCAGAGAAAAGGAGGCAGCCTCCAACATTTCTTTAGGTTCTCAGAAAAAGCTGGATCCCTACTTTAAGGGGAAATTTTCATCCCCCTCGGTTTAATGCTTTGCTTCTGCCTTCTACTATGCTCACAATTTGTGAGAATTTACTCATGTTTGCAATTTTTGTCATTTTCTCGAAATAGCTCAAGAAGCAGATGGGATTGGTTTCCCCAGACATTCACAAGAAGGTTGGCAACACTGTTAGAGGTCACCAACCTTCTTCAGATTTGTAACTTTCTTATTCTGGCTTGCCAGAAAGCCGATTAATGCAACATAACCGTTCTTGTCAAAAAAAAATGTGAAATTAAGTTTTAATGCTTGATTCATGCTTTCAGTCATGAATCAAGCATGAAAACGCAAGATAAAAATTAAAACAATAATAATCAAACATCCTTTTTCTAACCAAATAATCACCCCCAAATGGTATTATTTACAGGATGAGGTGTAGGCAGCTACAAGAAGTGTTGTTTGTCATTCAAAATAGAAAAAACATGTAGAGCTGCCAACAATTCTCTTATTCCCATCTCAACCTTTGTTTTCAGTTTTCCTGATGCCATCATATTAGATTCAATTTCGATAGCATCATCTTGCATTCTAGCTAATGTTGTAGCTCTTATTTCCCTTAAAATAAAGCAAAAACTTAATCAAATGCCCCTGCAAAAGTAACTTTAGCAGTTGGCTCAAAAGGTTTAACTTCGGTTGGGATCTTGCCATACAGTTTATTGAATCTTTGGATAAATTCAGAAACAGTTTCAGGCGTTTTCTTCCTTAAAGTACCAAATTCAATTAAATAATATAAATGGTATTTTTTCTCACCCCACTGTCTTAAGAAGGAATTTTCTAAATCATCATACGTTGCGATGGAATTTGCAGGAAATCCCCTAAACCAAGTTATATCTTGTCCTTCAAAAGTTTGTACCAACAGTCTCATGTAAACATCTTCATGTTCAATGCCAAGTATACTAGCAAATTGATCAAAACATGTTATGTGTTATGTGGTTGTTAAATCCCCTTCTCTCATGAATTTAGGTAAACTTTTCATATAGTTCTCAGATAAATCATGCAGAACTGGAGGGAGGGCTAAGGGGGCATATCTAGCAGTGACTTTGGCAAAAATCCTTGGAGGAGGTGGCGGTGGATTTATATTCCCACTGCCTCATGCACCTCCTACACCAGCCATTGATAGTTTTGGAGAAGAGATATGAGGGTTGTAATGTAAATTATCGAAGATTTGAAAAGACTGTTGTACTAGATCTTTGATTGCTTCAAGAAGGTAATAGCAAAGACCTTCTAGATAATCAAAAGGTGACAGATCTCATGATAGGGATGTAAAATCAAACTTAGAAGGGAAATGAGAGCTTGAAATTGTTCTTTCAGATCGACTAGATGGGTAGATGGGGAAGTGATAAGATATGAACTTGAGTACAAAAGATGATCTTTAGGATTTACAGGGATATAAACTTTTATTTCAGGAAGACTAAGGATAGGTCATGTATAGACAACGTTAGGAACTAAAGATGATTCCTTATTCTCACTGGTAAAAGTATTTATCAAAGAAAAAGGTGTATTCTGGAAATTTTCTCCCTTTAGATCATACAGTTTTACTTTGGGAATTTCAACCTCTGGATTTTCTAATTTAATTTCAGGATTACTAATTGAGGCTTCTGCAGAATGAGGTTTATTTTGATGTTTTTCTTTAGAACTAAGTAAACATATTTCTTCTGCTAGAATCTTAACATTAACTTGAGTAACCTTTGGTTGATATACCTTACATGCTGATGTAGACGTCTACTTTAGATATCATTTTCAACAATATTTTGGTATCTGAAACTGGCGAAGTCTACTTATCGTCTAGGTTTTTTCTGGTATTTTTTCGTCTGAATGACAACTTTTCCAAAATGGAGTCGCCAGGTGAAAAATAGAAAAACGAGCCTTAACCTTGTGTTCAATTCTTGTCCACCGTAAAAAATTGAAACTATTCTATGTCCTATTCCTAGGGAAAAAATAGTTTTGTTTCTCCGTCCTCGGCAGCGGTGCCAAAAAAGATGTTGTTCCTGAGATTTATTCTAGGCTCACAGAACAATGTCAGGCATCCAAAATTTAAAATATTTGTTTTTATAAAGCTTTTCTACCTTCAATTTTAATATGAAACTTCAAATAAATTTAATGATTAGAAAACACAAAGGCAATATCTCTTTCTTTGAGTTTTTTTATAAATATTGAGTAGATGAAAAGTAGAATTGATTAACAAAACTATCAAATAAAGTAAGGTATCCAATATTGATAAATCTTTCCTTATCCGCAATAGAAGAATCATGAAGGATGAGTCTTAAAAGATGAATTGAAATGAGGAGATCCACACAGATACAGGTCTTGTTTTACTCGCAGTAATAACAGAGGAAGAGTTGTAGTTGAACAAACTTCCAATTGTATGGACCACAATAGATGTATTACTAAATTGTAGTCTTTCAATATTTAAGAACTCTAGAGTGAAGAAAATGAGGTTATGAAAAGACAATAAACAGAAAGCACATAACTCAAGGAAATCAAATGTATAATCTTTGTCTTCTCTTTGAAATTGGTATTAAGAAGGTTCTTTTTTACATTCAGCCAGAAGAAGCATTGAATACATCTCTAATCTACTTATTTATACAAAAATCATCTTAACCAAAAGTGGTTAGACTTTCCACATTCTTAACTCTCAAAATAGAATACAATCTAAGCTAACAAGATATTACAAAGATTTTGAACATCTTCTGAGATTTCTTTTGTTTGTTGGTGATTCATTCATCTTCTATTTGCTCGTGGATGCACTTGGCTTTTGATGATCCTTGAATTGCGCATGCAGATCCAATAATGCAATAACAAACTTGGAGGGTCCAATATTTTCATTTAATTCAAACGAAAAAGCCTTTTTATGCACTAATGGTAGATTTCTTTGAGTTTGAACTACTGCCTGTTGAGTGATCTGATGTTGTAAAATTGGTTTCACCGGAAGATCATTTAAGATTTGCAAATCAACATGATTAACCTGTAGTATAACATTTTGTACCCTCTCTCTACTTTTCTTCAAATCTTCTCTATTATTTTCAATCTCGACTTACCCAAGTGTAGCATGAATACCACTGACATCAATTTCTGCCATTTCTAGATATACATCTAAAAGAGCATCAAGACAGGCATTATTAACCTCTTTCTCTAACCTTTTAGTTTCTTCAAGATTATTTTCCCAGGTGTTTAAATCCATTTCTCCTTTTTTCTACTCAAATTTTGAAAAAGGGGCAAGTCCTGGTACATTCAGATTTTGCCTCCGCATTATAAATTCTTGAAATTTGGATCTGGCCATAGAAGATTCCTTCTCTTTGTCATAAATAATCTGCAAAGAATTATTGATTATCTAATAATGTTTTTGGATGGCATCCAAAATTTCATACAAATTTTGTTGGACAATCTGCAACCTCTCATTTACCTCTGATGCTTGTTTCTTGAAGGCAGGAATGTCAATTATTGCGCCCTCGATTATGGTTATCCGAGCTTGCAATTGATTTATCAATGTATCTCATTGGGAGACCATGTTATTATTCAAGTGCTGATTTTGAAAACTTAATTTCAATTTATCCTCTAATTGTTTAATCTACTGCTCAAAACCCTGTATGACTTGGCTTATATCAGAATTGATTCTTTCTCTGGTAGTAACTTCCATCTGTTTCATATCATTATGCAATTGTTCAATCAAAAGATTCTTTTGGTCAAGTTGTTTTCTCAAATTATCCACTGATCATAAGTTAGCAGTTGCAAATGCTCCTAGTGAATATGCTACCTCTTTTGAGAATTTAGGGTCACTCTGTCCATGTCCATCATATATCATTCTTTGTTTTTTGGTAATTCCTCCGTCTTTCTGTCAATTCTCTTCGTATGATATCCTTCCTTTTCTTGTTGAAAAGAAATATGATGAAGGCATATCTTAAGGTTCAATAGGTGTCGGGTCATCTATATTGATAACCTTTGAACAAAGTAAATCAGAACTTGTTGCTAGGGGAGTCAACGATGGTATGGGAGAAATAAGTGCAGCAGATTCCCCTTGATTTGTGACATCTTTCACAAGAGTTTCAGTGTTTGACAATAATAGAGGAAAATTATGCCTATGTTTCATAAAAGCTTCAAATAATGCTAATAGTTCTTGATCACTTTTACCTGGTATGGATATTCCTGTAATTATTGCATCCTTGGACAATGTTTTTTGTGTCCTTTCCACTTCTTTAGTTTTGTCCTCAAGCAAGTCATGTTGCTTGAGATTTGATGATTGTGTTACCTGTGAAGTTGGATTAAGTCTTTGTTTTTCTTGCAATATTTTAGGTAAATTGCTCCTTCTGTGCTTTTGAAAGCTAAGAAAACCTGATTGATGTTCTTGAGGAAGACTTTGAAATCTGGATATGACTTCCTCATATGATCTAACTCCTCTGAAAACCTCGTCATAAGGTGAATCTTCGTGAATGTATTTGTTAAATTGAGCCAAATGATTTTCTACCACCCTGTGTGGATCATGCTTCTTGAATTCAATGTCAACCAACTTAATATCGTCTAAGGTCGAAGCCTCTACCTTAGCATGTCCAAAGTCTGATAATGAGAATATACCAACCTGTATAGGAAAGGCTGGCCAAACTCTTTTTTGTGTGGCCTTAAGTTCTTTGGCAATGCCTGCTGAAACTGTCTAATAGGCTACTTCTTTGCAAACAAGTTTGTCTGGTAGAAATCTGGGAAGATCATGTGGAGATGCAAAACAACCGAAAACTCTGATGTAAGAAAAACTTTCTTCAATGTACCAATCTGCAATAGCACCTAGATTTCCAATAATTTCTTCTAAAATTCTAGGAGGAGGCTGACCATAGATAATTTCATGGATTGGAATGAACACATTGTGACAAATCTCATAAAAAGAATCATTTGCATTTTCCTCCTATAATTTAGAATGATAGAAATGTATAGGCTCGGTGATAATCGAAGTCCAGCTCCAATTCATAAGAGGAAATGGGGTTCTGAAACAAATTGCATCCATAATATATGCAGACATGTAGAAGGGAGCATGTTCTTCCTTAGACTTCTGAGTTTTGTAATCCCTTGTTTGTTTAGCTAGGTTATCCGACAACATTTTTCCCCAATCAAAAGTATAAACCCTCTACAACTTCATGAATTATAGGAACCCACTCTATAGTAAAATGCATAGGGTTTTTATTTTCGAACATTCTACAAAGCATCATGGCAGTATACAAAATGTGGGCATCACAAGAGGCTATAGAGTACATACCATGGATATCAGTTAGAATTTATTTTCATTTCCCCACCGGGTTTTCATTGTATCATGAACAATTATGTTGTATTTTGTGCATTCATCATCCTCAAGCTTCTTTATAAATGATGCATTGTAAGTATATTTGGGGTTGGGAGTTAAATTATACATTACTCTAATGTCCTTGGGTCGAAATGAGCCGACAATGGTCTTCTGATGATTGTAGATCGTTCTAGTGGGGATATCCACATGCTATAAGGCCCAGCTTACCATATCAGTTTATGGCATCAGTTTCGACCGAGATGCAACTTTGTGAAGTTCTGACTTAAACACATGTCATAGCTTGCTTGCAATTGACTCATCTTCTCCTTCGCTTGAATCATCGGAATAGAGGGAATTTTCCTACTCTAAAATCTCATAAACCTACTTCCATGATTTAATGGCGTTCGTCAGTCGAGCAGTATCTAAAAGAATGTCTGAATTTGGGTTCGACTCCTCTACAAATGGATCTTGCTTCATTCCTGCTTTACGTGGTGCCATGATTTCCAAATATCGATGTTATCCCTCCTGTCAATCGCAATATTTTCCAATCTTTTACCTTTGCCACATTGAATACACCTTTAATTCACAATTAATGAAGATAAGTTATTTCGGTAGTTCGACATTCGAGAGTTTTGAATGAGAAATGATAGATATCTCCCGAGGGCCAAATTCACAAAGCAATTAACCACCCTTTAATTTATTGTTTCATTTTAATTGATCATAGCTTATGGTCACTTTAACTTTAAGTGCTTCAGAAATCCAAGACTCCAGAGCTTCGGGGATTCGTGAGTTTCCATTAGTGGTGTATAGAGTTTCCCTGAAGGCCGAACTCACGGATCGATTACTTACCATTAATTATGCCTGCTAAAACATGTTTTACCCATTAATCTTTGGCGCTTTATCATTTCAGTCATTTCGACACTTCAACTCTCCGACACTTCGATGCTCTGACACTGTTTGAATTTGTTCTTGATTTGATCTTTCGAAGGAAAATATCCCGGAGTGATATGGCAGTATGATGTCACTATTGATGATGTGTCATAAAAATATGAGTGACATGTGTCACCCAAAAACATGAAAATTATGTGACCAAGGGTACCCAAAGTGAGTGCCACGTGTCACCACGAGTAAAGAGTGTCAAGTGGCATATGACACGTCAGGTGATTATTTTTAAAATATTTTGTGGGAATTCAGGTCTCTGGGACTCTGGAGCTTCACGACTTCAAGACTTTTAGGGCTTTAAACATTTTGAGCTTGAAGTCCCGAATCACAAAGTCTCAAAGTGAACTTTGTATTTATCTGTTGTTTAAACATTTTGCAATTCTGGAACTCTGAACTTGTGAGAGTCGTTGATCTAGATGACTGTCAAATTTTAACGGTTGGTACTTGATCTGCCCTGTCAAGATGTAATGAAAACGTCTTTTAGTCTAAGAGATGGTATTCCTAAGTTTAAAAAATTTATTTTGAAAAGAATAAAAGAAAAAGGAATTTTGACAAACTTGATTTTTATTTGAAATTTTCATTTATGTTCTAACAATCACCATACCATGAACCACAACCTGTACCATACTATGTACACCAACCATGCACGTCAACCATGTACTATAACCTGTACCATATCATGCATCAACCATGTACCAAACCTGTACCATATCATGCATCAACCATGTACCAAAACCTGTAGCATACCATGTATCAAGATCACCAAGAAGTGCCTCTAGCCATGTACCATATCATCATCAACTCATGAACCATAACATCACCAAGAAGTGCCTCTAGCCATGTACCATATCATCATCAACTCATGAACCATAACATCACCAAGATGTGTCTCAATATCACCAATCATGTACCATAAGATATGCCAAGTGTAGGTACCATAACATCAATGATGAGCAACCAATTTTATACCTTAATCATATAACAAAACCATGTACCATCTACCAAGCATCAATTATGTACCAAATGATGTGCCTCAACCAAGCACCAAAGAATGTGCCTTATACATATGCCACCATATAACAAGTGTATACCTCAACCATGTACCAACATCAAAAATATATGCCTATAACAACCATGACATATACCAAACCAGATACAAATGTACCATAACATCACTAAACCATGTAGCCAAGATGTACCTCAAACCATGTGCCTCAAGCATGTACCAACATCCATAAACTATGTACCAAGAGATGTATCTCAAACATGTGCCATATCACTCATGATATTCCTCAAGAATATACCATACAACAAACCATATGCCAAGTATGCAATATGTGCTTCAAGGCATATACCAAAACTCACAAAGACATGCCTCAAGCATGTGTCCAACCTTCCAAGATGCAAGCCTCAAAACACAGAGAATAGCATACCTTTATATTATGTAGAACTTGGTTGCATTACATCTCAAACCATACCTTCATGGGCATCAACAACCTGATACAAACTTCCTCCCCAAATTTGCCTTAGCCTCCCGGGACTAAGACCAATCAACTAGCGGGGCCTCGCGGGATGAGGGTTGTACAACTCGCGGGGGTGCCTCGCGGGACACCAGTAGCATGACTCGTGGGGGTCAACGAGACTAGGGTTTCTCGAAAACCCTTGCTCTCTTATGCAACTCTGAGACGTTGACCTTCACACTTCCTTTGTTGCCTCAGACTTGTCATAACAGATTAGTCAATAGATCACTTGCTCACTTGATAGATATTCAATAAACTTGTTTCTACTAATGAGAAGCTTCTTGTTGTGTATTTATACATTTTCAAGTGACTTATTTCCTTAACTTTTAGGGTCGACTTGTACTTTCTTGTTATAACCAATTTACCCTTTAATTAATGACTTGTAACATCTTGTTATAATCGTTTAGAGGCTTTTTAACCATTCTTCAGGGCTTCCAACTTCATGACCTCGTAACTCCTCAACTGTGAGGATCTATGTGACGTTCCACCTACAATTGGAAACAACATGACGAGGATTATACATCTATGAGTGTGTTACATGAATTTACACTATCCTTCATATCCTTATTCCTCAAACAACTTCGGGCTTCATGACCACACCTCTGGGGCTTCTTGTAGACTTCTTCAAATGCACCCATCACATCTGTTGACATCAATGACAACCAACTATCCAACAACATCAATGACAACCAACTATTCAATACATACACTATTCATAGTGTACACAGTTGCGTACACTTCTGAAAAGTTTCTCTTGGGGCCATTTTCTAATTTTTGGGAAGTTATGGGTTGGTTGTTTAACATTTATTGAACCTTCTCTAGTTGGTTTTTTGTCTTTGAATATTATATCAAGTCTCTGTAAACTTGAAAATTTGATCAAATTTTCTTTCTCTTTGATTGGTTAATCTTTTCGTATATAAGGTTTTTAGGCGGGTTGAAAGGTTAGTCTTTAGTGGTTGGATTATACTTCTAGTTCATGGATTTGTTTCAATAATTTTGGACTGACTCCTTTCTTCCTCTTTGCCTTCTTTCCTTTGTTCATAAAACTAAAATGCAAAATTGCACTATAGTTACATTTTATCTCTTTTTAGTAACAAAAAAGAAAAATATCTTGGTTGTTGGTTGTTTCTTCTCTTGTCCCTTGCCTCTTAAGTTTTTTTTTTAAGAAAAAAACTCATTTTCTAGCACTCAGGTCTTTTGTGCATTTTTCTTGTTTTGAAAAAGTTGTTGATTTTGGTTTTGAGTAGACTTTTGCGAAAAGAAAAAAAATTGTGTTTGCAAAGTTCCTTTATACTCTGTCTTGCATTTAGCCTAAGGTGATAGTGTAGTTTGCGTTGGAATTCAAAAGAAAAGAGCATTTTAGGCTTGCATTTCAAAGTAATCTTGCATACAAACAAAAATCTATCTTTTTCCATTTTGAAAATCTCCTAAAAGAAGTGTATTACACCTTTTCATTCGAAGGACAAGTTTGTTTATAAAGCACAATGTTCTTAAAGCTTTTTCTTCTTGAGTCTCAAACATCACGAGTTTCACTTCTGTATCTTTTGAGTAAAAAATAGTCGCTAAAATAAACGCTAAATTTAAAATTTACTAGACTTTGTTTCTAGGGTTCACAAACAAGTTTAGGGTTAGGGCCTTGGATTAGGATTGGAGAGATAACTCTCCAAGGCCAGTGAACAAACATAGGAGTCTTATATAGGGAGAGAAAATGTAATTGTCGTATAGGCATAGTTGAGAGCCTCCTCTAACATAGGATCTAAACACGAGGTCGCGTGAGGAAGTACTAGAGGAGATAACCCCTCTGAAACTCGACCATGCGTAGAGGATTGAGCGTATTTGGGGTGTTTTTCCTAAAGTGACACTGAATCATCTAGCATTAGTCCTCTGTGAATTTTGGACTAGGTTGAAGTTTTCCTGAAGTGACACTGGCCCTCTTGGTGTCAGTTCTTTGGAAGCTTCATACTTGGTTTGAGATTTTCTGAAGTTACACTGGCCCTTTTGTAGACAATCCTTTGGAAGAGCTTCATACTCAATTATCCTATCCATACACTCTGTCATGACTATCGATTGTACCCCTCATACACTGACTATGATTTGGTATCCATAGTTTCTTTTCCTAGGTATCCTAGAGATGACTGCGAGGATTTTCCTATGGTACCTAAGGCAAACATCTTATCACAATTTTCAGTACTGTTGGAGGGTGCCCCACGAAACGAGGGTACTTGCACCGGATAAGGATGGTCAATGGAGGTTGGGGTAACTGCTTCTCACTCCTTCGTTCATCTGTCTGGGGACTTGATCAACCTGTGCCAATATCTGGAAGGTTCCTTTCCACTTTTTCAATGCTTTGGACTCAGGATCTCATCCACTTGGGTTGAAGTTTTGAAGAAGTTGTTTGTTTACAATGTTTCTCTTAGGAATTTTTATTGAAGTGTTGCTTTGTATAGTTGACCTTAGGTTGTGACAATATCACCAATTTTGGATCATTGGTTCAGGGTGATCGACTAACCACTCTGTTGGTCGGGAAGGACCTCTGGTCTTTCTCTTGAAAGCATGGATCTGCCTTGTAAAAGGCATGGGTTTTTATACCACTGGTTCCCCATAATCTGTGTGAGAGACTTTTTTTGACGTGAACAATCTTGCAAGGGTAGGACCTGTGCATAAGAACGACGTGACCAAAGTTCTTGAGGATACCAACCAAAGTACCCATTCTAATGGGGGTTCTTGTGCTTTTCCGTTCTTTGGAAACGTTGGTGCCCCCTTGATGGCCACTTTGAACATTCCTGGGTTGAATGTTGGGCTATCAGTTTGGTTGTGGACTACTTTGAATGTCCTAAATTCTCTTGATGCTTCCTAGATAAGCACTTTATATCACGGGCATCGAATGGATGTTGATCCTTTATTTTCTTCATCCATTAAGTCTACTCCTTCTCCTTCACCCTCTTCTGGTGAAAGTCTAACTACTAGTGACCATAAGTCTAAAAGGAATAGGAAGAGGAAGAGTAAGAAGAAGTCACCAACCTATACGCGTCATGTTCGAGACCTGCACTCGACCACTGTAAGTGATGTTGGGGGAACGAAATCGACCTCTGTGAGTCATGTTGGGAGCGAAAATCCAGTCATCGCAAGTCATACTGACATCAAGTCACCAACCTCTATACGTCATGTTGGAGACCAACAACCAGCCTCTGCAAGTCATTATGGGAGTGCAAAACAAACCTCTATTAGTCATGTTGGAGCTATGTCGCCAAACTCTGCTAGTCATGTTGGAGCTATGTCTCCAACCTCTGCTAGTCATGTTGGAACTATGTCGCCAACCTCTGCTAGTCATGCTGGAGCTATGTCGCCAACCTATGTTAGTCATGTTGGATATCAGTCGTCGACCTCTGCAAGTCATGCTGGGGGAACAAGTTTGGTCACTACGAGTCATATTGACATTGAGTCAACAACCTATGTGAGTCATGTTGAAGACAAGTAACCAACCACTGCAAGTCATGCTAGGGGCACGGGTCTAGTCACTGCTAGTCATACTGGACAAACATCACCAACCTCTGCATGTCATGTTGGAGATTCACACCTAACCACTGCGAGTGATGTTGGGGCCAACCCACATACTGCTTCAACTCATGTTGGGGGCATTGATACTATTGAGAAACCTAGACAAATAGGACATAAGCCCAAGTCCCCTTCTAATCTTTGCAAGGGACATCACCTTATTCATTTGTGCCCTACTATTGTTGTTGTACAAAGAACATGGCCCTTGTCTGAAATCCCTTCTAGTTCTAAGTCATCTTCGATTTCCCATATTTAGACGACACCACTCTTCTTTTGGGGGTTGATGTGTCTCTTGACCATGTTGTCTTGCATCCTATTCAACCAATGGTTGAGGAAGTGGTTGTGTCGATGCAATCTTCGACCGATCCCTCTCTTCTCATGGAGAGTGACGAGTCTACCAAAGTGGTCTCACCGATGCAATCTTTGATTGATTCCACTCTTCTTTCAGGGAGTGATGCGTCTTTCGACTATGTCTTTATCATTTCTAGTTCAGTACCTTCTGGAAAAGGTGGAAATCCACTCTCTTCGAGTCGGTTAGCAATAAAAAACGCACTGGTATTTTGATGAGTATTTCTATTACTTTTTACTTGATTTATCGTTTTCTTCAAACTCTTGGCCAGTATCTTAACCTCCATATTTTTCATCATAGCTCCTGCTTGATTACTTTGCCCAGAAATCCTTTGGTTTTCTACCTCTGGACCTGCATTTCAAAAAAACTTGTTAGTATTGTTTAGAACCTAGTCTTATGCCTTTTTTAGATTTTACAACAAAGAAAACATATGTTCTTTTTGTAAATCTTATCAAATAAAAAAGGTGTGTGCACATATGTCCTTCTAATCCTATGCCAATACTACATATTGAAACGTATATATATTAAAGCCAAAGCTTGAGTCCACATGTCACAATAACTCAATGTATGAACTAAACAAAGCCTTAGTATCCAGCGCACCAAGCTATGAGATATTGATATGCCAAGTCAACCTAAATTAAGCCCACATGTCAAGGTTAAATACAAGCATTGAACAACTCGAGCCATGGTAAGGAGTCACGGGAGGAAAATGCATGTATTTATATGCAAATCTCACAAGTGTCGATTGAGTGAATCAAACCATCTGTTAGGTCAAGTCACATGTTGATATGTCAAATCCATACACGCCGAGCAGATAAAGGAGATATTCAGTTGTTTGTAGATATTGAAAGGTGTATCTTTGATGGCAGACCAATGCCAAGTCACAAGAATAATACATGAAAATTATTACCGGCCAAAAGGATGTTTTTGTTTCTGAAATTTGAACACAGTGCGCTCAAATGCTAGGTCAAAGTTATATGAAGGAGTGCAAGGATGCATTTATTCTTAACACAAATACTGTTCAGGAAGGAGGTACACTGATTTTTATTGACCCGTATCTTAATACTAAACTCCGGCCACATCAAAGAGAGGGCGTGAAGTTCATGTTTGAGTGTGTCATGGGCTTGATGGCCCAGACTTTTACAGGATGCCTTTTAGCCGACAAGATGGAACTTGGTAAAACTCTGCAGGTGATAACATTGATATGGACATTACTTCAACAGGTATCAAGGATTCGACCTGAGTTCAAATGAGCTTTAGTTGTATGCCCGACTTCGTTGGTGCAGAACTGGGGGAATGAGGTTTGAAATTGGTTTGGATCGGACAAGCTGAGAGCCATAGTAGTACATGGAGGAATCCTAGGAAAAGAGGTGAAGCAACAATATGTTGATTTCAAAAGCAACAATGTGCATACTCTCTTAATCACATCTTATGAACTATTAAGGAAATATGTCGATATAATAGAGTCTGCAAACCTGGACTTCTAGTATGTGACGAGGCACACAGACTTAAAAATTGTGTCGGGAACAAGACTATCGATGCTCTATTAGCATTAAATTGTCCTCAGAGAATTTTATTGACTGGAACTCCAGTTCAGAATGATTTGAATGAGTTCTATGCAATGATGGAATTTGCCAATCCCAAACTTCTTGGTCCTCTATCCGTATTCAAAAGATTGTACAGTGATCCCATTGAAAGGAGATGTGTGAATCAAGAGTTTACTTTTCTTCATATGGAACAATGTCGCACACATCGAGCAAGCCACAATAGTCATGTCACTTCTTCAGCCAACACCTGAGACATTTGATCTCTTTGATGATATCATCATAATGTCAGAAGGACATACAGTTTACCATGGGCCTCTTGATCATGTTCTGGAGTTTTTAAATATTGTGGTTTCATGTGTTCAGAGCGTGAGGGCATTGCAGAGTTTCTGCAGCAGGTTACCTCTGGAAAGGATCAAGAACAGTATTGGGAGGACATGGAAAAGCCATATAGATAACAATAGTTGTGTATTTGGATTTCTTTTTCATTGCAGGTCACTTGAGGTTCAAACATCAAATGTCGGCAATCATCTTATGCAGTTGCTGAAGGATCATTACTACTTTGCATAGATAAAACAGAACTTTCACTAGCGCAGAAGGCAGAATTATAACCAGTTAGTTGATGAAAAACAGAGCTTTCACCAACTAACTAGCAAATTTTAAGGCGAAATAGATGGTGAAACCTAAGATGGCCAGAAAGAGAGTAAATTTTGCCCAGATTGAAGTTTTATTATCTTACAGAGAACGAAGATGAATTATAAGTCAAAGTTATAATTAAGAGGATCTGCTTCAAAGTGTTGTTCCAGTTTTTGAGGTGCCAGCAAGATGAAAGAGATAAAGTTTGTTACCTATTTATGGCAAGAATGACTTGTTTTCCCAGGTGGCATTGTTTGACCTTATCTTTCAGCCTTTGAAGATTTTCTGCCTTGTCATCACATTGAAGGATGTTGAATACTTTTGCAGCTGTTGAAGACTTCAGTTTAGATATGGTTTGGTTTCCTTTAATAAAGGATCTGTTCCTTTAGAGTTTACAATTAGTTGTATGTTATGTTATTTTTAGTATCCTAGATCCCTTTTCATAGGATCTGATCTGTACATTGTAAAGCTATAAAGCTAAAGACAATAGATGAACAAGGGGGTTCAATCTGGGAGACATTTTTTGGCTATTGTACTAGACTCTTTATCGATAATAGAATCACGGTCCTCTTTTGTTTTCAATGACAGATTTTCTCATATTTTCATTATTCTGTACTTTATTTCAGTTTAGCTTAGCTTCTAAGAACTGTTATCTTCTTATTAAGCTCATGAACTTGAACTAAAGGTTTTCTTGCTATCTTGTATGACCCTGCACATTGTTG
>JZKD02S1672846.1:1214201-1233639 GCA_000966675.3 Picea glauca | reverse complement strand
TGTAGACTAGTATTCTTCATCTCCTATTCAAACTTTGTTGTATGATCATTGAGTTCTAAAAGCACTGTCTCATTCGAATGCATGAAGTGGTCATTTTCATTAGCTATTGAGTTATCCTATTGTTCCAAGCATACAAAATCTACCATATTCTTAAGTTACCAAGCATCTTTGGCCTACAACCCCAAAGAGTTTCTTGGAGTGATAACAGAGTTCACTCCCTCCAGGTCCTGGGATGGTTTTCTTTGATTGGAACAATATTGTTGAGTCTTGTCTACCTTGTTCTACACCTTTCCAGATAAAGGTTAAAGTTTATTCAACAACCATTTACTGATGTATTCTAGACAAGGGATCATCTGCAAGTATTTTATCCTCCTTACCTTGGCAACCTCTGGGCTCTCCCAAGCTTGTGTCAGCTGCCAATGAGTTGTTGGCTTTCGACAGAAGACCTAGTGAATGTTTAGGGATTCTTCCTCAGTTGCCTATCATGTTAGGTGGAAATTCTATCCTAGTTGATCTATTAGTGGTGCCAGGCCCTTTAGATTTCAATATGCTTCTTGGGCATGATTATGTTTATACTATGAATGTTGTGGTGTCTATGCTTTTTTCGTGTGATGTATTTCCCTCGCATTGGAAGCATAGTCACTATTGATCAACTTTCATCAGATAATCACCATCCTAGTTCAACGTTAGCTCATGTTTCCTCTGTGTATGCTCCTAGTGTTTGAGTAGACTCTACCCTGCCATGGGTGAATTATGTGGCATTATATCCTCAATGTTCAATTGATCCTGAGATGGGATCTTTACAATCATGTTTTCCTTCTCGAGACAAGGTCTCTACAATTGATCATATCTTTTATCCATTGGGGGCATGAGTGACTTTGTCTCCCCCTATTGGTCCGAGGGACTGTGTTTTTCCTTGAGCATGATCTTATTGTTTGTGAGACCTCTAGCCCTAGTATTTGTGTGTTGTCGAGCCCCGATTTCATGGATTTTGAGTTGCCTTCAGATGAGGCTATCCTTGAAGCTATGATTATGGATTTCTGACCTCTTCTCGAATTAGAAACTTTACAGGTTGGTTATTGAAGAAACCCTTGGCCTGAGCCTAGAAATGGGCTCTACCTGGAGCACTACTATGCATAAGCCGCAAGACTGTGCGTTGCTCTATACATATTGCACTTTTAAGTTTTCTTGTTTTCAAGTTCCATATCCCATAGCAGTTGTTTTTATCTGAGGTTTCTATATTGGATTTATTAACTTCTGGGTGAGTGTTTTCGGTCTTATATAAAGGACTTTGAAGACATTTTTTGGTACATTTTCTTCCATGACAATCTGTTCTGACAGGTAATGATCTTGAAACTGACATATAGGTTATATTTTCCCCTTCATGCATTTTTGCATTATCCATTTCTTGTTTCATTTTTCCTTAGGATCGACCCCACTGAGTTGTGACACATAACCTTCTATGTTATTTAGAAGTGTTGTAATTCACGTGGCATAACCTACCGTTCATGGGTGCCCTAGATAAAACCTTGTTCACAATTTAGCACCCATGCTGAAATACTTTCATAGGCTCGGAAGCTCTGTTTAGTCCCGCCATGACTTTGTGTTGAAGCCTCATATCTTATTCTCAATATTTTTCTGGCCAATACCTATGGGGCTCCCTCATTTATGTGTTGCTACATCTGTTGGAATTTTTTGACATCTTCAACAGGTATTGTGCTCCTTACTAGCATATAGGGTAGGTTACATTCCACCTGCATTATGCATTTATCTGTATCAATCACATATTTTCCACAGGGTCAACCCCATTTGTTGCAACATTATACATTCAAGTTGCTATAAAGGTGTCATTTACGGATGGTAGAGCTTACCTCTTCATGGGTGTCCTAATTCGCTCCTCACTAGCCATTTGGGCACCGATGCCGTAATTTTTCCATAGGCTCGGAAGCCCTGTTTAGTCCTGCCATGACTTTGCGTCGAAGCTTCATATCTTCTTCTCATTGATTGTTGGTTAGTTACCCGTGGGGCTTCCAAAAATTTGGCGTGTTGAGTTGTACTTGCATTGCATATTGACCACTCACGTTTTTTGGGCCTAATGTTAGCTTCAACTTGTTGTTATATAGCCCATTGTATATGCTTTCTTGAAAGATTACTATCCTTGCAATACTAGCCTTTGCAACTTGACACCTATATCCCTGGAGAAAAATTTCCCCCGAGTGTTCATATCCTGCACATGCTTTCCTTGCATTAAACATATGTATGTTCCTTAAGCTTGAAACTAGTTTGCTTGCCCACGACACTCATTTCCTCCACTGTATCATAGCATTATTTTATTCTTTTTCAGGCTTATAATATGAAAAAACAAAAAAAACAAAAAAATAAAAAAATAAAACCAAAAAAGAGGGGGGAAAGCATCTATCTCTTTGTTTCGAAGAAGTCTTGTCGCCCTTGAACAAATCACAATCTTTGAGTCTGTGTCTCAACATTTTTGGGTTTAGTATGGCCATAAGACACTATGCTTGTTACATAGAGTTAGTACTCATCTGACTAGTTACTCTTTCGGTTACTATTTAGAGTTTGTTGATACCTCCTGCATAATAAACTTACGTCAATTCTTAAAGTTCATGATGACTTAGTCACATAATGTGTCGTTCTTTTGTTCAAGAGAAGTCTCTGCCCAAGTCAACCATTATGCATAAATCCTTGACTTTCTGAGTCGACCTTCCCATGTCAGTAAAGTACTTCTCAGTTTCACAAGTATCTTTATATCTCACACATGCTAATATAGAAGGTCCTCATTGACTTCTTACTCGTTGGTCTACTCTTATCGACTACGACTCATTGCTCTAAGAGTTTGATCTAGAGTGACACCATGGGCCTATTTATATCATTGATAGGGGACCTTGTGTTCAACAGATGACAAGCCATCATTGGTTGTTGATTGAGCGATTTCCCTTGTGTTCAACGTCAACAACCATTATCACACATAGGGATTCGTGCGGTACCTTGGTATCCATTTGATCCAGATTATTTTCGGCACGAAATGAGAGCGGATATATAATAAAGAAATGCACAGAGATATCACAGATATCCAATAATATAACAGAAATGTATCAGAGATGCAACCATAAACATAGAGATACAGTAATACACAATTTCTATTAATGAAAGAAATGTACAAAGACTATAAAATACAAAGTGAGAGACTCGCTAGAATGGTGGTAGCTTATCTCCAAGAAGAGATGTGATGGCTACTCGCATTCACCAAAATATGATTACAATGAGGCTCTGAAGGCCCTTTTACAATAAACAGGAATGCCAAAAACCCTAGACATCCAAAAACCTAACTCTAGGAGATGAAGCACCAAAAGTCATGTGGGCCCCTTTTGGGTAAGTTAGTACATCAACTTCCCGGGGTCGTAACTTTTGCATACGATCTTCGTTTTAGGCGCGTGATAGTACATTGGAAAGGTATCGTCGAGGAGATTCATTTTGGGGGAAATAGAGAAGAAACTTCCATATTGCACCCTGTTTTCCCAAAAACGTCGTTTAGGGCCTCAAAATGGCCCCTAAAGTTAAAAACTGCTAAAAATAGTAAATTACCAAAACTATCAGAAAATTGTTTGGAGCCAGTTGGAAAAGGTGGGTGGCCACCGATATACACCTGGATCAATCTTCCCTCCTTAGGAAGCAATGGTCTCCATTGCGTTGAGTTCCCGGGGGAGAGAGAAAAGTGTTTGTTGAAACTGCGCCTTGATGAGTTGCTTGTCTTGTTGGAGAAGTTGCGATGCTTAGCTTGTTGAAGGTTGTCACAAACATGTGGCTGGAAGGGTTGAACCTTTTTAACCAGTTTGGATACATGATATTCCTATGTGTAGAAGGAATCTTTACACTTTGCTGCAATCTTGTCGACCTGTTTCTGTTGGATAGAAGCTCCTTGGGTTGAGGCTGTAGTGGTTGCAGTATCCTTCTGTTCACCTTTTGAACAGATTGTGAAGAAGCTAAATTTTGTAGTTTGAGATATTACCTTGCGGCATTGTTTAGGTGGAACAATAGTCAGAACTACCTCTGGTATTCTATAGAGATGACCCCCGAGAGAAACAATGACACTGTGAGGTCAAGACTCATAAATAACATGTCACTTTTACATATATGGTTGGCCCAGGAGAACATCACAAACATCCAATGGGGCAACATCACATAATACCTCATCCTTGAAGGCTTGGATGCCGTATGAAAATCGACATTGTTAGCTGACACGAATATCTCATCCTTGGCGAAGCCACCCGATGTTGTATGGTTGCGGGTGTGGTGTTGTTGACAATCCCAACTATTTGACGACCTTTGCTGAGATGAGGTTCTTCTGGCTTCCGCTATCAACAATAAAATGCAGTGGGGTCCCCTTCACCCACATTTGTGAATGAAAAATGCGCTCCCCCTCTTCAGGATCTGTTGGTTCTTCTGGTTGAATTAATGAGGTCGTGACAATAGCAGTGGGGTTTGCGTCGATGATCTGTCTTTTACCGGTATTTTCATAACCAGATTCTGAATCAGGGTTCGGCTCCTTGTCTTTGATCTCGACCACCAATGATTGTTTTGAGAGACATTCATCGGTGTTGTGCCAGGGGCTTTTGTGGAAATCACACCATTTTTCGGTGTCCTTCTTTGTCTTTCCGTGATCCTTCTTTTCCTGTGGCTTGGACTGGTTTTCGGGAGATTGTTTGTTAGGGTCATCTTTATCATACTTTGGTTGTTGCGGATTTGCATACCTGAACTCCCGTTTGTTCTGGTGCTTAAATTTCTGCTCGATTTTAACAACATATCGATAATCAATACCGAGTGATGAGATGTCCAAAAAATCCATTTCAGTTTGGATGTATCTGTGTAGAGCACCACGGTATTTCAAAACCAAATGTCGTTCGGAGTCTTTGATATCCATCTTGGTGCGCAAGGTATGGAAGGTATTGGTGAACTCTGGAACTGCTTGGCCCCTCTCTTGCCGCAACGTGATCCATCTCATGTACTAGTCCTCATAGTTGCCAACAGGGTAATACTGTTCATTTATCGCATCCACAAAAAATTCTCAAGTGGGCTCGGCCCCATATATTCTAGACTCCTCCGTGGAACTTTGCTCCCAGTAAGTTTCCCACCAATGTTTTACATGGGGGAGAGATTTAAGGAGTGTGAAGGTGATCTTTTCCCTGTCGGAAAAATTATGAACATAGAAATAACCTTCTAACAGATTTAACCATTTGTCTAGGGCATTTGCATCTATCTGACCTTCAAATACGAGAATATCAAAATTAACCTGTACCTTGAAAGGAGAGGTGCTTCCAAAGTGGTCGTTTGATGAAGATGTGCATGTTGCTATTGACAGACGTTGAAGGATGTGGGAAAAAATCTCAATCATTTCGTCCCTCTGTCGCCTGAGAGCTTGCTCAAGCAACAGATTGATTGGATCGTCTGCTCTGTCGTTTTTCTTTTCTTCCGCCATGGAGGGTTTCTTGGGCATGCAAGAGCGATTGTATTCAAGAGAGACAAGCTCGAGACCCAACTTGCTATACTCGGACCTCATCGGGGACATGCACTGAAAAAAACGATCAAGAGCAACCTGCTCTGATACCACTAATCCGGATTATTTTCAGCACGAAATGAGAGCGGAGATATAATAAAGAAATGCACAGAGATATCGCAAATATCCAATAATATAATAAAAATGTATCAGAGATGCAACCATAAGCATAGAGATTTAGTAATACACGATTTCTATTAATGAAAGAAATGTACAGAGACTGTAAAAATACAGAGTGAAAGGCTCGCTATAATGGTGGCAGCGTATCTCTGAGAAGAGATGTGACGACTACTCGCATTCACCAGAAGATGATTACAATGAGGCTCTAAAGGCCTTTTTACAATAAACAGGAATGCCCAAAACCCTAGACATCCAAAAACCTAACCCTAGGAGATGAAGCGCCAAAATTCATGTGGGCCCCGTTTGGGTAAGTTAGTACATCAACTTCACAGGGTCATAACTTTTGCATACGATCTTCGTTTTAGGCACATGATAGCCCATTGGAAAGGTATCATTGAGGAGATTCATTTTGGGGAAATATGAAAGGAACTTCCATAATGCACCTTGTTTTCCCAAAAATTTCGTTTAAGGGCCTCAAAATGGCCCCCGGAAGTTAAAAACTGCTAAAATTAGTAAATTACCAAAATTGCCAAAAAATTGTTTGGAGACAGTTGGAAAAGGTGGGGTGGCCACCGATATCCACCTGGATCAATCCTCCCTCCTTAGGAAGCAATGGTCTCCATTGCGTTGAGTGCCCGAGGGAGAGGGAAAAATGTTCGTTGAATATGCGCCTTGATGAGCTGCTTGTGTTGATGGAGAAGTTGTGTTGCTTAGCTTGTCGAAGGTTGTCACGAACATGTGGCTGGAAGAGTTGGACCTTTTTAACTAGTTTGGATACATGAGATTCCTGTGTGCAGAAGGAATCTTTACACTTTGCTGCAATCTTGTCGACCTGCTTCTGTTGGATAGAAGGTGCTTGGGCCAAGGCTGTAGTGGTTCCAGTATCCTTCTGTTCACCTTTTGAACAGATTGTGAAGAAGCTGAATTTTGTAGTATGAGATACTACCTTGTGGCATTGTTTAGGTGGAACAGTAGTCGAAACTACCTCTGGTATTTTGTAGAGATGACCCCCCAGAGAAACAATGACACCACGAGGTCGAGACTCATAAACAACATGTCGCTTCCACATATATGGTTGGCCCAAGAGAACATCACAGACATCTAATGGGGCAACATCACATAATACCTCGTCCTTGAAGGGTTGGATGCCATATGACAATCGACACTGCTGGCTAACACGAAGATGTCGTCCTTAGCGAATCCACCCGATGTTGTATGGTTGCGGGTGTGCTATTGTCGACAATCCCAATTTTTTGATGACCTCTGCTGAGATGAGGTTCTTCTGGCTTTCGCTGTCAACAATAAAATGTAGCGGGGTCCCCTTCACCCACATCTTTGAATGAAAAAGGCGCTCCCCATCTTCAAGATCTATTGGTTGTTCTGGTTGAATTGTTACGATCGCGACAATAGAAGTGCGGTCTATGTCGATGATCTGTCTTTTACTAGTATTTTCAAAATCAGATTCTTAATCAAGGTTCGGCTCCTTGTCTTTGATCTCGACCACCAATGATTGTTTTGAGCGACATTCATCGGTGTTGTGCCAGGGGATTTTTTGGAAATCGCACCATTTTCCGGTGTCTTTTGTCTTCCCATGACCCTTCTTTTCCGGTGGCTTGGACTGGTTTTCGGGAGACTGTTTGTTAGGGTTGTCTTTGTCATACTTTGGTTGTTGCGAATTTGTAGACCCAAACTCTCATTTGTTCTGCTGCTTAAATTTCTGCTCGATTTTAACAACATATCGATAAGCAACACCGAGTGATGAGATGTTGAGAAAATCGATTTCAGTTTGGATGTATCTGTGTAGAGCCCCACGATATTTCATAACCAAATGTCGTTTAGAGTCTTTGATACCCAACTTGGAACGCAATGTATGGAAGGTATTGGTGAACTCCGTAACTGCTTGGCCCCTCTCTTGTTGTAGTGTGGTCCATCTCATACACTGGTCCTCGTAGTTGCCAATAGGGTAATACTGTTCCTTTATTGCATCCACAAAAAAATCCCAAGTGGGCTCGACCCCATATATTCCAGACTCCTTCATGAAACTTTGCTCCCAGTAAGTTTCCCACAAATGTTTGACATGGGGGAGAGCTTTAAGGAGTGTGAAGGTGATCTTTTCCCTGTCGAAAAAATTATGAACAAAGAAATAATCTTCTAACAGATTTAACCATTTGTCTAGGGCATCTGCATCTATCTAACCTTCAAATATGGGAATATCAAAATTAACCTGTACCTTAAAAGGAGAGGTGCTTCCAAATTGGTTGTTTGATGAAGATGTGCCTGTTGCTATCGACAGGCGTTGAAGGATGTGGGAAAAATTCTCTGTCATTTCATCCCTCTATCGCGTGAGAGCTTGCTCAAGCAACATATTGATAGGATTGTCTGCTCCGTCGTTTTTCTTTTCTTCTGCCATGGAGGGTTTCTTGGGCATGCGAGAACGATTGTCTTGGATATATATTCAGACCCAACTTGCTATATTCAGACCTCGTCGGGGATAGGCACTGAAAAAAATGATGAAGAGCAGCCTGCTCTGATACCAATGATCCAGATTATTTTTGACACGAAATGAAAGCGGAGATATAATAAATAAATGCACAGAGATATCGAAGATATCCAATAATATAATAGAAATGTATTAGAGATGCAACCATAAACATAGAGATTTAGTAATACACGATTTCTATTAATGAAAGAAATTTACAGAGATTGTAAAAATACAGAGTGAAGGACTCGCTAGAATGGTGGCAGCTTATCTCTGAGAAGAGATGTGACGGCTACTCGCATTCGCCAAAGGATGATTACAATGAGGCTCTGAAGGCCTTTTTACAATAAACTGGAATGTAAAAAACCCTAGACATCCAAAAACCTAACCCTAGGAGATGAAGCGCCAAAAGTCATGTGGGCCTCGTTTGGGTAAGTTAGTACATCAACTTCCTGGGGTCGTAACTTTTGCATACGATCTCTGTTTTAGGCGCATGATAGCCCGTTGGAAAGGTATCATCGAGGAGATTCAGTTTAGTGGAAATATGGAATAAACTTCCATATTGCACCTTGTTTTCCAAAAAACGTTGTTTAGGGCCTCAAAATGGCCTAAGAAGTTAAAAACTGCTAAAAATAGTAAATTACCAAAACTACCAGAAAATTGTTTTGAGTTAGTTGGAAAAGGTGGGTGTCCACCGATATCCACCTGGATCAATCCTCCCTCCATAGGAAGCAATGGTTTCCATTGCGTTGAGTGCCCGGGGGAGAGGGAAAAACGTTCGCTGAATTTGCGCCTTGATGAGCTACTTGTCTTGTTGGAGAAGTTGCATTGCTTAGCTTGTTGAAGGTTGTCATGAACATGTGGCTGGAAGGGTTGAACCTTTTTAACCAGTCTGGATACATGAGATTCCTGTGTGCAGAAGGAATATTTACACTTTGTTGCAATCTTGTTGACCTGCTTTTGTTGGATAGAAGGTGCTTGGGCCGAGGCTGTAGTGGTTGCAGTATCCTTCTGTTCACCTTTTGAACAGATTGTGAAGAAGTTGAATTTTGTAGTATGAGATACTACCTTGCTGCATTGTTTAGGTGGAACGGTAGTCATAACTACCTCTAGTATTCTGTAGAGATGACCCCCCAGAGAAATGATGCAGGAGCATCTCTCCATGCAGCCAACCAACCACGTTAGAGCGCACTCATTCAGGGCTGAAAGGGAGGCGCAACCTCATTTTGAATTTGAATTCAATGTAAATTAATGCCTTAGGCTGGTGAGCCATGAATGCCATGCATTTGCTCAGGCTGTAGATAAGATAGGCATTTATTATAGATTGGATGAGATCTAGTTCTGGATAGCAGACTAGACAGCCATTGATTGTAAATTAATTAGAGTAGGTAATTCCTAGAGGGAAGCGCTCGATTGAGCCGCCTCATGTAAAAGAGATTTTGAGTAGTAGAATCTGCATGTAGAGCAGGAGAGCCGAGGGAGAGCTCGGGAACACCTTGTAAAATATACAGGCATTTGCCATTATTAATACATAGCAGTTTTCCCTGCACCAGTCTGTCATTATATGCAGGTCTGTGTACGTGTTCATTATATGTTGTATTTGTGTATTGTGATTATGCTATTGCAGGGAGTGTGTTTGATTTCAGGTTTGAGAGGTCTTTGAGGTTTCATGCCATGAGGGCGTGACATAGTGTTGAGACTCTAAATACCGGTGCACAGAGGGGGCACTTCTGAACTCAGAGGAGTCAGACAAAGACGTGTTGAAAGCACAAGCACTGAAGTCAACAACTCATATAGAAGGAGGGCTTTCGGGGTTACTGAACACCTCAATAGTCAAGGCAGTGTAGCTGAGACACTGTTGTCGAYAGAACCTTTGAGAAGTTCTGTAGGAGCTCTACCAAGAGGGTATYGAGCGTGTGTACAGAAGTGCACAGAGGAAAGAACTCYGYTGTGAGTTCAGAGAGACCAGAATTCTRTYGAGGATTCTGAGGAGCTCCGTCTRGAGGACGTCGARCGAAGCGTGTAAGTGCAAGGAGAAARCGTAACTGTTGGGTGTTCTRTGGCAGCGAAGCTCCGCCAGGAGGGCGTTGAGGAAGATTGTAGACAGACACGAGGAGGAAGGAACTCATTGACTTATATCATCTGAAGGAAGCATCCACTGAGGGGGCTTTCACTGGGTTACTGAATACCCAGATAACTCAACAATAGGTTGCTTGAGTTGGAAGAGTGCCAGGAGGCATCGATATTCTCCATCTAAGGGAGAAGAAAGATAAAATTCCCCAAGGGGTCTGAGTATTCATTGAAGCTTAAGAGAGACAGTGCCGTGTATGCGTAGAGACTCTACGGGAGCGCAGGAGTCAAAGAATCCGTTTAGGATTCGAGGACAGAAGCTCAGGAAGGGCAGCGCTTTTATGCGTATCAGCGAGACTCCTGTTGAGGGTTCGCAGAGGAGAAGAAATGCAAAGGTCCAAGCCTTTGGGAACGAAGAGTTCTTCCAAGCTTGGGAAGAATATACATGAGAGCTCGGTGAAGCATAGCAGCCGTCATATCGGCCTGAAGAGGAGATCTGGGCCATAGATGAGGTTTACGTCCAGAGGGAGCTGGGAGCAGAGAAATCTCCAAGGAGGAGAATCAACGGCCCAGATTCGTAAGATAGAATCGCGAAATCCCACTGACCGTTAGACCTGAGGGGAGTTGCGAGGGAGTTAACTCGCAGTCACACAAAGGATCGAGCCATCGCATATCGACATTCTGCGGTTGACGAGGTGAAGTGCATACTCGTTAAAATCGCGAGTGCCTATTTCCCGAATTCATGTGAACCGTCGATCAGGACAGGGACACGTGGCGTGAGACCCCTGAGGATCGAGATTCAGCGTTCGACGTTTGGCAAGGTAAGAGTTCGTTCCTGTCGAAATCACGATTTGCGATTCCCCAAGTTAATAGGGGCCGTCGTTTTCAGCAAGGAGAGGTGGCACGAATCCGGAGAATCGGGGTTTCGACATTCGGGATTTCCCAAAGCCAAGGACTCGCGACAATTGAAATCACGATCCCTCGATCCTTGATCGCACAAGTGGAGGAGTGACGTGGTAGTGGGGGACCACGAGGTATAGTAGAAGACAGGTGTCACTATACTGGAGTTTAAGGGCCGAAAGTGAGGTCCGCACGTGCTATCGGAGTTTGGGATTCAGGACTTTGTGGAGCAAAGAAATTGCGACATCACATACTCCGATTTTCCCGATAGGGAAATCCCCGATAGAGTGGGAGAGTTGACCGTTGACCATCGGGGTTCAGAGTTTTGAATTGCACGAGGAGTGCACGCAGGGTTCGCGATAGCGCGAACACCGATTTCCCGATTCCTTCAAGGGAAGACTGCCGAGGATTTACTGTGGGTAGTGAGGCTCCCGAGAGGAGTAGGAAGAGTCTTTGACTCTTCGGGCCCGAAAAAAAAAGAAGGTCCTGGTGGAGGCGGCTTGCTGCTGAGAGCAGGTTGCGTCAGAGTGGTATCAGAGCCTGAAGATCTTGTCTGTATATTTCAGGCAAGAGGAGTGAAGGAGGAAAGGAAAGCACTCTGATACTCACGACTTGCGTCAGAGTGGTATCAGAGCATGAAGATCTTGTCTGTATATTTCAGGCAAGAGGAGTGAAGGAGGAAAGGAAAGCACTTTGATACTCACGACTTGCGTCAGAGTGGTATCAGAGCCTGAAGATCTTGTCTGTATATTTCAGGCAAGAGGAGTGAAGGAGGAAAGGAAAGCACTCTGATACTCACGACTTGCGTCAAGAAACAATGACACTGCGAGGTCAAGACTCATAAACAACATGCCACTTCCACATATATGGTTGGACCAAGAGAACATCACAGACATCCAATGGGGCAACATCACATAATACCTCATCCTTGAAGGGCTGGATGTCGTATGACAATTGACACTACTAGATGACACGAAGATCTCGTCCTTGGCGAAGCCACCCGATGTTGTATGGTTGCGGGTGTGGTGTTGTCGACAATCCCAACGGTTTGACGACCTCTGCTAAGATGATGTTATTCTGGCTTTCGCTATAAAAAATAAAATGCAGCGGGGTCCCCTTCACCCACATCTGTGAATGAAAAAGGCGCTCCCCCTCTTCAGGATCTGTTGGTTCTTCTGGTTGAATTGTTGCAGTCACGACAATATCAGTGGGGTCTGCGTCGAAGATCTGTCTTTTACCAGTATTTTCAGAATCAGATTCTGAATCAGGGTTCGACTCCTTGTCTTTGATCTCGACCACCAATGATTGTTTTGAGAAACATTCATCGGTGTTGTGCCAGGGGATTTTGTGGAAATCACACCATTTTCTGGTGTCCTTCTTTGTCTTCCCGTGACCCTTCTTTTCCTGTGGCTTGGACTGGTTTTCGGGAGATTGTTTGTTAGGGTCGTCTTTGTCATAATTTGGTTGTTGCATATTTGCAGACCCGAACTCCCATTTGTTCTGGTTCTTAAATTTCTGCTCAATTTTAACAGCATATCGATAAGCAGGATCGAGTGATGAGATGTCTAGAAAATCCATTTCAGTTTGGATATATCTGTGTAGAGCCCCACGTTATTTCAGAACCAAATGTCGTTCAGAGTCTTTGATACCCATCTTGGTGTGCAAGGTATGGAAGGTATTGGTGAACTCCAAAACTGCTTGGCCCCTCTCTTGTCACAGCATGGTCCATCGCATGTACTGGTCCTCATAGTTGCTAACAGGGTAATACTATTCCTTTACCGCATCCACAAAAAAATCCCAAGTGGGCTCGACCCCATATATTCCAGACTCCTCCGTGGAACTTTGCTTGCAGTAAGTTTCCCACCAATGTTTGACATGTGGGAGAGCTTTAAGGAGTGTGAAGGTGATCTTTTCCCTGTCGAAAAAATTATGAACAGAGAAATAACCTTCTAACAGATTTAACCATTTGTCTAGGGCATCCCCATCTATCTGACCTTCAAATACGAGAATATCAAAATTAACCTGTACCTTGAAAGGAGAGGCACTTCCAAAGTGGTCGTTTGATGAATATGTGTTTGTTGCTATCGATAGGTGTTGAAGGATGTGGGAAAAATTCTCCATCATTTTGTTCCTCTGTCGCGTGAGAACTTGCTCAAGCAATAGATTGATAGGATTGTCTACTCCGTCATTTTTCTTTTCTTCTGCCATGGAGGGTTTCTTGGGTGTGTGAGAGCGTTTGTATTCAAGAGAGACAAGCTCGATACCCAACTTGCTATACTCGAACCTCGTCGGGGACATGCACTGAAAAAAATGATCAAGAACAACCTGCTCTGATACCATTGATCCCGATTATTTTTGGCACGAAATGAGAGCAGAGACATAATAAAGAAATGCACAGAGATATCGTGGATATCCAATAATATAACAAAAATGTATCAAAGATGCAACCAGAAACACATAGATACAATAATATACGATTTCTATTAATGAAAGAAATGTACAGAGACTATAAAAATACAGAGTGAAAGATTCGCTAGAATGGTGACAACTTATCTCTGAGAAGAGATGTGATGACTACTCGCAATCGCCAGAAGATGATTACAATGAGGCTCTGAAGGCCTTTTTACAATAAACAGAAATGTCAAAAACCCTAGACATCCAAAAACCTGACCCTAGGAGATGAAACGCCAAAAGTCATGTGGGCCCCATTTGGGTAAGTTAGTACATCAACTTTCCGGTGTCGTAACTTTTGCATACGATCTCCGTTTTAGGCGCATGATAGCCCGTTGGAAAGGTATCGTTGAGGAGATTCATTTTGGGGGCAATATGGAAGGAATTACCATATTGCATCCTGTTTTCCCAAAAACTTTGTTGAGGGATTCAAAATGGCCCCTGAAGTTAAAAAGTGCTAAAAATAGTAAATTACCAAAACCGTCAGAAAATTGTTTGGAGCTAGTTGGAAAAGGTGGGTGGCCACTGATATCCACCTGGATTACCATTTGACCCCATTAGTGGATTCCTCGTCTTTGTCAGTAGTCTCCATTATTGCCTACTATTCAGAGAGTCTCTGCCATGTGCTTTTCCATTTGGTATATGTTGGAGTCGTACCTTGGTTTGGTCCTTTCAATCTTTTCATTCGAGTCCTTCCAAATATTTGGTCTTCTGCTACTCCTCATGCTGGATGATGGAGGATTCCTTAATGCCTTCCTTCCAACATATCTCTTCCTATTGATTTCAACACATCTTTCTCTCATAAAGGAATCTAGAGTCATTTTTAGTACCTTGGGGCTTGCAGTCATTAGTGACAGGTTCCCTCGCTACTGACAGTGGGAATACATCAATGTCCCTTGATCAATAGATTCTATAACGTGTTCGACATCATATCCTCTATTCACACTTGTTAGATTGTACCATGTACCTTGACACTCATTATCATCACCAGTAGGTTGTCTCGCGTTTGTTAACAATATACATCAATTCGGTAATCAAACGATGTCTCACTGTGTTCAACTTCAACACATTTATTCACATAGTGTAGACTCGTACCACGATGATTTGTTTTGAAGACCTTGGGTGAAGTACGAGCATCACATCTTTTGTGCTCCTACCTGACCTTTATTGATTGTACCGCCCTTAGTGACATCGATACTTGCAGAGGATTGGTTTGTTCTCTTAATTGGCTCCAGATATCCTTTGATTTGATTATGAGACATAGCTCCACTGTGTATCCATTCGTGGCTATGATCTACATTTGCATGGATCCACTATGTATTCCTCTCGTGGCCATGATTTCTACTTTCATATATCACATGGATCCACTGTGTACATTTTTCATGGCCATGGACATCAGTTATCCTTTTATACTCCATGGATCCGTAGTGTACTTGATTTGGCGACCATGCTTCTATCACTCCTGAGCATGGGTATGCCAGAATCGGGAAGATAATACTCTTACTTGACTTCTAATGTAGGTTCTTTTCTTGGATCAACTGTTTGGGTACTTTCACTTGAACTTACTTCAATGCATCTTCGCCTCTTAGAGTTATAATGTATTTTGGCCATTAATCACTCTTTTAACCTCACACATTAGGGGGCATCTGTTATAACACAAATTGCGACCCCAGATTTCATTTATGAGATGGCCTTGTCCATTCCTTAGCTTGCAAACCTTAATCTCACTTTCCTTCATCAAAATCATCTTAAAAAACAATATCTTTGTTGATGTACGCTATTCATCCATGCACAACTCACGTACATACACTATTTGCTAGTGTGCAACTCACATACATATGTTATTTGCTAGTGTTCAACTTGTGTACATACACTATTTGCTAGTGTGCAAATCGCGTACACCCCCAATTTTGTGAAAAATAAAAATATTCCATATCTTTGGGCGGGGTTTATAGGTTTTCCGGTCCTAAACCTCCAATTGCTCGTTCACAACGGAATGTAACCATCTCAACCTCTTTATGATGGTATATAAACACCTATGGGGGTGTAGATGGGGGGGGCAACCTTAGTGCAATAACATGATGTCAGTTTGCAAACTTCCTTATTCCCTGAATCTCTGAGTAGTATCCCTTGATCTAGAAATTTACTTTCCAATATCTCTTCTTCTCTCCTATATGATCGTTGGGTGTATTCCTATCCCTTCTGGGTCATGTGAGGAAGTACTCCATTGCTGAGTTGGTGCTTGAAGAGTTTAGTGGAGGAACTCAGGCAGTTGGTTTCAAGGTAGTGCCATCAGTCAGAATCAGGCTGTAACTTACCTATTCATGTTGATTAATAAAAGAGTTCTCTTTCCCCCCAATCTATGTGCAATTATGTTTAACTAGTTCTTGTGTGTTGAATTTGCTTTACATACCTAGATTTACATATTGCATTTATAATTTAATTTGATAACTACCTTGTTGTAGTATCTACTTGGTTTCTTTTGCAGGCTGGTAGAGACAAAGACCAAGAGAAAATCAAAGGTCGAGAGTGAGGATCTTCATCAAACATTTGGATACAAGGCACAACATCTTTCTTTCTCTCTTCTAAGTAATCATTTCTTTATTGATCTGTATATTGGAGGGTAGGTTCAGTTTTTTAGACACGGTTATGATCTGTTGTGACATAGACCCAAAGTCACAGGGTAGAAAATCCATGTGGCCAAAGGTTGAGATCAAACATGATCTAAATAGAGCGTGGCCAAGGGCCAGATTAGAACGTAGCTCTAATACCAAATGAAATTAACAATGCTCATTTCCTAAATATGACATGAACAACTTGGTTCATAAACTGAATATCCAAAATAAATGGGATAACATAAAATAATCTGTACGGATTGAAATATTATATTGGATAAAATATGAAAGATCGTGACGGTGTACTTATAGCATTGACTAGTTACAATGGTTAATAGGTTATGTCCCTTCACAAGGTCATGTCTTTTTTATAGGATGTGTCCTTTCATTTTTATTAATTATTAATTATTATTTTTATTATTATTTACTGATGTTTATATATTTATGTTCATTACATGTTATCATTGGGAGGGTCGTGTATGGTAAGTGCATGACAAAAACTCTTTACATCCATGTCTATAGGGATGTGTGTATGAACAATGCAAAGTGCAAGATCCATACGCTACATATTTTTTCCATGTCATAAGCTTCTATCCATGAAGAAGAATAAAAGTGAGTCGTCACGAGGGATAATTAAAGGTGAGGAGTCATAAGAAGTTAGATAGAAAATAAATGTAGAAAAATAGTGAACTTGCCAACCAACATGAGGTGAGAAGATAATTGATGAATGATTTGGACATAAACATGACTCGAGGGAACATGCCAAATATGTGAGGTGGGATGCACACAAAAGGAATGCAAACACTGACTTGGGCAACAACCATTGGCGAGATGACTCAACCAATTTATGAAAATAACCACAAGGGAGATTGAGGTTTCATAGTCACGATGGTTGAATCAAAACTTAGTTTCAACAAACCAAAGAGGTAGACAAAACTCCATGATCACGATGACAGGAAAAAAATGAGTGACTCAATGTACATGCTCCGGTCAAGGGTAATACCAATCACTGCCTAAATACAACTCACGAGGACTTAAAAAATTAGAAAAAAATCCTAACTCATAATAATTCATTTCATTCCCCTATTTTTTTTAATATTTTTTTGGATTTACTCATTTTAAAATAATAAAAATAAATAGAAAATGAAAACTTACATAATAAGAAAATATATTCCCAAAAGCACAAGGGAACACATGGATGAAAACAATCAAGGGAACACATGCACACCAATCTATTAACACTCAAGATCATGTTTCTTTGCTTGAATTGGTTTTACCCCATTTGATTTCTCTGCCGATAATTACTTTGTTGCATTACTATGATAATACGCTACCACAAGCAATCCTCTGAAAGCAATCATGGGAACACATGCACAACAATCTATTAACACTCAAGATCATGCTTCTTTGCTTGAATTGATTTTACCCCATTTGATTTCTCTGCCGATAATTACTTTGTTGCATTACTATGATAATACGCTACAACAAGCAATCCTCTACTCTAGTACACAAGTGGTCCTACACAATGGCTTAAGTCAAATCTATATTATCTAAAGACCAATAATTGGAATTTGGCGTCGATATTTAATATATTCCATCTTCACATATATAATTTGATCATTAAAAGAGTTACATATGAAAACACATCAAGATATTGCTTAATAAATTTGCTAAACTTTTATTAGTTGGAAAAACTCTAAAGAGTACAATTCATAACACCTAACATGGTTTGTGTTTAAATTCGAGTGTTAAAAAAATTTGAAAAAAAAATCGTCGGTACAAAATAAATTTGATAAAGTTTGCCATTATAAATTTGATTATGTACATATTTGTTTTTTCTAAGGAAAATGTTGCGAGGGAATTTTTAAGCACTTTTCTACATTTTATAGATGATAACTAGTTTAAATTTGTTTGTATTGATTATGAAGCCTGAGTTGGTAGGGACATTGAGTGAGTGATCCGGATTGGATCATCATATAATTTGTCATCTATCTTAGTACTTTTTAGGTAGATAAAATTGGAGGAATTGACTTGTAGAGCCATCTTAGTAGCAGGTCCCAATTTGGAAAATTGGGGTAAAAAACCGTCCAAAATCTTCTGAAACCATTTTGAGGCATCAAACGACATTTTTTTTGGGTTCAAAACCTACTTTTCTGGAAGACGCCATATTCTACGGTCCGAGACCTTTCCAACAGTGCATGAATCGCCTCAATTAGAGTTCATATGCGAAAGTTATTCCTACAACAAGTTGACCTACCTTGTTGACCACCATGGTATGAATGATGCCACGTTAGCCCCCATTACTCACACATGGAGCTAGCCATGTGTGGACTTTCAAGAAGATTTTAGAAGGTCCAAACCATATCACTACTTGAGGGTCGAGGAAGTCAAAACCCTAATCTTAGATGATTATTAGGCTATGTTAAATACTAGGCCACTAGGAGGAGAAGGGATTCCATTCTTTTGTATTGTACTTGTTCCATAGCTGAGCAAGGAGTGGCGTTTTGAGAACATAATAGAGGAGAAAAAAATTATGTAGCAGTCATACATGCCACAATATTAAAGGGAACTCTACAATGAGTGCTTATTTCTTTGTATCTGCATTTCCATAACTGAAGAAAAGAGAGCAGAGCATAGGCCTCACCTTCTAGTTGAGTTTTTCTCTGTATTGGGTTTCCCAGGATATATCTTGTGTTCATTTGTGCGTGGATGGTGTGTTCTTTAGCTCATTTATTTAATTTCCATATTCAGTTATTTTCATGGCAATGCTTTTGCTAGTTGAGCTACTCTTGGTATTTAGATTATACTTTATAACATATCATTATGTTTCTCTTCCTTGACGAGGAAAAATTTTACTTTAAAAATTAAATTCAAATTCTAAATAGTGTCAAAAATTGAAAAACTAAATCACTAACTATGAAAGTTGCAAAATTAAAAAATATTTAGTGATGATGATTATCATTTAGTAATACCAAAATTTAGGAAAATTAACAAGAAATTAATTAATTTATTTTAACATTTTATTTCTATAATTCAAAAGTTAAAAACAACCTTTCTATCTTATGCATAGCATATAAAATAACATCTACTAGACACGAGGTTAAATAGTAGTAAAGGGTGGAGTCTGATTTCATATATAAAATTAAGGCTATATGCTAAGTATATGATTTTATTTGAGGTAGCCTATACGATGACTACAAAGAATATTGAGTTTTTTTTTTTTTTTTTTTT
>JZKD02S1672846.1:1190483-1214194 GCA_000966675.3 Picea glauca | reverse complement strand
TTTGGATATTATTGAGGCTAAAACCATTTTATTATTTTAGAGTAAGACCAAAAAGTACATGTGATTAGTTAAAAGTTTGTCTTCAACTCAAAACCCAAAATCATCTAATAAAAATGAAAATTTTGCACTCTTACCACCACAATGATAATTTTAAATGAAATAGTTTTTTTAATAACGATGATGAATTAACAATCAATTACAAATTATAATCTATAATTTATATCCTCAATACTAATTAACCACTAAATTACTATTAAAAAAACAAAAGAATCAAATTTGTATGAAGCCAAAAAACAATTAAAAAAATAAAAGATTTAAATTTTTATCAAAGCCAAAAAAAAACCGGTCGCGGGGCCATTCAAATTGCATTTATTAATGAAGTCATAAAGTTAAGACAGCCAAACCCTAACTAACTCATGTTTTCACTTGAGCGCACTCGTGGCACCAAACCAGCTAGGATTTTGGCATTGGACAGTGAGTACAGTCGAACTCTGTTTTTTGTTTTCAAGTCTTTCTTCAAGTAATCAAATTTATTTTTAGAAAGATTTAAATACTAATAATCGAGGCGGCCTTTGGAAAATTCTGAAAAATCTATTTTCAGAAATATTTAAATAAAAATTGAGGCCGCTGTTGGAAAATCCCGAAAAATCTTTTTTCGCTCTCAAGAGGAAATTCATCAGTCTGTAGTTGCTAACGGTTCAACCCATTGTTGAGGTGAATCATTTGTTGTCAAGGAGAAAAATCACCGGCAGTTGGTATTCCTCCTCAGCGGCAATACTAGTTAGAGGCAATAATTAATTCGTTAGCGGCTTGGCTTCTCCTGGACATAATTGGCCTTTAATACAAGCCAGAATCTTTACGGTGGAATACCCTCTTGTTACTTGGTGATTCACCTGCTGGCTCCACACTACGTGGCTGATAGCAGGTTAGATACGATTAATTTTTGTAATTAGGCATTTTGTAATACGATTTTTCACTTATGTTTGCAATACTATCATGCCTTGCAAATGGTTTGAAGATGAATATGATTTGATTTTTGTATACACAGTGTTACATATTATTGATTTTTGTATATACAGTGGATGCCTTGACTTGGTTTCCCGCGTTTCCCGTATCGTTTCTCTTTTCCTGTTTCCAGTAACTTAGCTGTTCAACTTTCCAACCTCTTATAGGGTTTACACCTTTACACTTATAGATTCAAATTGATCAGCGATCAAATTTGACTTAATAAACCCATTGGATTCAATTTCATGTCATTTAATGTTTGAGCTCCCAATGTTGTGTTGAAGATTACTGCTACACTATTTTAGCTAGCTTAATTAAGTCGCTAGGTCATAATTCATGAAAACCTATTTTCTTCCCTCAAATTTAAAAAGAAAGAATGTGGGGGATTTTTCAAGCTCCTATGCAAAAGATCACTTGATGACTTGGATCAAGGGCTGTAAAGAAAGCCGTTAACGTTAGCTCCTTATTGAAAAAAATAGATCTTGATATGAGCTCTCAATGTTGTGTTGAAGGTGACCTCTCCTTACCGCATTGAGTTGATGTACTTCATTTTGTTTTCAACTTTGACTATGTCAACTTGCTGATTCACTCGTGCCACACCAGCAGTGGATATTGAAGCCTGACCCATCAGTCCATCATGTTTACATGCTTCTTGTTGGCACACAACTTTGCTGTTGACTGCTCCTGCTAGATTACATTCTGCTCCAGAGGATTTTTCATTACTTCTAGTTCTAATAAGAAGTGTACTGCATTGGAGCATCCCCATGACACAAAGAGGACAAACGCAAACAACCAAAGACAAAATGAACTTCTGTATCTCAAATGTGTAGAAGAATTTAATCCTACTGCTGAAACCTGAAATGTCTGGAAACCACTTGCCGAAACTTCAGATGTGCAACTACTGAAACAAAGTTTTGAAGATTCAAGAATGTAGACACTGCACATCAGAGGATTACATCTCTTCAACAACTATCAGGTTATAGATCTACAAAAGAAAAAATCTGGAAATGCACATCAGCATACTAAAATCTTTAGCAGTAATCACATCTCTTTTTATTATACTAAAAGAAAAGATTACATCAAGTCTACTCTACTCACACAAAAACTCCTCACAAGCTCACACTGCAAATCACACTGATTACTTGTCTAACTAGTGTTATATAAGAAGAGAAGAAGAGGTTACAAACAGGGATAAGAATAGCCTCGTGTGCTCCATGTACTCGTGCATGCAGGGGAATCTTTCCCAAGTGATGTGCCCCACTTGAATGCTATGAATAGTAGATAAACCTCCTAAGTAAATGTGCCTTTCATGTTTGGAATGAATATGCCATGCACGAAGTGTAACTCCTATGAGTCACTATGCTATGCATTAGGGAATCTCTCCCGGAATAGTGCACCACATGCAAGTGGTAACTCCCATAATAAATGCGCCTTGCATGCCTAGGTAAATGCATGCCACCAAAATAAGATGAGAAGGTCCACAAAAGAAACTTGCTCTCATGGGAAATTCTTTCACAGGGTCGTCCTCTTTCCAGCAAAAGCCAAGCGCTTTACCAGCTGAAGGAGAACAGTTTTGGAGCAACAAGGTAAAGAAACTAACAAATGACTTTCTCACTGCCTATTTATACAAAACGACAAAATATAACCCTACTCAACCCTTGTTGACATGACTCTCCATGAGGGTTATGCATACCCCTGTACAAATTAACATTATTACTTGATACTTAGGACTTACACTTCTATGACCCAATATCATAAACTTCTGACGACTAGCTATCCACATAAAGCTTGAATTCCAAAGTTGTGCTTGGGGGACAGCACATTTTCAGCAGTTTTTGTTGGAATCATATGATCTTTAAGTTTGGATTTAGCACTAGACGCATATGATGGATTTTCCATCGAGTTTCATCACAAAGAAGCCTTTTTGTTCTATTGCATTATGGGTAGATATATGATAATGCATTTAAAAACAGTAAACCCTCATCTGGAGGTTATGTTTTCAGGTTTTGATGAACTTTATAACTTACTGAAACCAAGGAGTTCTAGATCAGGATTCAAGGAACATCAGTTTAGGTGAATATGGTGAAAGCGTCTACCTTACAGCTGCGTGGCGCACAACATTTTCGTCAGCGCCTTGTATTGTCTACATTGTCTGGCACTGCGGTGCGTATCGAAGATATCCGAGCAGATGACACATCACCTGGTTTGCGAAATTACGAGGTCTCCTTTCTCCGCCTTATGGAGAAAGTGAGTGATGGTTGTGTTGTGGAGATCAATGAAACAGGTATCAATGTCTTGAGACCATTTCCTTTTGTGAATAATGTTTTGTTTACAAGAATTACCAATTGCACCATTATGGGTGAATAAACATAACTGTCTCCGGCATGGTGATGTAAATTTCCTCTAACTTGTTTCTCCATCAAGCACATGCAAGGAGGCCTTAGTATTCGTATGGAATACAAACTATTATTTTCCTATTGTCTCATTCAGCTTGCATTCTCATACAAAATTTTTAAATGCAGGGACAAAGCTAAGATATAAGCCTGGTGTACTTGTCGGTGGAAAACAACTGGTCCATGATTGTGGCCTAACTAGATCAGTAGGCTACTTCTTGGAGCCTATGATTGTTTTGGGGCTCTTTGGCAAGAAACCTCTTTCTATTACACTTAAAGGTACGCCTTATGGACATCTCAAGACTTCTTTGCAATTTTCAATCTGTCCCTTGGTAATTATTTTCAGGTCTCATTAATTGTTTGTGTTCTTTGGTAAAGTACACGATGTTAATTTTATACTGTATTCATTGCCAACTTTCATGTTAGTTTGCTGATCATTGGTAATGAGTTGTACCAGATAACAAATTGTTAAGTGTCCGACCATCCTCCATTTGCACTCTTGTGAGTTAACTGTACAAGCTTCTTGCCAAAGCTGTGCAATGGGACTATAGAAGTTTAATTGCACATCCTTATGGAAACCTACTGACAAAAAATGTGAACTTGAACTTTTCATCTTGCTTCAGGGTATACATACATGATAAAATATAGATACAAATATGATTTATGATGTGTTGGATTTGGTCAACTTGTGAAGTACTCCTCTATAATGCCCCAAAAGTAGATATGGGGCAATTCTTATGGTAACAATCTGTGGTATTTGAAGCTAATTTTATTGATGCATGTGAAGAGAATCTCATGCAAATTAGCTGAATTTGAGAATGAAAACGAGAAATCAAAGGAAGATGTCTATATTGTGATTGGCGATGTCAGGCAGATATTGTTCTTTTAGTGAGCAATCTGTACATTGTAATAACTACAATGGAAAATTTCCCCAAGATTCCATGAACATAACTATTAATGTGTAAATTTATGACATTGTCCATCTACATTGTTTTCATGTTTGTCTTTAACTGATTTTAATAGCAGTAATAATGTGCCCACAAGTGGAATCCACCATAATTTGTTCTTTATATATTTTTTGAACCTTCAAAGCTCATATACTGTTATGTATTTTGTGGCCATCTTTTAGTTATCTTATTTTGGTATCTTTTGTTGTCATTTAAAATTTAAGCCATATACTATTTTCTTAGTTTTAGCAATTTTTTTAAAGGAGTTTTGAACTCAGTTTCTGCTTTTCTTAACTGTTCCTAGAGTAAGTCCTGTTTGTGACAAACTTTTTCCAATTTTTTTTTTCCAGGTTACAAAGCCCGGGGAAAATCCCTGAGTACTTCCCCTTATTTTGATGATGGTACCTAGGGTAAACTTTAGAATCTTCAGGGCACAAGGCCAGTCAACAACAAGGCTCGAAGCCATTACAACAATATACTCAATATGAGCTCAACATGTCACTTGTGGGAATTGAACCCTGGCGGGTAGGATAATAGTCATTCCTCCCGACCACTCAAGCTAAACCCAGTTGATGTTTTGTTTTTATATTTTAAAGCCCGAGGAAAACCCCTGAGTACTTCCCCTCATTTCGAGGATGGTACCGAGGGTAAACCCTAGATCCTTGAGGGCACAAGGTCAGTCAACAACAATATACTCATTATGAGCTCAACATGTCACTTGCAGGAATTGAACCCGGGTGGAGAGGATAACAATCATTCCTCCTCACCACCTGAGCTAAAGCCAATTGATGACAAAATTTTTCCAATGTTCTTTACGCTGTGTTTCACAATAAATGCATGATTCATGTCATTTAGATGCGATAGAAGGGATACTAAAATTCTTCAATCTCTATCCACATATAAGAGCACAACATTTAGTCCTAAAATCTGTTTTTGGAAGTGGTTGACAAGGGGGCAAGCTCCTCTTCTAAGTTCTGATTCTGGGGCAAATTAACTTTTCTCTTCCTGCACAGGACTGGTCTCTGTTTCATTGACTATTGTTTACCTCTTATGTTTATTCCTTTGTATCTTTATTTTGTTTTTATCTTGTTTTTATCTCCAGGAGATGCCTTTGGTGCTCCTGCACTGCCATTATGGCTTAAGTCCCATTAGCCTATTTTTGTTATTTATGGACATTGACATACTTTCTTTCTTTTTTCTTTGGCAGATTCAAGCTTCTATTATTTTAGGTCTCATGGGGTTTTGTTTTTTGTGTACTAAAGGTCCGTAGGTCAACAAAACCATTGTCCTAGTTCAAGAAGCCTTTCACTCTAGTAGATCTGTTGGAGAATTTGGTAATCGGGTTGGTCATAATTTTCTGTTCGAGGTAATGAAGAAGTTTGCGTTCTTTGATGGCTTTGTGGTATGGATAAATGCATGCATGTGAAATCTGTAGATGGCTCGTCTTGTTAATGGTAGGTGAACAAACTTCTTTAAGATGACAAGAGGGGTAAGGCAAGGATGCCCTCTATTGCTATCCTTCTACATTCTTATGGCTAAAGCCTTGGAAAGATTCCTTGACAGGGCTTGTCAGTCGAATGCTTTCTTATGGAGAATTAGAGTCTCTTGTGTGCAATAGAGGCTTTGACGTAGCTAGTCTTGGTTTTCTTTTAAATTAAAAGGGGTTGTGCTTTCTCTTTTTAGTTTGTGTACTCTTATCATCTTGCTCCTTCGTAGTCGTCAATATTTTTTCAGCATAAGCCTTTGACTTCTTTCTACCTGATTTCCCTGCTACTTGAGTTGCTACAAGTGAATTGCTACCCGTGAGCTGCTGCTTGCTTCCTTGCTACCTGTGATCTATTGCTTGCTTCTCTGCCATGTGTGAGCTCTCATTGCAGCATGAGCATAGCATAGCTACCATGCCCTTCTGCACTCCCTGTCAAACCTCCCCATTTTCCTCATAGACCTCCTCATGTGCTTCTCTTCTCTCAGCACTCATTTCTCGCTTCTCCTCAACCACACCCGCCACCACCACCTCCACCCTCCCTCCTCTCTTCTCCCCTTTCTTTTGTCTAGCAGATTTCTCCGTTTGGGCAGCTCACATAAAAAATATCTTGGCAATATTGGAGCAAGTTGAGTTTGAAAACAGTAGGCCACATTCTGAGGTTGTTGATCTTGTTACACCTCATATTCATTTCAGTGCACCTCTTATTTTCTTTTCTTTGGATGTGACCCATCATATGAGTGGATTTTGTGCCTATCCTTGATGATATTTGAGCTTATAGTCCCATGATCAGTTGTGCCACCACAATGTTTTGTATTATGTACCAGCCAACAGTGTGACCATCTTTATACTCATGTATTGTGTTGGACCATGCTTAGATGATTCATTTGAAAGCATTGTATTGTCTAGGTGATATCTCTAGACCCTTGATGGATAGTCATGGCTCGTCCTGTCAGTCCCCATTTCAGGATAGTCCTTGCTCTTATAGCTTAGCTAACTACCCCTTGGTAGCATTAAGTTGGCACCATGTTGGTCATTTATGGCCTAGGTAGGTATGCAAGGGTCTTGGGATGGATCTATTAGGACACATGACTTAGAGTACCTTTAAGACAATTTTTATATCTATGTAAAAGTGTTGCTCATGTTGTAAAGGTTGTCATACCTATCAGATCACATTTATCTTATGCCTAAGCATGGATCCCCTCTTATGTAGTTGTCACACTTTGGTCATGGACTCTAAGAGATGATTCTACAGTTGCTTATGCAGTTACACAGTTCTCGAGGCAACTTCACAAATCTTGAAGTAGTTCATGTATCCCAAGGCACTAGTCACATTGCCCAAGATGCTTTGGGGCTATTTCTAGATGCATGGGTCCCCTCTTGACATACCACATTCAAGATCCTTGAATGCTCTCTTCTTTCATCACTTTCAGAGCTATTATTCACTTCATTTGACGGGCGACCACTTTGGAGGACTTGTCTCTAGCCGTTTTAGCATGTGTGGGCTCTTTTGACTTGGAGAGGGTCATTCCATGTATTATGGAGGTCACTTGTGTTAGCACTTAGAGTCACACTCAGACTACTATGAGTGCAAGCCTAATACCCATCAAAGTATGGAAGATAAAATTTGTAGTAAATGACAAATGGATGAAAGACTCTGAAAAGAATGTCAATCACAATTTACTTCACACAATATGCACTAGCAAATAAGGCTCCGAATAACTTTGATCAGGGTTGTAGAAAATAGGATGAGTAGGTGGAAGACTTAATAAGAAGAGTGTGAAATGCCTATCATCTACTTCAGGTAGTATGACAGACATATAAGGAAGAACTCTCTGAAATAAGAACTTCTCATAATCAAAGATGAAAATTCTGATATATTTGCACAAGTACCACAACAGATCATCTATTGCAATAAAGCTACAACTCAGTCAACTGAATCTTTCAATGGACTATGATCAGAATTAGAAGACAACAAGATGGTAGGAAAAAGAACTGATTTTCATTATCCAAAGAATCTTAAGTCTGACACATAAAATAGAAGGTCTTTCTGTAAAATACATAGTATAAAATATGAGTCTCTATCAATCCATTTGAACCTCCATCAGTTTTACAAAAGCCTATTTATAACCTAGACTGTTTCTTTACAGTATTACAATTCGAAAACAACCTTCTTAGGATTCCCGTGCCTTTCAAAATGGCGGGGCAACAGGTGGACAAGTGAAGATAACAAACTGCTATTTTCCTGGAAAATGCTGTCAATGTCCATAACATTCCTTTATGGCTGATGAAGTGTCCTTTTGGGCGTATCTTCTTTTGGCAAGTGGCCACCCAACTCACAACTGACCCTTTAGACATCTGGCATGCATCCATCGAACACCTGGCCGGTCTTTCCTCCACCAAAAATCCCAAAACATGAGTTTGCAGCACAGCGCTGCGAACTGTTTTAAATAGCTAGTTCACTCTGTTTCTGGCTTGCCTTCAACAAATAGTTCCGAAATATAAACCAAGAGCTCAGGCCTGATGTGAATACCTCCATATTGACATAGGATTAAAATTTAACCACCTCATTTTCCAATTTATAGATTTAAGGCTTATATCCATTAACAAAAACCTGAAACAAAACACATGTCAAAACTGATGCTGGTAATAGTAGTTGAAGGTCTTCATTTTCTGTTTTTACCTCTGGGGCTTCTCCTGATAACAACATTAGCCAGCACATCTAAGTTTCTCCTGGCCAAATCCTATAAGTTTGCTGTCTACTAGTTGCTTTCCTTGATCCTGGGATGAAATTCTCCCCATAGTTCCTCCATTTCAAACACTATGTTTCCAAATAATCTCATCTTATCCTGTGACAAAGATAACTCAACATCCTCATTCAAAAGACAAAAATGTTCATTATCTGCTCTGGATCTTCATTCAGACACCTTGGTAAACAAAATCTATTGCCAACATGATATACATCACCGTGAATGGACTGACTTCTGCATTTAATCTCGCACAAAGTTTATTCTCAGAACTAGCTTGGGAAGTTCAGGAAGCACCTCTTCTGCAAGTTTGCACACATGCTGTCATTTACCCTCTGAACAAGTAGCTGCGCCCATCCTTCCTGCATTTGAATGAACTTTCTCTGTGCTTTGGTTGAAGAGAAAAACATCAACAATCATAATTTTATAATACCACAAACTGCCTCTAACCATGATAGGTGATTTTCATCAGTTAAGAGAGCTTCACTGCGCATCTCAACCCAAAGATCCTTCTTCTGTCGGCGCATTTGACACTAGTGTGCTCTGTCTCGAGAATTTTCCTCAATACTTGACACTTGGTTGACTTGTTATTCATGCATCTAGACTCCTCGGGGTTTTAATACTTAAAATCGGGCATTGGCTCTTGGCATCTGATTACAGAGACAATGGATTTGAAACCTGTATATGAACGTTGGGCAACGATGCTTTGAATGATTTTCTTAACCTTGGCGTGAACATGGATGTTCAATATCCAGCTGGAATGGCACTTCCTCAGTGCAAGCTGACAACTAGATATTCACACTTGCATCTGAATATATAGGCATTTGATACTTCTTCCACTAACTCTTGCGTTTCTGTGTTTTGTCCTTCTGTGGATTTTGAGCAAAACCAACCTAGACACCGTCAACATAAACTTCAACTGCAGCCATAGAACGCTGGTGAAGAGATTTCTTCTTAGTTGATCCTCATATTCAGGCAAATCGTATGCTATGCATACTAGGGTTTCATCTTTCCTCGTGGCAGTCTAGTTTTCCATGTGTTTGCAAAGATTGAAAGCCAACAACCTTTTCCATATACTTGCGAATCCTTACTTTAATCAGATTCGTTGATGGCAACCAAATGGACCGGCCAGCATAAAAGTTCCAGAATTCATGATAACAACATAAGCTCCAACGCAGAACCTCTCTCTTGACGACAGTGAGCTCCATGACAAGCATGCATTTGGACAGATGGCGTTCCAGGGCCATGTTTCTTTGGCTTCCTGTCGTGGGCAATATCCCACATTTGTTGGGTGACAACATTCGTTAGAAACTTTAGTTGATACCTCCAACACCTGCAAATCTTCCTTGACTCCTAGCGTTAGGATTTTAAAGCTGCGTTTTTTTTTTATTTGCCTAGTGGGACATATCCCACATGGATTGGGCGTAAAAGTTTTATGGTGTTTAAATACTTCAATGTTCCCATAATTGTTCGACTCGTTGATCAATATACCCCTCTTCCTTGGTGGCTTGGCCTAGCGCTTGTGCGCTCGGTCTTGGCTTGGCTTGACTTGTGTTGTGTTGTGTGTGTTAAATTGTAGACTTGATATACGTGCATGTTTGATAGGTAATGGTTTATATAGATCAAGAAATAGATTTCAAATAGGATATGTCATACACTCGAGCACACACCATTTTTTTTGAATGTTAAATAATAAAAAAAATAATTTTTTGTTAAAAAACATATATATAAAAACTTAAGACCTTGGGAGCAAAATGGTAAAAGGTAAAATCGCATGAAGACTGGGTAGACTTCAATAGGAATTCTAACGTTTTGCAGTGCAAACTAGAGGACGAAGACCACGAGATTCGATGAATTTGACAAATTCAACATGAATGAGTAGCATCTTAAGTGCAAGCAAGAAGATCAACAGAGTATAAATTGGTCAAGATGGAGATTTGCCATATGAATATTGGCTTGAAAATAGTACAAGAACTGAGGATCTAGACAAATGTTAACGAGGACATTCAAAATTTTTATGGTGCATTTTTTAGCCCTAACATCTGGCTCCTTCTAGGATGGAGGCTTCCGTGTGAGGCTCCAAGAACCTAGCAGTTCCAGTGGCCTTATCCATTGGGCTATGGAGTCATCTGTGCAGCCAATCTTTGTAACACTGCCAAAATCTGCCACTTATTCAAGCAAATTGATAAACCTGCTGTGAACTAACCTCCTACTGCAAATCTGATCACACCGTGCAAACTTGAAGAAAAACAAATGCTCGGGAAGCGAGCTTATTACCTACGCTACCCTACTCTATCCAGATCTCCAATTTGCTCAAGTAAATGCAAATTTCCACAACAACCATTCAAGTAACTTCATGACTGAAATAATCCCATCTGTGCCACTGATTAATTGATAATAACAAAAATATAACAACAGAGATAGAAACTCCTTCAGAGAATCATACTCACCCACAAGTGCCGGTGAAATGATGAACTCTGAAATCTTCAAAGAATTTGAAAGATATGACTCCAATAAAGCTGCTACTGGATCTTCAAAACCATAGTCAGAAACCTGTTGATTCAGAAAAGATGATTTCCATTGCACACATTCCAACAGAGATAGAAACTCCTTCAGAGAATCATACTCACCCACAAGTGCCGGTGAAATGATGAACTCTGAAATCTTCAAAGAATTTGAAAGATATGACTCCAATAAAGCTGCTACTGGATCTTCAAAACCATAGTCAGAAACCTGTTGATTCAGAAAAGATGATTTCCATTGCACACATTCCCTTTTACTGAGAAAAATGTGAGTTGCTTGTTCTTTCGAGATCAACTCTTGATCATCAAGAGTGACAATTTCCTCTTAAGAAAAATGATCATATGATAATTGTATAGTAGGAGTTAAAACGTTCTGATTGTGATCAACCATAAATATATAGTTATCTATACAATTATCCTTTACTGCATGCTCAAAATGATTTGGAAAATGATCATAAGCATGATGTACATTCCTGTCCATGAAAAAATCTGAAAACATTGAAGAATTCTGTTCCAAATCTGAATCATACTTACACTCTTCTTGTTGTTCTTGTGCATGCATATCTTCAGGGTAAGCCCGATCTCGAATCCTTTTGCAAACTCGAATGTTCTCCTCAACTTCTTCAGCATCCTCAAACAATCGTCTTAATGACGAAGATTTCCTTTCTCTCAGGAGAAGGACAAGATCTGGGTGCTGAGCTGCTATGTAATAAACCATAGCTGCAGTTTTTGAAGGTCGGATCTCCAATGGCATGCTATAATAAAAACTATGAAACCTCCTGTTGAAGATAGCTAAAGATTCATCTTCTTTTCTCCTCAAAGTACAAAACTCTGTTAAGTATTGATCGAAAGAATTGTTCTCTCCCCAGTATCTTAAAAATGCATTATATAACTCAATCCATGAACCAATGGAATCAACTCCCAAACCCTTAAACCACAAAGAAACATCCCCAAAAAAGGATTTGGAAAATAACCTCATGGTAATATCTTCATATACTATCTCAACTGATTGACAAAGTTCTCAAAGGCTCCCAAATGCTTCTTCGCAGTGATATGATCTTCTCTAGAAAAATAAGGAAGATACTCAAAGAAATTAAGAGGGTAAGGATAAAGGTAAGATGGCAGCCTTAAAGGTTTAAACATTTTCTCTGTGATTCTAGTTTGAGCAGTAGCGGGCTGAAAATGAGGTTTAACAAGCTGACTGCAAGGTATAACAAACACTTTAGAAGGTAAATCAGCCTCATGATTCCCATGACTATAAGGCTGCTCAATTTCAGGAGGGATTGAGATATGAACTTCATCTTTCTGTCTGCAGGATCCTTCCTCCAGTGGAGTCTTTGATTGTGGAGTTGCCAGGTAGATGATTACAATCAATTTTCAGTGTCTCTCTCTTGTCTACCATCGAGAGCCGGATATACGTTGTTCTCCCAGGGAAGATCACTTCATTCTTCGATCCCCGACAACAGCGCCAAAAATGTTAGCACTGAGAGTCACACTCAGACTGCTATAAGTGCAAGCCCAGTACCCATCAAAGTATGGAAGATAAAATTTGTAGTAAATGACAAATGGATGAAAGACTTTGAAAAGAATGTCAATCACAGTTTACTTCACACAATATGCACCAACAAATAAGGCTCTGAATAACTTTGATCAAGGTTATAGAAAATAGGATGAGTAGGTGGAAGACTTAATAAGAAGAGTGTGAAATGCCTACCATCTACATTAGGTAGTATGACAGACATATAAGGAAGAACTCTCTGAAATAAGAACTTCTCATAATCAAAGATGAAAATTCTGATATATTTGCACAAGTACCACAACAGATCATCTATTGCAATAAAGCTACAACTGAATCTTTCAATGCACTGTGATCAGAATTAGAAGACAACAAGATGGTAGGAAAAAGAACTGATTTTCATTATCCAGAGAATCTTAAGTCTGATACATAAAATAGAAGGTCTTTTTGTAAAATACACAATATAAAATATGAGTGTCTATCAATCCATTCGAACCTCCATCAATTTTACAAAAGCCTATTTATAACCTAGACTGTTTCTTTACAATATTACAATTCAAATAACAACCTTCTTAGGATTCCTGTGCCTTTCAAAAGGGCGAGGCAACAAGTGGACAAGTGAAGATAACATACTGCTATTTTCCTGGAAAATGCTGTCAATATCCATAACATTCCTTTATGGCTGATGAAGTGTCCTTTTGGGCGTATCTTCTTTTTGACAAAGATCAACATCCTCATTCAAAAGACAAAAATGTTCAATATCTGCTCTGGATCTTCATTTAGACACCTTGGTAAACACAATCTATTCCCAACATGATATACATCACTGTGAATGGACTGACTTTTGCATTTAATCTCGCACAAAGTTTATTCTTAGAACTAGCTTGGGAAGTTCAGGAAGCACCTCTTATGCAAGTTTGCACACATGCTGTCATTTACCCTCTGAACAAATAGCTGCACCCATCCTTCCTGCATTTGAATGAACTTTCTCTGTACTTTGGTTGAAGAGAAAAACATCAACAATCATAATTTTATAATACCACAAACTACCTCTAACCATGACAGGTGATTTTCATTAGCTAAGAGTGCTTCACTGCGCATCTCAACCCAAAGATCCTTCTTCTGTCAGCGCATTTGACACTAGTGTGCTCTGTCTCGAGAATTTCCCTTAACACTCGACTCCTGGTTGACTTGTTATTCATGCATCTAGACTCCTCGAGGTTTTAATACTTGAAATCGGGCATTGGCTCTTGGCATTTGATTACAGAGACAATGGATTTGAAACCTGTATATGAACATTGGGAAATGATGCTTTGAATGATTTTCTTAACCTTGATGTGAGCATGGATGTTCAATATCCAACTGGAATGGCACTTCCTCAGTGCAAGCTGACAGCTAGATATTCACACTTGCATTTGAATATATAGGCATTTGATACTTCTTCCACTAAATCCTGCGTTTTTGTGTTTTGTCCTTCTGTGGATTTTGAGCAAAACCAACCTAGATACCGTCAGCATAAACTTCAACTGCAGCCATAGAACTCTGGTGAAGAGATTTCTTCTTAGTTGATCCCTGATCCTCATATTCAGGCAAATCGGATGCTATGCATACTAGGGTTTCATCCTTCCTCGTGGCAGTCTAGTTTTCCATGTGTTTGGAAAGATTGAAAGCCAACAACCTTTGCCATATCCTTGCGAATCCTTACTTTAATCAGACTCGTTGATGGCAGCCAACAGACCGGCCAGCAGAAAAGTTCTAGAATTCATGATAACAACATAAGCTCCAACGCAGAACCTCTCTCTTGACGATGGTGAGCTCCATGACAAGCATGCATTTGGAGAAATGGCGTTCCAGGGTCGTGTTTCTTTGGCTTCCTGTCGTGGGCAATATCCCACATTTGTTGGGTGGCAACATTCATTAGAAACTTTAGTTGACACCTCCAACACCTGCAAATCTTCCTTGATACCTAGTGTTAGGATTTTAAAACTACGTTTTTTTTTATTTGCCTAGTGGGACATATCCCACATGGATCGGGCGTAAAAGTTTTATGGTGTTTAAATACACCAATGTTCCCATAATTGTTCGACGCGTTGAGCAATATCCCCTCTTCCTTGGTGGCTTGGCTTAGCGCTTGTGCGCTTGGTCTTGGCTTGACTTGTGTTGTGTTGTGTGTGTTGACTTGTATACTTGATATAAGCGCATGTTTGATAGGTAATGGTTTATAATATATATAGATTAAGAAATATGTTTCAAATAGGATATGTCATACACTCGAGCACACACCACTTTTTTTTGAATGTTAAATAACAAAAAAATAAATTTTTGTTAAAAAACATATATATAAAAACTTAAGACCTTGTGAGCAAAATGGTAAAAGGTAAAATCACATGAAGACTGGGTAGACTTCAATAGGAATTCTAACATTTTGCAGTGCAAACTAGAGGACGAAGACCACGAGATTCGATGAATTTGACAAATTCAACAGGAATGAGTAGCATCTTAAGTGCATGCAAGAAGATCAACAGAGTATAAATTGGTCAAGATGGAGATTTGGCATATGAAGATTGGCTTGAAAACATTACAAGAACTAAGGATCTAGACAAATGTTAACGAGGACATTCAAAATTTTTATGGTGCATTTTTGAGCGCTAACAACTTGCATGATAGGAGGATGTATTCTTTCACCTTGGAGACTTCACATATGACAGTTGGAGCTAATTTTAGGGGGGTTGCCCCTTCTTTTCATGGAGATGGTTGAGTGTTATTCACATTCCACATGTTTATACCTTGCATCATGGATCTACTTGCTTGATTTTATGGATGACGTCCACTTTGGAAGTTACTTTGCACATTATATCATGCTTGTTGATGGGACATCTCACCTTGGAGAAGATCTAGGGGGTTCCAAACCCTAGATCTAGGATTGCACTGCATATTTTGAGGGCGACCTAGCTTCATGAGTTGTTATATTTTGACAAAGTGCCCAGAATTCTGCCAGATCAACGCCACTAGATGCAAAATGGCCATGGGATTTCCTAGCTTCATGAGTCGTTATATTTTGACAAAGTGCCCAAAATTCTGCCAGATCAATGCCACTAGATGCAAAATGGCCATGGGATTTTCAAAATGTGGTCATAATAGAAAATCAGAGAAAAATTGACACTCCTTCGTCGCGATTTTGACCACTCCTTAGAAGAACGCCCCACATCTTTTGCTCGAGCGTTTTCTTACTTTGATGAGTTGATTCTGGATATACCCACATGGAGACCTTGGAGGCTAGACATTGCACCTTTGACTCATCTTCTTCCCTCTTTGATGGAGACATCCGACTCTTTCGGGGGAAATTTTGTACATGTGGCACATTTTACTTGTAGTTTGACTCGGTCTCCTTTATTTTGTGGATGACAAGTCACTTTTTGTAATTCTCCTAAGTTATATTTTAGGAGATATAAAATAATAAAGAATGAGAAGGATGTATAAGCCTCATCTATAAATAAAGGCTCCCGTCTCATTCCAAATCATTGTTGTTGTTGGATATCATTTGAGAATACAATTTGTTGAAGATCTACATATTGAGGTTTGGTTGTTTATTCTTGGAGCTCTCTCTTTCTTGGTTTATTCTTGGTGCATCAAAGATTTGTTGTGATAGTTCAAGACTTTTATTAGCTTTCAAAATCAATCCATTGAAGGGTTACTATACCATTGGTTGAGTGATAGTCATTTAATTAGAAATATGAAGTGTTTAGATCGTTTATCTTTCATGTCAAATTTGACACACACATCCACTAACTCCTAACCCTCTTTCTCAAGTGGATATATTGGTGGTTTATGCTATTCTTTCTAATTGGTTATCTTTAAAGCATTTCATCACTTATTAGAATCCTTGTGCATCTAGTTGTTATACATTTTGTGGATTCTTCGAAGTAAATCATAAGATTGCATGGTAATTAATCTATTAAGAGGTTTACTTAATCAATAGGTATACCCTCCTTGGTTTCTAGGAGCTGGCCTAAAGTGATGGGGAAATTGTATAGAGGTGATAGTGGTGCATTTCCCATCTTGTTGCCCCAAGTTAGCACCTCTTTTGGGACTTTTCACAAGGGTGCTAGTTTAGGTGGTAACATATCTCACAAACAAGGTGGTGGAAGTGGAATTCAACAACCTCAACTTGAAACAATTGGTCAATGAAAGGAAAAATCAGGAAGACCTACTTCTCCAAATCTTGCTTGGGGATTCCTTAACATTGCAGTTGTTAAAGATATATGAGAGGAGATGTGGTCGCAATAGTATTATTCAAACAGGAGATGAAAATTTAGCAATAGATTCTAAACTCTTTGGTACATGCTCAAAAGGAGGAGACGATCCCCCCACTTGTCGAAGTCAAAGAGGTGGTTCAAGCCAAAATCATAGAGGAAAGCCTTAAGCGGGCCGAATAGCTAAATCGTAGGGTGCGTGGACTCCTCCACTCTACTTATTTGGACCCTATGTAGATGAGCACTTCTTTCCTTCATGAAACCCTTGATCTGAAGGACACCGACCTTGAGTGAGGTTGGGTTGGTGCCAACTCGACGCGTTTCCTTCGTTTAGGGTTCTTGGGGATCGTCTTAGAACCCTTTTGGCTAATAAACAACTTTCTTTGCTCCCACATAGGATTTTTATGGATGCCAACCTCATGAGATCCCAATTGGTCAAGCTCAAATAGTCTAGCGAATAGGTTATGCCAAACATGAAAGAGGGCAAGTGGATAGTTATTCGCAACCTTAGATAATTCATTTGGGACTTCTCCCTCCCAAGTGGTCTTGTCTTTAGACATCAAAATGATGATTTAGTTGGGGTGGGGTTAGGGTTGGCGGTGGATCGTTTGCCATTTCCATCACTTGATAGAACTATAATGGTGCATTCTATTCTTCTCTAGTTATGCTCTATGATGTGCTTGGGACCAGGGACCTTCTTATTTTCATTGAGACCCATGCTAGCCTAGCATGGACACAACCTACTATCATGGGTTATCATTGGTCTTTGACTTGTAGACATGGGACTTGCCATTTTGAATATGAAAGGTTTAAGAGGAATAGCATGTCTTATCCATGACTCTCTTTGGGATAGAGTTCCCATGGTTGCCTCTAATGAGCATGTTGGCTTCATGTAGGTTCGAGTTCAAGGAAGTGCTCCTCTACCTTGAGGTATTTACATCATAGTTTTTAACTTCCCCCCAGCTTATTTGTGCTTCGTACTTCACAATGAGTTTGATGGAGACTCTTTCCTCGACATATATGCGAACATTTCTCATTACTCTACTCTTGGTGATATTTTTCTTTTGGGGAATTTCAATGCTTGTACAAGAGATTTAAAAGGACTGCTTCATGATAGATCCGAGGATGCCCTTGGCATCCAAGATATTGACCTAGACACCATGGGCCTTCAAAAGACTTCAAATGATAATATTGGGCCCCTTATTTATAGTCTATGGGAGACACCTTCTATGGCTAGGAGAATCTCACAATCTATTGCTCTTGAATGGTCTTTCATGCTACCTTGACTCTAAGGGCTTCACTTGCTTCCCACATAGTGGTGGGGTTAGTGTGGTTGATTATGTCTTGGTCAACCGGGACTTACTCTTTTAGATTCGACACTTTTCAATCTCCCCCCCCCTTGTGGACCATACCCTCCTATACTTATGCCTCTCCACCCTTGCCTACCTGGTCTGTCCTCTAGTGCCTCACACACCACTATCTTTTTCGATAGAGAATGCAAACTCGTACACCACCCATCTTTGTTAGTTGATCTCTCCCCTCCCCCATTTCTTGTTCCTTGAGGCAACTTCAGTGAGATATGAGCTTCTTTGCATAGCTCTTTGGGAAGTGGCTCTCGATTTTTATCCCTATTTCATTAGGTAGACCACTCGTGCCCCTAAACCTAACTTTTGCCCCTTGAACTGTTAGTTTGATGAAGAGTGCAAACTCCACCGTAGGCACCTCTATTTCGCTTTTACACTCAACCCCCTGTCTTTTCCCCATCTTTGAAAATCATACCATTGCTTCTTCTGTCATAAAAAATGGGATTTCCTTTGAGGAAACACGAGCTTTGTGAGGCCCTTCGTTACTCACCTAAAACCTTATAGCGCACTTTTTTCCCTTGACATAATTCTCTCCCCCTAACATAGATCCCTAATCCATCTTCTCTCATACTATCTCCCTTTATGATGATCGTCCACAACCCCCTATCCATATTTCCTCTCCCCCCTCTTGTCATCTGTTCTCCAATGACGTCATCAGGTGAGCTGTCAAGGTTATGAGCACGAGTAGGGTAGTTGATGAGGAAGGCTTCTAAGCTGAGTTCCCCAAGCATGGTATTCATTCTCTCAACTCCCACATTGCCAATTTGTTTAATCATGTTGTTTGCTCCGGTTCCCCTTAGGGATGGTTCTAGTATATTGTCCGCTTGATTTTCAAATTGGGGGCCTACTTAAATTCGAGTAATTATGGGACCATCATGATTGGACACACCTTGTCCAAGCTCTATGCTACAGTCCTTCATTTATGGCTCTCAAATGAGTTTGAGAGGAGACACATCAAGGCTTAAGGTCATGTAGGGTTTGCTCAGATTACTAGACTATTGATCATATCTTCAAATTGAGGGCCATTATTAAAGAGGCTTAATATTTTTTTTCAAAAGTCTTTTGTTGTTTTGTGGACTTTTGGAAGGTGTTTGACATAGTCCTAAGAGAGGCCTTGTTTTAGAGGCATCATGGCATTGGCATTTTGGTGACCTTTTTCATTGCCATCATGAGACTCTATGAGTTAGTGTTTGGTTGTTTTTATACAATGATGACCTTTCATATTTCATTAGGAGTGCTATGGGGGGTTCAAGCAAAGGTGCGCTTTGTCACCAACTATCTTTGGGATTTACATTGACATGTTTAATTATTTTCTCTGGGAGCATATCTAGGATGATGATGGTTGCCTTTTGTTACAACAAAATTTAGCACCTACAAAAGTGTGAAGTCGCAAGCACCAAGGTCTTAGTTTTGTGCAACTTAGGAAGGCAATCCACTGTCACCTCGGTAGCTCTTTCTCTTTCTTTTGGTTGGCTCTTCTTCAATTCGAGGGGGCATTTCCTAAAGATAAGATTGCTAAGGCTATGGAGTGGAGGCACAAGGTGATTTATTGAAGGGTAAGGCCAAACAAGACAAATGTTGTAGCAATAGTAGAAAAGTGAATGGGTTACAAAAGTAAGATGGAGGTGAATCCCTAAGATTAGTGCCTAATCACATTCTAGGCAAAATGGAGTAAAAAAAAAACATAGATCTAAGAGGATGAGTGCATGAATATGTAAGGTAAATGAGGGCTGATCTATTTGCCACAAATATACCTTAGCTTGTTGAAAATTATGGCAGAAAATTACCTTGGAAGGCTAGGGGTGCCATTCTTAAGAATTTGTTATGAAAGTGAGGTCATATTACTCTAGCAACAACTAGGTTTATTAGATGCATGATTAACGCAACAACAACAGGTATAAGCGGGATTGAATCCTCACATTACACTATCCAATTGACACATAGTTCATTACAAGGCCTTCATAACATGCTACAAGGGTTTCCTACAACAAAAGTCAACATGTGAAAGAATTGCAAACATAAAAAGGCTTCATATAAAGTAGAATCAATAACTCCAATATTCCATTAAGCTTGCCAAAATGATGTACATTGTATCCCAAGGGGAGATTTGCTCAATCCCCAAATTCCCAACAACCATAAAATGGAGAGAAAGCTCCTCTTTATAGGAGTTTGTTCTCTCTTACAATAAAACAATATTATTCTCCAATTAACTGCATGACAAGTCAAACAAATAATATAAAAATGGAGTAGTTAGATCCCTCCTCAATCAATGGTTGACCATGTCAAGGTACGTGGACACTAGCCTGTCTAAGAGAGCTCACCCTCATCCAAAAATAGGAATAGAAGTACATTACCTATCTCCAAGAGAGAGTGTACCACTAAGAATAAGCATAATAACCAAGTCGACATGCTATAGGTCCACATAGATAGTGCCCTCCAAGATCCATGCATGCAAAATATAATAAAATATATTTAACATGGGAGGATGTGCTCCAAGGTCTAATAGACAACAGATTGGTGATACCTTGTGTCTCTACTGAGTCTCCCCCTCTGGGAGACTGATCGATGTCATTGAGACCGATTCGGAGGTGCCGAATCGTATGCCAGTGCATGCATCCTTAGAGAGTTAGAGGGATAAACTCCAGACGGATCCAGAGCAGGGCGCCTCCCATTCGTCAGATTACCTCCCAGATCTGGAGGAGCAACCAAAGATCTATCCAGAGTTTATTTCTTTTGACCTCGGATTCTAGGAGTTTCCCTCGCTCCTACACCCCCCCTAGGATCATACAGTCGAACCCCCTGATGGTTCCAAAGGACTCCAAGAACGAGCCAGTGTCCAGTTCGCCCCCCTTTCCCTCGGCCATCAGACCTGGGAGACCTTGAGGTCGCCTCATTGTCAGATCTCTCTCTCACTCTCTCTTGACAGATTCTTGAGTTGTCCACTTTTCCAGTCTTGGTCAAACACACTTAGTATTTTTGTATCACCGTTCCTTTGTCACGGTCATATACAATAATAATACATGTATTTTGATGCCGTATTATTGTAGGTTTCTTTCTTTATGTTATTTTTAACATTCTCTAGGAGATGCGCTTGCACTCTCACATTGTATTCATACTTCTTGTATTATGTAGTCCCATTGACCTACTTTTGTGGTCATTTGTTTCACATTAATAAAATTATCTTATCTTATTATCTCTAAGTGCACCCTCCAAGATGCATGAATCATAAAACAATGCAATAATCCTCCTAGGAGAATGATCCATAACAACCATCCCAAAACAACAAGTGGTCCACAAGATGCATGCAACCAATCTGTAACATAAATAAATATATAATAATAATAATAATAAATAACAAATACAAATAACTAATAAATAATAATTAATAATGAAGAGTTATGACATCATAATGAAATGATGCATCTCTTCATGAAAGGTCACCCTATGTGGGTATATAAGGCCCTTATTTCTCATTGTAATATCATCTCTTACTCATTATTTATATTATTATTATCCTATATGGATTTCTGTGTACTATCCTATTTATATTGGATATTCTTTGTGTGAGTGGACTTTGTTCGTCTCATTTGGTATCAGAGCCACATCTAATCTCGGCCTTTGGCCATATGACCTTTGGTTAAAATTACGTTGCCTTTGGCAACATATCTATTGGTTGTTGGCCGCAACTATAGTACTTCTTAAGAGTTTCTTCGAAAATCTGGTCCTTGACCATAATTGGCCCTTGGCCATTTGAAATCTAAAATTTCTATTGCAGAATACAATATTGAAGAAAAATAAACTATTACCCAAAAATTAAAAAAAAAGTAAAGAGATTCCTTCCACCTTGCATTGACAAGAATATTGAAAAGAAAGAAAGTGTAAACGAATGTTTTAAACTACCACAAATTTTCTGGTAAATTCAAATTGTCTTACTTCAGCACAAGAATCAATATCTCTATCGTGGAAATTCACATACAATAATTTTTTGAACAAGAAGTTTGGTTGCCATATAAAAACAAAGAAAAAAGAAGAGAAAAAGGGAAAAAGAAAAAAGAAAGTTAAGAAAAAAAAATACACACACACACACACACATATATAAGGAAAAAGAAAGAATATCTTTTTTCCTATTATAAAGAAAAATAAAAGAATAAAAACAAAATATTTTTACCAGCTAGCCCGTACATCGTACAACATTTTTGTACGAATTTAAGTGCATTATTCATTATACCAATCCATACAATTGCCATAGAAGTAAAAGGGTAAATTGCCACCGTTTAACAAAAAAATGTGACCTTTGATAAAACAAAAGAGAAAGGAAAAAAAAATTAATTAACTTCAACGTTATATTAATTTTAAGAAGTGAAGAATATATGGTGAAAAATATTAAAGGAGGATATATAATAAAAAAGTCAAAAGTTTTAATTAAAAAAAAGAAGAGGTCGTTTTAAAAGTTCACAAATTCCATGAGTTAAGGAAGGAGTATAAATAAAAGAGTTCTTTTGGAAAGTGTGACGGTAATATTAAATTATTTTTCATATATTACCAAGGAAAAAAAAAGAAGAGATTAAGTGAATATAAAAGTACTTTTGGTAAAGTATAAGAAAATATTCAAAGTTTTTAAGCTCTATAAAATGAAGAATTGTCAAGGATTATTTTCTTAAAAGAGTATAAAGGAATATTAGAGGAAGATATCTATTAAGTCAAGAAGCTTAAGGCTTATTATTATTAAAGGGATAATATAATAATTATAAGGTCAATTCAAATTAAAAAATAGATTTTAAGGAAGAAATATTTTCTGGTAAAAATAATTTAATTAGATGCATATTATTGATATTTAGAGGAAATATTCAAGAAAAAGAAATTAGCATCCACATTTGTCCAGATAAAAAGAAAAATCACATTCGTATCGATTTGGCGAATCAATTAATAATTCCAAAGACAAGTGTAATCGAAACAAAAGACCTTTTTGGCAATAAATATGACATCAAGGACTTATTGTTGACACTCAAACATTATAAACTCGTATCGAATTTCGAGGTTACAACAATATATGAAAAAGAGGTTGATATAATCCTTGGTTCAACTTGGTTAGAGACATTGGGTAGCTTAATATTAAACTTTAAGAAAAAGTTTTTAATGTTTTCTTACAAGAAGAAAAAAATAACATTACATGACGTCTCGGTGAAGTCAGATTCAGTATCTACATCTGAAATATCCTTGATCCAGCTGATCTGGATATTTACTGTTGAACTACGGTTTGGCTACTGAATCTGATACTCTGGGGGTTTCTGACTACGTTTGAGTAATTTTGTGAAGATGCTCGGTTGTTTTTGCATGTGTGTTCCAGTTTATTATGTGTTTAGCAGTATAAAACAATGCATGCGAAATAAGGACAACACAGTTCATTGATATATATATATATATATATATATATATATATATATATAATGCTGGAAAAAGCAGGAAATACAATAAAGACTG
>JZKD02S1672846.1:1164876-1190433 GCA_000966675.3 Picea glauca | reverse complement strand
ATATATATATATATATATATATATATATATATATATATATATAATGCTGGAAAAAGCAGGAAATACAATAAAGACTGGAAGCAGATATGATAATCGTCAGTTAGATCTCATGGATTGTCACTGGAATACAAAATAACAGATAAGAAATACCCGTGACTAGAATAACAGGTGCTGGTCTGCGCATGCACGGATAGATCGACAAAAAGCAATTTGGCAGCTCGCGGTCACTGCTGTAGAATCCATAAAACTTGCCCTGATGGCGATACCCGTCAGAATGAGCTGGAAACTGTCTTAAAAGATGCACCCTGGCCTCTCGACTAATCCTGATGATTGTCGGACTAAATATCCAACCTCTGAAGCTCCGGATGTTACCCCTTGGGGGTTTGCGCACCTCCTCGGCTCAATGAGTGCGCCCTAGAGATTCCACTGGCGGAATCTGACGATGTATAGCTCAAAACAATCGTCCTGGTCTCCTCTGTAATGGGTCAGAAGGGATTCCTCAGATCTGCCTCGGAATGTCCTTTGGAACCCCAAATGTACTTCCCCGAGAGTTGTGCCCTAAATGACTGTTTCCGCTTTTCGGAGGATTCCACCGTTGGAAATTGATGACAAGTGGCTCAATACGTGCGTCGTGGCTAACTCTCTAATGGGTTTGGAAGGAATCAGCCAGATCTGAAACTATCTCAAGCGGTCGTACAAACCCTCTCTCAATCACTTGCGCCCTCGCTGGCTGAGCTACGCAATCACTGAACTGGACACTGTAATGCACGGTGAAATACCTGGATGGTATCTCCAATAGGCTAGGGTGTGTCTCTCAACACCGAAACCGATCAAGGGTGGTGGTTTCCTCCAGAAATCCACAAAACAACAAGGGGGTCAATTTCCTCCTCCTCTGCAAATACCTCAACATCAAATCATAACACAACATCTTGAATTAGGTTGCTTTACCCTTCCTTTATAGCTTCCCGAAACCCTAATTCGTTGTTGACCTTTTCCATCCAAGTGACTTTTACTTTATTTTATTATTCCTTGATTAAATCACTTAATTAATTAATTAATTAACCATTTTACCTCTAAAAAGTGATTTATCCATCCTGATGGCTTCTTCGGCCACTGAAAGTCACTTCTCATCATCTTATCTTGTAATGCTCTTCCTTCCGATTTCGATGAGCTATTACTCTAAGAGGTTTCTCCAAGTAATATTCCCATTATGACCTTCTTAGTGAATTTAATTAAGATATGACCCATAATAACTCAAAATTACGGAAATCGTCGAAATGCAACGGAACCAAACCCAAGTTGTGCAGAATGGATCCTGATGATGAACGATGCAAGTCGGGCCCAATAAAACCCCTCAATATCTCTTGAACTCTCTGTCACCCCTATCTAGCTACTTTGGTAGGAATAATACTCTATAATGTTATAATGTCCCAAAATGGGGACATTATAGTCCTTCCTGTTAGAATATTGCTTGTCCTCAAGCAATAACTGAATCCAACTACATATGATATCGGGGTCCCATATCCACATGATTGATACAAGGTAGACTCCCCTCAAGATGTGGTCTCTCCAAGTGCTCACCACGCATGACACCCACATGCTCCTGATGAGTAAAATGATCAATGGCCAAAGAATCTCAGTCAATTGCCTGAGCAACCACTCTACTCAAAACTCGACTCCATCAATCGCGAAACTACCAAGCACTCTAATCCTTGGATCCCATATCCAAATGTGAACTGCAATGCCTCGTGAAATATAGTCTTGTAACATATCACTACCATGAGTCTCCTGCAAATAACACATGGTCTCAACCCGAAATGAGTTTGTCCTCCAAGATCGTACCAACCCCACCACGACCTCCATCAACTGAACATGTTGCCACCATAGTGAGGTACTACAAGACCTCAACGAATCACCAACAAGTGTCGTGCTTCCCCCAATAATGAAGCTCACTGGAAAGTCAAAGTGACTTCCCCTTGCAAAGATCCACTCATCTCCATTAGTTAATGAAATACCCGACCCTGTAATCCCAGGGTTCCATGCTAGCCTCTGATAGGGACCGTCACACGGATGTTGCGCTACTGTGATCATGACTGTCTGCTCAAAATATACATACTGGATCACCCACTCTTGGATCCTCATGCTGAAATACCTGTGAAATTTGGGCTTGCTGTCAAGAAGTTGAACCTGTAAAGGTATCTCTGTGGAATCATCATCTGCCCAACCACCTCCATACTCGATCATGAGTATCAATAAGGAGAACCTATCTCGCCACATAGAAAAATTCCCTGCAAGCCCTCTCAAAACCATCCAAGAGTGAAGTATGGTGCTCTCTGGTGCAACCTGGGCCATCATAAGATGAAACAACCCACTAACCAAATGGACTCCCGGATCCCATGGAAAAATTGGAAGTTCATCACTTCCAATCCTCACTAACTGCTCATGTGTCATACTGATAACTCTTGGAAGCCCTCCATCCTCATCCTAATGAGAATCTGAATCTGTGTCACCCTCTGAGATATCTGCTATCCCACGGCCTAAGATGCTCACCATCACGCCCAAGGTCTCAACTGTCTGTCTCTAATGATCCACCCCTATCTTGTTGTATGCAATAAAGACACTCTTGTCAAGTGGTCTCGGCCTACCAACTCTCCATGTCCCTTGCCACTCTCTATCTCCCCCTATGTTGATGTTAATGATGAAAGTATCGGGAAAAGCTAACATAAACATCTGTAACCGACTGTAGGACTGGAAAGTATCATATGCTTTGGTCAATCCCCAAGATTGGACCAAAAGCTCATCCACTAGCACCCATGGTGAATACTCGTCTAAACTCCAACTATCGGATACAACAATAGATAACTCCACAAACTGTTGGTCAATCACTCTCCCTCCATCATCACTCAGATAGCTGCTGCTACTGTGAAGGTGATCTCCTAGAACTATGTGTTGCTGCAAGGGAGAGGAATCTTCATGCTCCACTAAGTGTGTCTCCTCCCTGCAATCCAATGCGTCCCCATGAATCCCACTGTACATCTCTCTCATCATCATATGTCCAAGGTGTACCGCCGGATCAACCTCTGTGTGGATATCAACCAATCCTGGAATACAAATGAAAGTGTCCTTGTAACTGTCCCTGGCTCTGGAATCCTCATGTGTATGTGTATGGCCGATTGTCTCAGAACTACCCATGAATGGTGGCCCCTGTGACACCTGGACATCCTCCAACAATGTAACTGAGGATCATATCTGACTCTCTGTCGGGATAGATATAGTGTATCTCTGACCAGTCTCCTCAAGAAGCTCATCTAATCTGGACTCTGATTCTTGAAGGGTTGTCTGTGTGCCTTCCAAGAATCATCGTGTGCTCACCAACTCATGAGTGAGTCGGTCCACCTCAACTCCTGCTCCCTCAGGGCCCTACGATACATATCACCAACCTCCAATAGGTAATCTCTGTCCATCAACAACTGCTGGTAGTCGACCCTCATCGAAGTTACTCTTTCCCTGAGAGTATGAACGTCATCCATGGAAAATCCCCCATCTGAACTATCATGTGCCATCGATGCCCTCTAACAATAATCTGCCACCAATGCGTGTGTATCATCCATGCATCTAGTGGCTGCCATGATCATGTCCTCATTGACTCTCAACTGTCCCGTCTAGTGTTGCGACCCCTGATCACAGTCTTGCTGAGGTTCTACCTCATGCCCCTCACTGCTAGTGTTAACAATAGAATCCCCAACAACACACTCCTCAAAAGATAAGGCACTGAACTGCCCACTATCCACTGTGCTACTGAGTCCTCTTGTATGCCACTGCACACCATCACCATCTGCTACCCCCATCTGAATCGCACTGTATCCTGTATGGGTAGTTGTATCCTCCTGTGCACTCATTCTGCTAATGTCATTTGCGCCTGGATCCCATACGGATGTGTCCAGACATGAGATATGGTCATCCCGACCCATGCAAAGTGCACCTTCATCACTGTGGACTGGTCTTGGAAGTGAGTATCGTATCGAACTGTCAGTCTCCAAAACCTGATCTAACAATGGAATCTCCAAAAGAGGTGACTCCCTCTCCCCATATTGGTAGGTATGTGTAAGGTCAACTGTCTCCAAGTCATGTCTCTCCTCCTGGGTTTGCAGATCCATATGTCCCTCGTGTACAATCCTCACACAAGGCTCCTCCACCATATCAAGAATGCCACTGATATCCTCATGTGTCGTGGCTATCATAGGTTTTTGAAAAGATAAAGAATGTGTCACTGTCATCATAGAAAGTTCATCATCCTCCATACATGACTTCCTGGAAGCCATGTCTACACCCACTGGTAGGTCATCAAACCTCCTAATCTCGTCATGTCTAAGTGCCAACACATATGAATCCTCACAAGTGTCACCACTATGCTGAAGTGTTGAATCCTCAACATTACCTGATGGGGAAGATGAAGGATATGCACTATCATCCTGTCCATCCAACTGTCCCTCAGATGCGCAAGATTCACTAGCCTTATCTGACTGCTCTAAATAGGCATTTATGGTTGCATTCACATGCATCTCCTCATCCTCACTGTCATAGTGCACCTCAACCATGTGCACCTTCCCTTTACCCCTGCATCTGTGATTTGACTTCCAAGGCACTTTGCAACTGTAGCAACACTCCTTGCATCTAATGGGTGTAGGCTTCATTTGTGCTCCTGTCAATCCTCTCGCTGGTAATGATGTATCTACATCCTTATCTGATTTTCCCCATAGGCTGGTAGGAAAACCAACTCTGATACCACTGAAATATCCTTGATCCAGCTGATCTAGATATCTACTGTTGAACTACGGTTTGGCTATTGAATCTGATACTCTGGGGGTTTCTGACTACGTTTGAGTAATTGTGTGAAGATGCTCGGTTGTTTTTGCATGTGTGTTCCAGTTTATTATGTGTTTAGCAGTATAAAACAATGCATGTGAAATAAGGACAACACAGCTCACTGATAATTATATAATGTTGGAAAAAGCAGGAAATACAATAAACACTGGAAGCAGATATGATAATCGCCAATTAGGTCTCATGGATCGTCACTGGAATACAAAATAACAGATAAGAAATACCTGTGACTAGAAGAACAGGTGCTGGTCTGCACATGCACGGAGAGATTGGCAAAAAGTAGTCTGGTAGCTCGCGGTCACTGCTGTAGAATCCAGAAAACTCGCCCTGATGGCGATACCCATCGGAATGAGTTGGAAACTGTCTCAAAAGATGCACCATAGCCTCTAGACTGATCCTGATGACTGTCAGACTGAAGATCCGACCTCTGAAGCTTCGGATGTCACCCCCTGGGGGTTTGCGCACCTCCTCGGCTCAATGAGTGCGCTCTAGAGATTCCACCTGCGGAATTTGACGATGTATAGCTCAAAACAATCGTCCGGGTCTCCTCTGTAATGGGTCGGAAGGGATTCCTCAGATCTGCCCCGAAATGTCCCTTGGAACCCCAAATGTGCTTCCCCAAGAGTTGTGCCCTAAATGATTGTTTTCTGCTTTTTGGAAGATTCCACTGTTGGAAACTAACGACAAGTGGCTCAATAGTTGCGCCTTGGCTAACTCTCTAATGGGTCGGAAGGAATCGACCAGATCTGACACTGTCTCAAGCAGTCGTACAAACCCTCTCTCAATCACTTGCGCCCTCGCTGGCTGAGCTGCGCAATCACTGAACTAGACATTGTAATGCACGGTGAAATACCTGGATGGTATCTCCAATAGGCTAGGGTTTGTCTCTCAACACCAAAACCGATCAATGGTGGTGATTTCCTCCAGAAATCCACAAAACAACAAGGGGGTCAATTTCCTCCTCCTCTGCAAATACCTCAACATCAAATCATAACATAGCATCCTGAATTAGGTTGCTTTACCCTTCCTTTATAGCTTCCCGAAACCCTAATTCATTGTTGACCTTTTCCTTCCAAGTGACTTTTACTTTATTTTATTATTCCTTGATTAAATCACTTAATTAATTAATTAATTAACCATTTTACCTCTAAAAATTGATTTATCCATCCTGATGGCTTCTCCGACCACTGAAAGTCACTTCTCATCGTCTTATCCTGTAATGCTCTTCCTTCCGATTCTGATGAGCTATTACACTAAGAGGTTTCTTCAAGTAATATTCCCATTATGACCTTCTTAGTGAATTTAATTAAGATATGACCCATAATAACTCAAAATTACGGAAATCGTCGAAATGCAACGAAACCAAAGCCAAGTTGTGCAGAATGTATCCTGATGATGAACGATGCAAGTCGGGCCCAATAAAACCCCTCAATATCTCTTGAACTTTCTGTCACCCCTTTCTGGCTACTTTGGTAGGAATAATACTCTATAATGTTATAATGTCCCAAAATGGGGACATTACAACATCAAAAAATCTTGATCATATATCCAAAATTCTTCTTTCAGATAAACAATAGTCAATACTTGAGATCCAAAAAGAGTGTGACAAAATTATCATAGATAAATACGCAGAAATTTGTCGTCTAAACAACCATAATCAAAGTTTGGTCACACAAATCAAGAAGTTGAAGACTGAGAAGAAATAAAAAAAGGAAAGGTTAGAACAATTTTACAGTAAAGAAGCAATGACTAGTGATCAAACAATACTTGAACCTATTGAAATCAAGAAGCTTCTAGTTAAAAAATTTCAGACCTCAGAGAAGGGAATAAACACCGATCTAGTTGAATTACCAATAATATCAAGAGTTGAAGAGAGATCCAACAAACAAGATTCAAAAGAGATTCAGGTGCCTATCGTCATCCGAATCACAAGAGTCGTTACGACTAACAACAAAGTCAAGAGGAATATGAACAATGTTCTTTTTACCGACAACTAGACTACAACATTGTAAAGGAACAAAGACAAAATCGACAACTTGTATGGAAGCCTGAAATGAGAAGCCCTGTCAGAACAATCGATAATCAAGCAATTCCAATGAAGGTAGATTTGGGATGGGTCATTCCCCAAAAGATGAAACACATTAGTTTAGGAATTCAAAGGTTATATCATCTTGTTTCGTCGAGAAGCACAAAAGATATTGAGAAGACAATGTGGGCCAAAACAAAAGTTAAGGGGAAGCCTTCAATATTTATGCTTTGAGGACAAAGCATGTTTAAGGGGAAGGCAATGTAACATAAATAAATATATAACAATAATAATGAATAACAAATACAAATAACTAATAATTAATAATGAAGAGTTATGACATCATAATGAAATGACGCATCTCTTCATGAAAGGGCACCCTATGTGGGTATATAAGGCCCTTATTTTTCATTGTAATATCATCTCTTACTCATTATTCATATTATTATTATCCTATATGGATTTCTGTGTGCTATCCTATTTATATTGGATATTCTTTGTGTGAGCGAACTTTGTTTGTCTCACAATCCATGTGTGAATCCCAAGGTAATCAATTCCATGGATGAATGTGAAAAGTGCCAACTAGATGGAGCGCTCCACAAGAAAAGAAGTGGTCAACCCCCAAAATAGCAAGGGAATGTCTCTAGATGTGCACCCTCCAATATAATGCTCCAAAAATAGAAAGAAGACCAAGTAAGTGCATGCAATGTGCAGTGTGTGGCCGTCTTCAAGCTCCAAGTCCATGCAAAATGCATGCAAGGAGACACTTGTCCTCTGAATATGCCACACACCCCTCCATAATGACAAAATAATATACATGTGCCAAGTTAAAGAGGTGAGGGTGCTCTCTGATAGAGGTCAAATGATGCCAAGTGAAGCTGAAATATCCATGCAATAATGATGAAAGAGCACCTAGGAGAGGTGCACCCTAGAATACTCTGCCATGTAACTACCTCAACCACCCAGAATCAATAAAATAATCTTTATATGAAGTGTGCCCTAGCAAGAAGTGCCAAAGTGGTTAGCCTCCATCAAAACATGTGCCAAAACCATGTGTTGTTTTGCAAATCCATCAACATGATTTCCCAATACCATGTGGACAAGGGAAGAGCACCCTAGAGAAGTGTGCCAAGGTGGTTGCAACTTACAACCCTCATCATTAAAATATTCCTCCATAATGATGCTCAACAAACCAGAGGAAGTGTGCCAACCTCCAATAAACAATGGAATAATGCATGCAAACCTTGAAATTCATGCCAAAGAGGGGAGTGCTCCATCAAAACCCCTCAATCAACCTCCAACTAATCCCTTCAATTGTGAAAAGGTGAAAAATGAAGTAGGGCGTGCCCAAGAAATTAACCTTAATCTGGATAAAATAGATTAAATTAACCATTGAATGGTTAAATCAACCTCAACATATGTGCACAAAGGTTAATGCTCTAATACAACCATAGTCCAACCTCCCAATAGTTACCAATTGATTAAATCAACATGAACATGTTTGTCAGTGGGGGAGGGGGGTGCGCTCTAGCAAGTGTTGTGTCATGCAAATAAGTTGTTCTCCCTTGCAATAACCTCATCATGGTAACAACATAATGATAAAATAGAAGATTAACCTAGGCTCGAGCCTAGGGCACACCACCAATGAACTACTACATGATTAATACCTCATCAAACTTTAGAAAGAGGCTTGATCACCTAAAATGTATGTAGTACCCCCCTTCTCTAACTCAAACTAGGAAATGACACATCAATGAGGGTACTAGCATCATCAAAAACATTTCCAGCTCATTTCCAGCTAGGTGATGTTTAGCAAATGTTATAATGTTAAGTCACCTAGGGAAATCCCATCACCACAACATGCATATCCGACCACATCAAAATCATAAGAGAAGGGGACAATAGAAATGCTAACACATCCAATCATCAAGTATGCCTCCATCACACGTTGAACCAAAAAAAATGCCATGTAGAACATCCCCTCTTGGTGACGCAAATAATACAACATCATCACTTATAGTCACTAAGGAATTCCAACAACATCACGAAACGTCTACCTCCTAACACCATCATCTAACCCCTTGGCGGGCTAGAACCATCATCCATGAACATGATGTAGCACATCCAAGATAAACACGTTTGCCAAAACCACACCACGATGAGATAACATGTTCCATAACCATCAAATGTGCAACCAAGGGGTGATCACAGGGACAACACATGTGAGAAGACCATCAAACCAACATGCATAATCATCCAATCAAGGAGAAGTGAGACTCCCTCAACTAAAGACTTCCATCATATAATCTAATGCCAAGAAGAGAAAGGGCTCCATGAAGATGTATCCCCCCAAGTTGATCTAATGCTCCAAGGTACCGACTACAAATCCCACCAATGTGATGAAAATCACAATCTAGAACCTCATACAATGAGGTGTAACACCTTCTACATCACATGTTGATTTCTTTTCTTCTTTTTGCTGATGATTTGATCCTTTCGACCTCACGCAAGAGACTACATAGATAGATTGACATCCGATCCAACTTTTGTGATCTCCGACAGTTTAAGGTTAACCTGGGTAAAACCAAGGTTATGATCTTCAATGTGTCATAGCGTGTTCTTTATGATTACCATTTCTACTTTCAAGGGGAAGAGATCAAAATCACTACAACCTATACTTATTTTGGGGGGTTTAGTTCGTGGGGCCCCATATCAACACATGACATGCTCTCCAACCTCAACTCAATAAGAGATATGGCTTCCTTGCCCTTCTCGAGAGATAGTGCTTCCAACATCATTTCTAGGATATCTTGTCCAAGATGCACTTCTTGGCATGATCATCAGATCCATTGTCCTATATGGTTTTGAGGTCTAGGGATTGATTTAGCTTTACAAGGATTGGGTTAGAACACAGAGGGAGTCTAGACCTTTCTCCTTAGGCACATCACCTGATGCAAGAGGATTGTTCCGTAACCTATTGTTCATGTGGAGTTCATGGCCCAACCTATACGGCTTGAGGCGATATTTTGATAGGTCTCCTTCCTTCACAGGGTTTGGATCTTTGGGAACTCAAATTCAAGTATAGATTGATATCCCTATCTAGCACTTTGTTCTTTCAAGGCCATTGCCTCAACTGCCCCCAGGGTGTGTCTGCTGCTGGTTCTCATAGGCTTCCTAGTTACTTCATTTAGTGGCAATCTCTCGAGACTGTCTCCCCCCTTTCATGTACTCTTCAGATGCACCAAGTTACCTTTTGCTATCCAAACAATACCTAAATCGGGTAATCAAAGAGGACATTTACAAATAGTATACCTAGGTTACCTAGGTCGCACCTCTTGAGGATCTAGACTCGAACATGGCCTTTCATTTTGAGCACTCTTTGGATTCGAGAGATAGTGTTATTATCCAACCTTTGTATACACATAGACACTATCTGCATGCCCTCAAGACCCCCCTTAGTCATTTTTGTGTGGATTCTCACCGACTTCAAGTTGAGATTGATTACCACATCCTATAGTTGGATAGGGTTTTCTACTTATGCTAGTTCTAGGTGTCGGAGTCAGAGGATCATCTCATTTTTTGATGCCCTATCACCTTTGAGATCAAAGGGATATACTACTGCAAGTATTGAGACTCGGGGAGTTCCCTTTCCACTTTCTCTACCCTGACGAAGTTGCCTTGCTCCCTTAATAAGAGGAGTGTAAAACCACAGATCTTGGTCTCTATGTACCTTGTCTCAATCGAAGACCTTGAGGAGGATCACCTCATTCTTCTTGGTTGTCCCATTTAATTGGGGCAACAAGTGAAAAGTAGATATTTACACTACTTCAAATTCTAGATTAGTGAGACTTGGGGTTTCCTATTTATGCCCCCCACCCCTAGTGGGTCAACATACCTCCTCAAGACCCATGGGGAGCTGTTGTTGCAGGCCATGAGATGGATGCCACCACCCCAGTAGACGGATTAGTTCTTGAAGATCCCAGAGTCCAGCTCCCCCCCATTCAAAGCACTACTCTCCAAGTTCAATCGAGCAACATGTCTTCCATCTGGAGTTTCTTTCTCATGGCCTTGGATGTGAGGAGAGCTGGGCTTCCTTGCTCTTGTGTCCCCTTTAGGATCATGTAGCTAAGCCCCCTTATCCTTGATCACTCCTTGATGGATATCATCCGCTAGTGCATTGACCCTTTCACGGTGATTGATGATTGCAATGTGGAGCTTACCTCTGGGTCCCCTCACTCATTCTCAATAGCTAGCTCCAACATGCCTTGACATTCTATCTTTTGTTTGCCTAGTTTTAGTTTTTAGCATCACCTTTGTACTTGTGCTTTATGTTATAGTCTCTTTTAGCTGGATGCTTAGATCTTGTAGCTTTATTTTCCTTTTTATAGTGTTGATATAGGAGTTGCTTTCGCACTCCCATTTCATACTTACATCATGTGTTCTCCCCACGATCATGCAACTAGGTCCCCTTTGCACCAATCACTACCGCCAATGCATTAGCCCTTTCACAGTGATTGATGATTTCGATGTGGAGCTTGCCTCTTGCCCCTCTCACTCATCATTGCGCCTTGATGTCCTCTCTTTCGTTCAACACCTTCTTTTTAGTTTTCAGCACCACTTTTGTACCTGTACTTTCTCTTATAGTCTATTTTAGCTAGATACTTGATCTTTATCTTTAATTTCCTTTTTATAGCGTTGATATGGGAGTTGCTTTCGCATTCCCACTTTGTACTTACATTGGATGTACTTTTTTAGTCCCATTGACTTACTTTCATGGTCATTTGTTGGACATTAATAAAATTATCTTATCTTATTTTTTATAATGCAGATGTTACATCGAACTTTAATTTCTTTTAAGTTCCCAAAATAGGATCTTTCAATATAAAAGAGGGTATGTGGTTCTTCTCACTTGATAAATTTTTCTTTTCTTTGCAGGAATTACAAATGATAGTAAGGACCCTTGTGTTGATACTTTTCGAACAACTACCTTGCCTATGCTAAAGCGTTTTGGCATTCCCTTAGAGGACTTAGAACTGAAAATTGTTAGTCGAGGGGCTCCTCCTAATGGAGGTGGAGAAGTGCGTCTGAAGGTTCCTATTGTGCAAAATAGTTTGACAGTAAGGATCTCTTTTCTGTTGCTTGATTATCCATTGAAGCTTAAATGTTTGATTACTCTCCCTATCTGCTTTCTTTATATTTGCAAGAATTGATTCAATTGGTGTTGCAGGCAGTCACATGGGTCGATGAGGGTATGGTGAAAAGAATCAGGGGAGTAGCTTATTCAACTAGAGTATCACCTCAAATGGCTAATCGCATGGTAGATGCTTCTCGTGGCATTCTTAATCGACTCTTACCAGATGTCTATATTTTCACTGATCATTACTCAGGTCAACTTTCAGGGAGGTATGATATGAATCACAGTTTCCAAATCTTGTAATGTTCTTATAATTGTGTTTTAGGAGATTATCAAGCCTGTGTTGGGTGTATATCCAACAGTGGATGGAGTCCCCACCTTTTTGGAATGTGCATCCACTGTAGGATGTGCATCGAGTACAGTGCTGCAGGCTGGTTTATATTCTCCATTTTATTGGGTATATGATCATGTGAATTACTAGGGATGTTTACTTTTTCACTTTTAACCTCGAACACCAATAAGTGGATGACAGAAGACCACTCTGTCCATCACATTAAAATGTTAAAACACATACTGTGTAAATGGGTATGCTAAAATGATTAGGAAGTATGAAAATGTGTACAGTAAATCCTAATTAGACATTATAAGAAATAGAAAACAGTGGAAGAACAATGCCACTCTGACGGTTTGCTCTTTGTCTTGAAGTCTTCCTAAGCAGATGGGACCTTCTTTTGATTAACACGGAGGCACCTTAACCAATAACATATAAGTGGCTTATTGGTCATATTGGATAAAAATAACCCTAGCTATGTTATGGGTATTTGAAGGCATCTTTCTTCATGGTAGAGTTTAATTTATCTCATAGTCTTACATGTTATGAGCATTTGTGGATTCTATCTTGAGGCTGAAGTTATTTGAGTAACCTGTTAATCATTATTTTAACTCCCAATCTAGCTAGAATCTGTCTCAGTGTAACTCTGAATCCTCTAAATGATAAACATCCTTAATTATGGATGGCATTTCCTTTGTTTTAACATCACTCTCAAAATTTTGATGGAATGCATTAGATAGCCAAAGCTGTTTGTTGGTAAATCTTTTGTCACAATAAGGATGCTTGGCATCATCCAAGGGCCAAGAGTGTAAGAGCGATAAATTATTTTGGTAATTGATTCATTACTTGCAAAATTTAAATGCTATGATGTAGACTCACATGCTGATGTCCCATGGAATCCAATATACTGTTAGGTGAATTTTTCCTTAAAAATATCGTCTGTGGATCAGTTTCTTCATTTAGGATGTTGATGTGAAGGAGTCTATCACCTCTCCTCATGGCCAAGGAAGGAGAGCACCCACCCTAGATCCAACACCAAGGCCTTCTAACCTGTCAGTAGTAGCACTACTGTTCAATCCTCTTATTTACTTTAGAAAATTGTGTATAGAATGTTTTCATTGTGTCCTGTTATATACTGAAATGCATGTATCATGTTTGAGACCTGGTAATGCTTAAAACTGTCCATTTAAGAGGTAACTAGGGAGGGTACACTGTCACCTCCGTATGTTCCCTTTGCACATTGGGTTAGTGCTTGCTAGTCTCGGGGGGAAATCCCTAGGTGATCTGAAGATAAAATTTTACCTCTTCTAAACAAAACAACTTCAGATCTGCATAAAAAAGCTTACAGTTCTGAACAGCCAGGGTGGCAGGTGCGGGTGGGGTTCTCATTAACCCAGGAGGGAAAATAGAATGTTCTTATGCATGGAGTCTTGGAATCCTTTCTAATAACCTTGCTGAGGCTTATGTGCTCCTGCAAGGTCTTAGCTTGCTAATATTCTGCGTATTCAAAATCTGACTGTAGTGGGGGATTCAAAGAATGTCATTAGACATATGGTTCTGGGCACAAGCCCCTTGGATTTCAGGTTAGCCTTGGTGTTTATCACGATGCGGCAAGCCCTATCCCTTATTCTTGGTCCGAGTTTCTATCATGTGCTCTGAGAAAACAACCAAATTGCAGACAAATTTGCAAATAAGGCTGCATTAGGAAAAGGGGGGAGCATTGCTATCAATGATAAGGTCTATAATCAACCAATTCCGCAATGCAATTTATCACCTCAAGAAATGTCAAATCAAAGGGGCATTTGAATTTTTGCTCATTGCATGAAGGACGAGTCTCATGTTATAAGCCATGGGGTGAGGCAACGGCTGCCATGTTGCACTCCCCAAACCCATTACTGCAGTCATTATGAAATAACACTCCTCTGCTCACGCGGCCAAGGTGGGATTAAGGTCATGGCATTGGACTTGGTTCGATGGTGTTTCTGGTATTTTAGCCTATGGCTATGGTTGGTGAGCCTCGGCTTGGCTCTTGGCACTACAGATTGCTGGCTCACAGCTTGGTTCACGGTTTGGAGGATTAGTGTCTCTCGGCTTGCGGTTTTGGTGGCTTTGCGGATTGTTGGTTCCTGAGTAAGCAGTTTCTCTCTCGCTCCTTGGTATTCCAGTGTATTTCAGAAAGAGGAGCTGGCCCTGCCATTGGCTCTGTTTGTATTGTGGTTTCATTTCATTCTGGAGTGGTTTTGTTAGACGTGGGGCTCTCTTATTTTGCTACTGAGGTTCTGGTTTGGCCTTCTGGAAATTGGTCATCATCTGCTCTATGTTGGGCATTCAATTCGCGGTTCTCTTTCAATTTGGATGTGTGTAGGGTGAAAATTCCCAAGCCCTAGGTGACTAAAGTCCTTGTGATCTCAATCAAACAAGTAGATTGCTGAATTTAATTATTGCAGAAATTTACAGACCATAGCATTAATCACACAATAGCTGGAAATTAATCAGCGGAAGCATAAAAATTAATTTCACACAACACAGGTAATTACTCCAGTCTCTTTCAATAACTGCTTTTCATTCCTTCGAAAAACATACAAGGAAACCTCCACAAGCTGCCCAAAAAACAGCACTGCACGGATACCAAAAAACACCTCAAACTGAGCAGAACAACCTGCATAACTCTCCCAGCAGGTTGATAATACCGGCAGAACCTGCTAAAATGACACTGAACCTGTTGTCTCTTGGGAAAAGCTCATCTTTGGGTCTGATCTCCAAACTCATACACAACAACTGTGGAATAAGGATCTGGTTGGAATGATGGTCTCGAACAATGTACCAATCTGGCTGAGGTACTCACAAACCATTGATGCTGAACTCTGTAATGAATCCAGGAACCATCAATGCTGAATTGATCATGGACTTTGGAAAAAGTCCAATGTAATCCTGAATGTACTCACGAATGTGCTGGAAAATAACACTTGAATTCGCATGGGCAAATTGAGTGTTAACTGAAGAATTTTGAGGTTCCTAAGGCTGCCCAACAGGTCTGTCTTTGACCGCTTGTTGGGCACTATTTTCAAGGGTTTTCAAATCTGTTTTAGGACTGTTTTAAGACAGCCACCAAGTCTGAAACTTCTGTCCACTGAATCTGTCCTTAAGTTTGTGATTTTATGCTCTTTTGGTGCCTCTTTGTGAAGGGTTTAATTAGGATAGTTTTGCTGTCCAAGTTAGCTCTTACACATGCATCAAAAACATAAAATACTCCTCTAGGATCTTTACACCTACTTGCTGAAATAAAAGAATGCAAACCACAAGTTCTTTGCACAAGTATTTTTGGTCAACATGACCCTGGAAAAACCCCCATGGGGAAAACCAGTTGGAAGAGAAATTTTATTATGGAGATCTCAAGCTAAAATAGCAACAAGGAAAAATAACAAAGGAACCTGGTACAATAGCCAACTCCTTCTTGAGCTTGGCTTTGGAGTTCCTTGGGAAATGTGCCCTTTCCTTGCTTTGCTTGCTTGATCTTGCTTGAGCTTGTGCACCCCTTGATCTCTTGTGCCCCTTCCTTGCTTGGTGCGCTCTCCTCACGAGATGCGCCCTACTCCACAAGTAATGCGCCCCCTCCACAAGTGGGTGCCCTCTCAAGCTCTAGCTTGCGCCCAGCTCAAGCTTTGTGCCCTTGCCTCTCACAAAATGCGCCCAAGCCTCCTTGTGCCCTTGCCTCTCACAAGTGCGCCCTTCTTCTCCAAACCCTTCTTTTCTCCTCTCCTCCCTTCACTCTAATCTCCAAGTGAACAATGAATGCCCTTTTGCCTCCTTTTCCTCCTTTAGCCTCATCCTTAGGCTAACCTAGGAAACCAATGGCCAAGATTAGATCTTAGGCCAAAACTCCAATCAATGGTGGAGATTAAATCTCCAAAATGACTTAAGTCTCCTAAGTCACTTTGTGACTTAAGTGAAATGAAGTCACCTTGACTTTATAACATAAAGTAAAGTGGTGAGGGTCAAATATTTCTCCCTTTGAGTTAGACACTCAATAACTCAAGGGGACCACTTTCCAAGGTACCCAAATCTCAACATTAACAAGACCTCTTCTTTAAGCGTCCATATTATTATTCTTACAACTATCTTATATAATTTCCGACTGATCTCCAAATTAATGATCACTGATTATAAATACCATGCCATGAATTAACTTACACTTCACTTGAATTTTAAAATTACAAGCTGAAACTGGAAATGCAGATTGAAAGTTGAAACCACCAATTTTTTTATTAAATTTAAAATGACATACATTTCCATGACTTGGACTTGGGGTCTGCCCATATATCGATACTACTAAAAATGTGGTTGTCCTCATCATCCATTTCCTCGTTTGGATGCTTACACATGCGCAAGCTTCTATTCTGCAAGCTGTGAAATTCAAGGCAACTCTGTGGCCATCCTTTTGAGCCGCTAGTCCAAATTCTAATATATCTTTTCCTAACAGACCTTTCTTTTTCCCATTGAATTTCTGACACTAAAGTTGAAGGTTACTATGCATTGATATGTTCTTTACTCTCACTGAGTCTCGTTTGGAATGTGGAAATGGGTGGGGGTTTCAGAAACAGTGATTGTCTAAAAGAACTCTTTTGAAATTTCAGAAAACAAGGAAACAACAGAGCCGTAGATGAGATGTTTGACCAGGAAGGAGATTTTTTGTATGTTTAGTGTGTATATAGATATATGGATAGGAACTTCCAAAGTGTCGTTTTTTAACTTCTATTATTTTATATTTTTTAATTAATTATTCCTTTTTCTCCAGCTTCTAGGTTTTGGGGCCCACCCACACCTAACTTAAGCTAAATTAAAACCTGCTTTTCTACAGTTTAAAATGACATACTGGAATCTGTTAGGAAACACTTCAATTTCCCAGGCTTTTTCATACATTAACTTCCGAGATTCGCTTCCCAGACATTTCCCTTGTGTTTTCATCTATGAAACTTTCTGGGAATTGTTTCCTATTAGGAAATGAGGCACATGTCACAGATTCCAGTTATATATCTTTGAGTCTAATTTTTTCCATCCAGTGATGAGAGATAAGTACTTCAGCTTTCTCCACAAGAGGAGGAATTAACGACTTGTGAATCCGATGATATGACCAATAGTTGAAACTCATAATGTACACCAATTTGTAGATCCTTTGCTACCCACCTATTACACAAGGCCTTCACTATTCCATATTCATTTCATGGATGAATGATATTGGAAATTTGATCTCGGATAAGTGTTGGCTCTTCTTTACTAACACAGTTCTTCACAATTGCCATGCATCAGGGTATACAATCCTTGATTTTTCACGTTCATTCGGTTTTCAATTTAAAGCAGAAAATCTCATGGAAGGAAATATATTTAGTTTCTTAGACTTGGCATGTATCTTCTCTGCTAAGAATGGATACAAGTCTGGATCTCTCATCCTTTGTTAGGGACTTAATCCTCCCTATGCACTTAGGAGGAGGAAACATTGAGCTCTAACTAACTGTATCTTTTATATTATGTGAACTTTATGTTAGTAGATATTATTGTTAGTGGTTATGTGACCATTGTAACTTTCGGGTGTTAAGCTTAGTGGTTAGGTGGTTAAACCGTCATAGCCAAATTAGGGTGCTATATAATAATGTAATGAGGATGAACATCTTTGTTAGGAACTGTTATCGCACAGTTTGTAGTTAGGATAAAAGATGGATGAAAAGAGATCAAACTGGTGTAACTGAACCAATCCCACCCACTGTCACCTCAATGGGAAGGTTCTTTCTATTTAGGGAGGTAAGGCCCAGGGGAGATTACCCCGGTGACCTGGGGTTTTGAGAAGACAAAGGGCTTAGAAAGGCGAAATGATAATAATCCCCCTCACAAGTCACCACCTGATCAGAAAGTCCGGCTTATAGCCAATAAATATAGCCAGAAGTAATAACCAATAAGATCACTTGCCCGAGAACAAGACAACAATAAAACGGTGCATATGCAAGCTTGCTTGCTGGTTAGTACTTCATATAATCAATAACCTTTCTGATAATAAGCAATTGAGCAATAAATATTGACGAAGTCAATGTTTGTACAATAGCAAATAGTTACAATATCACTTCCTCAATAAATGCTAAAGAATCTTGGCATTCAATGTAACAAATCAACACTTCATTAGAAAATGCCCTTAAACAACCATTCAATTGCTTGAAAGTAAAACGATAGCTGCACAATGATGTTTATAGCAAAGGATGACGACAACAATGAGTTAGTAGGGTTAGTCTTAGGCTAGGGTTAGGAAGATTAGTAATTGCTCAAAGTGTTTGATTGAAGTTGTGATCAAGTTACTCAAGACAAAGGAGGCCTTAGATCAGTGCCTTATTAGGGTAGATGGAGTCAAAAGAAGAGGACACAAAAGTTGAAGGATCAGGTGAAAGTGTAAGACTTAAGGACAAGAGGGTTAAACCTTGAGGTGTTGCTATGGCAAGGCCTCAAGGATGAAACCCTAGGGGAGAGAGGCTCACTTTGGTGTAGGGGAACTAGGCCTTAGTGCTCTCTCCTCCTTAGCTTAATGGCAACGACTAGCTTGAATGATGTTTGATAAGAGGTAAGACAAGAGGGTTTGTAAGCAACGTGTTGCTAAAGCAAGGCCTTACTAAGCAAACCCTAGGGAAAATCGACTCACCAAGGTGTAGGGGAACTAGGCCTTGATGCGTTTTCTCCTTCTTAGCTCAACAAATAAGAAAATGGCTAGCAGAGAGAAGAGGGATGGAGTGTTGCTAAGGCAAGGCTCTATCCTCTTCTAAAAATGGCTCAAAACCTTGATTGGGACATGAGACAAGGACCTTCAATATGTGCTTGTCGCCTAGGGTTTATTCAGCAAATTATAACAATAGATGCAAGAAAATAATACTACAACCATTCAATTAAGAAGTTTTGCAGAAATTCACTTACATTTAACCAAGAAATCACATAGCAAACCCTAGTTATAACACCTTCCACCAAGAGAAATGCCAAAAATGCCAATATAAGTCCAAAAATGTCTTCCTTCAACAAGTGCGCCTCCCAATTTCAGCCAAGAACTCCAAGAGTGGCGCAAATTTCAGACCTCATCAATGAGTGAGTGAAAGATGATGAAAAAATGAAGGTGAAAACCCTCAATTTATACAGTACAATGACCTAATTTTACTTTTTAGGTCATGAAAAGGCTGACAAGGCCAAAATACTAAAATCATACTCTTTTACATTAAATGTTCAAATTAAAACCCTAATCAAGCAATAGAAGGACGTCATCCCTTTTCTAGGGTGACGTTAGCCCCTTTGAGGGCAAATGCAGCCTCCTAAAGCAAGACGTTAGCCCTCCTTGGGCTTCTCCAAGCTGCCACATGTGCCAAACTACCCTGTCCATTTGCCAAAATGCTTATGAAGAAAGGGTGACGTCATGAACCTCCTGGGTGACGTCCTAGGCCTTCCAAGGCCAATGTTCCACTGAAAAGGGCACAATCCCCTTAGGTCAAGCTCTGCCAGGGTGCCTCTGCAAGAAGTCCTTCTTCTCTCTGGTGCAAACCCCTCTGTCCTGTCTGTGCCCTCTGTTGGGGTCTCAACATCCATTTGGTGGGCTCTTCAGCCCCATGGAGGTTCGAACTGATCATCTCCCCATGTGTACCTGTCCAATATGGTACTTGTCTGTCGGGCATGATCCTGCACATCAACAACTACGCCCTCCATGGGCTCATAAGTCACAGGGATCATAGCAATGTCAATCACATCTCATCATCAATATTATTAAACATGTGCATAAAACCCCTGTTATCCCAGTTAAAAGCTCAAAGACATTATACAAGCTTGCAATACAAGTTTGGGGAAAGTGACAGGGTGTCCTATTGGGCTAGTGTCCACTGGAAAGGAAAGTTCTCGAAAAAGACTTCATCTAATTCATGTAAGTGGGTGATGTGTATTAGGGATGTCCTGACAATGGGTGCAGTGGAAGCAGGGGAAATGCAAAGTTTTACCTGTGGGTGCCTTTGTAGAAGGCGAGCTGCACCTGTCCTGGATGCAATTTTTTCCAAGCCCAATTCATGCCTTTTATTCTTTATTCTTATTGCTTTTTCTTCAAGAAGCTAATCAGGGGACACTGCCCTGGCGTGGTGACCAGTGGTGGCAGCGTTACCCACAAGTACTTTCACAGAAATGAGAAGGTTGGCTCGTGACGAGACCCCCTTTCTCTTGGCCATGCAACCAAGAGTCACTACCCTGGCGTGGTAACCAGATGCTAGTAGTGTCATACTGCTAGGTACCCATGGACCTAATAGGTTGGCTCGTATGAGACCCCCTATCCTCTGACTAGGTCTTGTTTTTATTATTTTTTATGGGTCCCTCTTGTTTCTTGCTGAGAAGCCTTTTACTGCTTTCTCGGGGATCCCTGGGTGAAGCATTTCAAGGTTCTATTTTTTAGGCTTTTATCTTTTGCCAGCTTGCTTTTACCTTCTGGGCCTTTATCCCCTTCTTCCCACGAAGTAAGGTGCAACCCCAAAATGATTGGCCACCCAGTGCCCGGACAAGTGTAATGGGATAGATGAGCGGGATACAATATGAAAAAGTGGTGCTATGATGGGAGCAGACGATGACTCTTCAGTAATCCCCCCAGTGGCAAATTAAAACCTACAAACACAGGCTTACTAGGGCATCCCGTCATTCTCCCCAGATATGGTCAAGTGGGCAAGTATAAGATCCAAGCATTTGTTAGAAACAAAAGGAATTAAATGCACATATTCAAAGGTTTTGAGGATCAAAGTGACACATACCATGATACCCGAACTCATTACCTCATGGAGCAAGAACCATTTTTGACACAAGACCAAGCCGATGGTGATGGATGCTGCTGCTGCTGGCAAAGTAGAGGCACTGAAAGGGAGAAAAGATGGGCCCTCCAGGGCCATGCTAAAAGTCGATCCGGCTCTCGGTACTCCATGTCTAGGACCCGTGGGCGTCGAGACATGATCTCCTAGTTATCCTTAAAAGTGGGGGATAACAGGAACTTAATTCTCCCTATACATATGGAGTTGACATTCACATGGGTCAATTTTAACATGACTTACTTGATTTGTAAATCAGATCTTTTCACATGTTGGTTCAATCAAGTGAACTACAAATCAACATTAAACCAATCACTGTTTTTAAGAGCCATATATGATAGAATCTTAGCTCGAAAACCACTGTAGCAGACAATTCCATTCATAATGTGTCCAAGTTAGTGTCATTAATTGTACATAAAGCTCTGTTCACATCTAGCAGGTTGTTAAGAAAGAATGAGGTATGGAGTGGAGTTTGTATCTACGAGCTTCAACAACTTCGCATTTACATGTTTGATATTAGTGGCTGTTGAGTAGTAGCGGGTGCATATCAACATTTTCAATTTTCATCCATTCTCATTTAGCTTTACATAGATTTGATGCTCAAATCTTTGTTCAACGCATTCGTACATATGAGGTGCAAATATCATTTGTGTATATCTCGTGCCAACAAACCTGCAACTTTATAAATAACTTGCACAACATTGAATGTTTCCACCTCATAAATGGCATTACACAAATGGTCTGTCAAAGAAAAGGTGTTCATCTCTCTTCCTCCATACTATCTAGTATTAATATCCATTAAAAATAAGGGCTTTTGCCGTGTTTGCAATTATGTGAAATATAATATGGTTGTATCTGTTCAGTTGCCCATGATTAACGAAGCAACTTGTTCGGTTTTCTCTCTTTTTCTTTTCGACATCTCTTGTTATCCACCATGTCTGTTCATGTAAACTGTAAAGCTTAATATTGCCAAGTAGCTTTTGTCCTGGAGGAACATCATTTGATGGCATAGACAAATTTTCTGAAAAAGTATGAATAACATGCCATATTGAAGGGGATATCACACACAAACAAATGATCATCGACTTATGGTATCTCAAGATCATCTTCATAATGATTTGATGATGTTAGCTCGATGTTGATATCTTGCAAAGTGTTGATGTTTTAACTAATTCAAGATTTGATAATTATTTACTTATGATTTTCTTACTTTTACCATAAAATAATTACACACTGAAATTATCAACGAACCATAACAGCGGAAACAGTAAAGGATTAAACACCATGCACAAGAGACAAGAAACACAAGATATATCCTGGGAAAACCCTTTCACGGGAAAAACCCAACCAACTTTTCTCTAGAAGAATGTAGTCCAAAATATTACCAGAGTGCCTCCATCAAGCACAAAATACCATACAGAGCGTCCACCCAAGTCTAGCGTCTTCCAAGATCTAGTGCAATAGTAAAGTGACCAAGAAAGATAAAACCCTAGCCACAAGGCTCAAACTCTAGACAAAAATCTCCTTGCTGTAATTTTCGGCCTCCTTCCTGAGCAACAAACTTTAGAGAGAGAAGTGAGTGAAGTGTGTGTGCAAATGAGGCTAGGTGCCTCCCTTTTATAATAGACAAGTGACTTTTTCTGGGGCCGACTTGTCACTTTAACTGGCCCGACTTCTCATTCTTCTTATATTGGGGCCGACATCTTCTTCTGTCTTCTAGGGTCTTCTGTAATGGTTTCTTGTATTTTTCCTTGGAGAATGACTGCCCAAAGTTGCCAAACTCCAACACTCCCTCTCAACGAGGGAGACATTCTCCATACTTGGATTTCTTTTGTCATAGAAAAGTTTCTTCGTGAGTCATGTTGATGTGCCATCTCCACACATGCATTCTGTCCTGGAAAATGCATGTGATAGCATCTCGAGTCCATCCACTCCTTGACAGGAGAAGGACTACACCTAGGCCATTCACCACTAGCAAAGCCCCGTGAATGAATGAATCATTATCCTTGGTCATATCAGCACTAACATAGTCCCATGCATGACCAATCTGGGATAATGTCTTCCTGATGCTTATTTGGGCTACTCACCACTAGCAAAGCCCCGTGGATGAGTGAATCATTCTTGTTTAGTCATATCAGCACTAGCATAGCCTCGTGCATGACCAATCTAGGAAGAATGTCTGCCCAAACCTGGAGATCATCAACATACTTGGGCCATTCACCATTAGCAGAGCCTCGTGAGTGAATGAGTCATTCTCCCCTTGGTCATATCAGCACTAGCATAGCCCCATGCATGACCAATCTGGGGGAATGTTTGCTCGATGTTAAAACATCAACACTCAACACTAGCCAAATCAACATGGCTAATCCTGTGTATCATCCTCCTCAGCCAAGTCAACATGGCCACTTTGGGAGAATATCTGCGATTTGCTCATTTGTGGATAAGTACTGGAGCTTCACTACTCCCTTCTGTACCATGTCTTGGATGAAGTCTTGCAAGAAGCTTCTGAAGTTGTACCACTTCACGACTTGCGACACTGGCTGTGACATACTCTGTCTCTGCTATACTGAGTGCTACAAAAGCTTGCTTCCAGCTTATCTCGAAAATTGTAACTGATTCCAAGCTGAAGCAACACCTCGAGGTGCTCAATCTGTCCATTGCACTCCGTGCTCAATCAGAATTTGTATATCTTTGCAGCCTCACTTCATCACCCGAGACAAATCGTATCCAACTGTACCATGCTTCGCTGGCACCCACTAGAACTGCCTTGGCTTCAACCAAATACTAGCTCAGGGTGTTCATTGCAAAGCAAATATCTGGCCTGGCATCAAGGATCCAATCTACTGCCTGTACATCGTGGGATCCACCAAATCTGAATCCGAAGTAAAATCACTCAACTTCTTCATATTTGTCTCCATAGGTGTAACCATGGACTTGCAGTCCATCATATCGAATCTCATCAGTATCCCTTGACTGAGGAAGATCTCATCTGATCTCTGTCACACCTCCAATCCCATAGTACATTTGGCCAAGATCCTTCATCTCGAACTTTGAGGTCAACTCCCTCTTACACGGACAAAGGGCTATTCTGCTTTAGATCATCAAAACAAATCATCATCAACAACCTTGTAACAAAGGTTGGGATTTGCATCACCCCCAGACTTATCAAGTATCCATCCATCTTAGGGTACCATGCTCTAGGTATCTGCAAAGCTTACTTCATTCTGCAAACATGAGACTCCTTCTCATGTATCACGAAGCCTTGATGTTGTTCTACGTATGCTTCTTTCTCAATCACATCGTTTGAGGAACACGGTCTTTACATGCATCTGATGTAATCTTCATCTATCACTGAAGCAAGAGCAATGATAAGCCTGATGATTGGAGCAAATGTTTGGCTCAAATATCTTTGCTCCCTTTGCATTACATGCTGGAACCATCGCTATACTCCATCTGGTATGGTTTCCATTTCTGGTGGTCATCTAACTCTTTGTCTGAGCCAAGTGACTCCCTCTGAAGTTGGACTCCCTCTGAGTTTTCACAACCTCGCTGAATGAAGAGAAGTATGGGCTCCCGTACCAGGAATAATGGCCCTTCTACAAAAATAAGGGTTCCCGTACCCGGGATAATGACCCTATTGATATTATGGTAGCTGTGGGAGGTATTTACCTCCATGTGTAAACGTGACAAGAATAGAATATTCTGGGAAGCAAGAAGAAACCCTAAATTAGTTGGCTAATAACCCTAGAAGACAAGTCGGCTCAAGAGGATAATTTGTATTAGGTTATTAGCCTCCAAGAGAAGAAGTCGGCTAAAGGAAATATTATATTCTAAGTAAATAAACACGCAGAATGAGAAGTTGGCCCAAGCAGTTTGCCAGTTTTAGTATAAATACAGAAGGCCAGTCTTCATTTTGGTAGGCATTCTCAAAACTGCAGAAGCAACACTTGTGTGCACTGCAGTTGGCCAGTTTGTGCGCAAGTTTGGAGGAGAGTTGCCATTGCAGCTGTTGCAGCTAGCAGATTTTGGTTTTGGACTCTCTGATCAGCTCTTGTTACTCTTGTTTGGTGCGCTATCCTTGGAGAGAGGTGCGCTATCTTGTTTGGCTATCTAGCCTAGGGTTTGCTTCCAGAATGATTCTCTGTCAAGGTTAAAGTGCTCGGGGGTGGCTTCGGCCTATGGTTGGGTGACAATAGTGATATTGTCTATGGTTAAACGTGTTAATGTTTATGCCATTATTATAGTTCTTTGCATTTCAATAGATAAGAGCATAATAAGAACAAGATCACTGAGAAATACACATCCACAAGAGACAACATTTATCCTGGGAAAC
>JZKD02S1672846.1:1098203-1160110 GCA_000966675.3 Picea glauca | reverse complement strand
AAGAAGTGAGGCGCTAGCCTCTTATTTATATCAATCTGGCACGTGTGAAGAGTCACCATCTGGCAGGGCCGACCTCTCACTCTGGGTGGGTAAACCCACCTTTAATTAATTCTTGCCCTTCCATTATAACTACTGGGGCCGACTTCTTATTCTGCACTTTGTAATTGTCCGATGACCAATCCGCAAAAGGGGATTTGGTTCATATACAATTACTGACATGATTAATCCTCAATGGGGATTAATCTAATAACAATAATAATAATAATGACATGATCAATCCACAATGGGGATTTAATCCAATAATAATAATAACATGATTAATCCACAATGGGGATTTAATCCAATAACAAAATAATAAAAAAAATGCTCTTCGCAGTTACATTATTTCAACAAAACGAGCACATCCATTATATTCTAACAGGTTATGGGCCCACACTATCTTCAGACAGTGTAACCGCTGGAAGATAGATTGGGAGGATTTGCTCAGTTGCAGTTGCAACCAGTTTTTGCTGCAACAACGAAACCCTAACCCTCTCGTTGAGGCACCTTAAGTGAAGGGATTGACCTAAATTCTGGATAGACTAGTGCGCCCTAGCCTAGCGCATCTCTTGGTACTCTCAGCAAGCTAAGACGTCAAGGTTGAGTTTTTGGTCAAATCTAGGGTTGACCAAGTCAAGGCAACCATGACTTACTCTATGAAGTCAGAAAACACGTTAGATGGGGCTTCTAACTTCAGAGCATGGAAGACAAGGGTTGATCTCATCCTTGCCAAGAATAAAGTGTTGGATATCGTGAAAGGAAAGATTGTGGAACCAGAGTTTGAATAAGGAAAAGAAAAGGAACTGCAGAACATTGCAGTTATGGAGAAGTTCAAAGACAATGACATCAATGCCATGAGTATGATAGTGGATTCTATAAAAGACCACTTGATACCCTACATCTCCCATCTTGATTCGTCTAAGAAGATATACGATGCCCTAACAAACCTCTTCTCAGTCAGAAACATTGGACAAGTAATGAGTCTGAAGAATGAGCTCTGTGACATGAAGATGAATGATGATGATAGCATAACATCATACTTTGTGAGAATCTCTCAGTTAAGAGATCAACTACAAGCTATTGAATAGATCTTTTCAGAGAAGGAATTGGTAAACATAGTACTCAATGGTCTTCCTAAGACATGGGATGCATTTGCCGCAAGCATGAACACAAGGAAGGACTATCCTACATTTGAGGAACTTTGGACTTGCTGTGCACAAGAAGAATCAAGGTTTAGTGCAAAAGAGAAACCTCAAAAGAAATATGATGATCAAGCTTTCACAACAAGATTCAAGAATTTCAGGAACAAAAGGAAGTTTGGTTCAAGGAAGAAGCCAAATCAAGAGAAAGATATGTCAGAAATACAATGCTTCATCTGTTGAATGTATGGTCACTACAAGAATCATTGTCCCGAGCTAAAGAAAAGGAAGGAGACACACGAAGCTTCATTTGTCGAAAGTATGGTCACTGCAAGAATCATTGTCTTGAGCTAAAGAAAAGGAAGGAGACACACAGAGCATCAGTTGTCGAAGAAAGGAAACTCTCAAGGAAGACCAAGCAGGATAAAACAAACTTCTTCTTCTAAGACAAGGTAACAATATTCTTCATAGTTCTTGTACATACCATGTTTACATAGTTTCTGTACATATCTTGCATATCTATAAGATGTTCAAAGAGAAACTATACTTATGGAAGAACAACAAGATAAGGACTGCTATCACTATGACTATAAGACAAGCTGCAAGATAAGTCGAAATCATAATCAATCTTGAAGAAACCTAGAAGAAGTAAAGACAGAAAGAAGTCAGCAATCAAAAAGAAATTGGAAAAAAATTTGTGACACTTTGCAGAAGGCAATAAGGATGCAGACGGAAGCGTGGACTCTCCTAGATGGAGGGAGCTGATTATATATTTCCAAAAGAAGAGCATGCATTCCTGCATGAAGCAAGGATTAGGAGGGGCTAATCCTAAATTATATGATCCATTGAAGATGATGAAGTATATATCCATAGTAGCAGCCATGAAAAGCAGTACATGTTTAGTTTAACTTTAGAAGAAGTCTTCTTCGAAAAGAAGCCTTAAAGTATCCCTGGTTGTCCATCCACATCCATGATCCTATGATGAAAGAAAGAAGTTGGAATCTTCAGGGCATGGAATCTGTAGAAAACTCCATGGACCCAAGAGCTAAAGAGAAACATGAGAAAGAACATGAAGATTCCAAGAGAGAAAGAAAACCCAGAACAACCAGTCATTGTATTGAGAATCACAAGACAACCAGCTTGATCCAAACTCACCAAAAGCAATCAAGTAGAGGAAATGAAAGTTGTGATGAAGAACAGTGTATGGAAGACTTATGAATGTAAGCACTGGGAGATCCAGAACTAGACGTTCTCCCAGATGGAGGGAGAAGACTATGATGATTGCTTATTCCAAGTAAACCAAACATACCTCTACATATCATCCGCAATATCCATGGTTTGGAGTTTACATCAGATGAATGCAAAGATTGTTGAACAAAGAGCGTATGTAGAGCAACATCAAGGCTTTGAGGTATACCGGAAAGAGACTCTTGTATGCAGATGGAAGAAGATTTTGTACGGATTCAAACAACTTGGTGCGGAGCCTCCAATGCATAGCAGAAGTGTGGTGAAAAACCTTCTATAACAAAGATACTGTATCAGAATGGTTACTCAGAACTCAAGGATGATGGATTGTCAATCCATGACAAAGCTCTCATGATGACAGAAGAAGTACCACTTGGATATGTTCCAAGTTTGACCCTTGCCACGATGTTATGAGCTAGCAGGAAACAAAAGAGTTGAATTCAACTATGTTAATTAGAGCTATATGAAGCCTTCAGAAAAACCAGTGTTCTAGAAAGACCGAAGTACATTGAGATCAAGCATTAGATTCTCCGTGATGAAGTCCAGAAAGGACAAGTGGTTCTCCAATATATATCTTCACAGATGAGCAGATAAGCAAGCATTTTGGTAAAGCCTCTGTTCAAGATGAAAGAGTTTGTGTACTCAAGCTGGAGCTCGTGGAGACGACTTCCTTATTGAAAAAGGACGAGATGACTCCCAAGTTGGGAGGGAGCATTGATGTGTTATTGATTTATGGACAGTCATTTTTCAGTTCGAAAAATGGTCGAGGATGAGCAGTTCCTTTTTGGTTCGAAAAGTGGTTTGAGATTTTTGACAGACATGCATTTTCCAGTTCGAAAAATGGTCCAGATCTAACGGTCATTTTCGTAATGAAATGGTTCGATGGATTGTTGATGTACCATAGACAACGATTCCCCTTGTGGTTAACATAGTTCGATGGATTGTTGATGTACAATAGACAACGATTCCCCTTGTGGTTAACATAGGGAATGGTCGAGGACAATCTCTCTTCTTGATGGTCACTCTCAGTAGTGTTCAAGAAGATTGGTCTGCCTCATCGGACAATCATTCTTTCGAAGCTCATGGTTGTGAGCAGTTTCGAAGAATGGTCTATTTTGGAGGTTGGTGCAGGACAGTCATTCCCTAGGGCAGATTCATTCTCTCCAGGTTGCACTTTGTTTAGTGTCGGAGGAATGGCCCAGATAGGCGAATGGTCCAGGTTCAACAATCAGGGATAGGCATTCCCTAGGGCAGATTCATTCTCTCCAGGTTGCACTTTGTTTAGTGTCGGAGGAATGGCCTAGATAGATGAATGGTCCAGGCTCAGAAATCGGGACAGTTATTCTTCCTTGCTCGAGAAGAATAGTCCAGATAACTCATTGTTGATGTTTTACTTTCTTAGGGCATATGCTCTTCCAAATCTCACAGATGTGAGTGGAAGAATGGCCCAAATGATTCAGTTTATATATCATAAAAATGTTTTCTGTGCAGGTTGATGATATGATTGTTATGGAGACTGTATGTCTCCGGATAGAAGATGTATACTACTGTAGTGGATATGTTCCATTGATTGTGACTATATGTCACTTATCAAGTATCTGTGTGCTACTTGGTGTGGCAGTGTACCACTGGATTGTAGTTGTGTGCTACTATGGATAGACACAATTGTGTTCTATTGAATGACATTGTTCCAATTGCCTTGAAGACTATCAGTAGTGTTGGAAATGATTATCAGCTAGATGGATGATCAATGGACAGAGATTTCCCAGACAAAAAATGGTTAAGAACATTTATTCTTCTAGGACATATGTCTGGATTAGAAGAATGGCTCGTGTCACTCTGTGGAGTGAGTGACTTATCCAACATCATGTCTGATTACTCAGATGGAGTATGGTTTCGAGAGATGATACAACTGATGACATTGATAGTGATGATGGTGCTCATGATCTAGTCATGAGATAGTCTATACGACTATGTTGATGCTACCAGGTAAATGGTATGTTTGTGCTCAAGACCACTACTTTCAAATAGCTCGCTAGCTAGGAGGGAGTGTTGATATTATGGTAGCCGCGGGAGGTATTTACCTCCACGTGCAAACCTGACAAGAATAGAATATTCCAGGAAGCAAGAAGAAACCCTAAATTAGTTGGCTAATAACCCTAGAAGACAAGTCGGCTCAAGAGGATAATTTGTATTAGGTTATTAGCCTCCAAGAGAAGAAGTCGGCTAAAGGAAATATTATATACTAAGTAAATAGACACGCAGAATGAGAAGTCAGCCCAAGCAGTTTGCCAGTTTTAGTATAAATACAGAAGGCTAGTTTTCATTCTGGCAGGCATTCTCAGAACTGCAGAAGCAACACTTGTGCGCACTGCAGTTGGCCACTTTGTGCGCAAGTTTGGAGGAGAGTTGCCATTGTAGCTGCTGTAGCTAGCAGATTTTGGTTTTGGACTCTATGATCAGCTCTTGTTACTCTTGTTTGGTGCGCTATCCTTGGAGAGAGGTGCGCTATCTTGTTTAGCTATCTAGCCTAGGGTTTGCTTTCGGAATGATTCTCTGTCAAGGTTAAGGTGCTCGGGGGTTGCTTCGGCCTATGGTTGGGTGACAATAGTGATATTGTCTATGGTTAAACGAGCACATCCGTTATATTCTAACAAACTCTTCTATAAAATATAAAATATGGCCTCCCGAATCTGGGATAATAACCAAAAAATAAAACATAAGCTTGGCCTCCCGTATCAGGGATAATAACTGAGATAAAAAATATAAGCTTGGCCTCCCATATAAGGGATAATAGCCAAAATATAAAATAAATGAACTCTCGTACTAGGGATACTGGTCCTACAACAAAATCAAAACAGACCTAGAAATCATTCAAGGGTCAGTATACTTTACCCTTCAAAGAAAGTCCTCTTTCTGACAATCATCATCATCAAGTTCCCTTGACTTCTTCTGTAGTGGATACTCATCAACATTGGTTGTTCCTCTTCTGAGAACCCAAAAAAGCTACCAAGACAAGGCTGTTGGTCTTCCTCAAACAATACTTGACCAAAACAACTCCTAACAAAGATCTGAAAACTGCTCTCAAAAGATCTCAAACAAGACTTGAATCTCTGTGCCAAACACACTTGGAACTTGTACTGAACAGATGGCTTGGATATGCCTCAGACAATTGCTCAGAATAGCCTCAGTGCCAACAGGGCTGATCTTAGATCCAAAGTTTTGTTAGAAACTCAGCTTGTTAGGATATTTAGACACTTAGGAGTTAGTTAAGATCTACTTGGTCTAATGTGTTGTTAGGTAAAAGTGCGTTTCTTAGTGTGTTTCTTTAGTATGCATGAGTATGCATTTGTATTTTGGAAATTCGACGGTCACGGTATGTTCTCGACATAGAGTGATACAACGGTTCATATTCTCCTTGATCTGTGGCTTAACATTCGATTGGTCTATGATCTCTATTTAAAGAGCATGGAGGGTCATTTGCCGATGATCGATTATGATAAACTCTCTTGTAAAATCTCTCTATAATCTTTTTCTTTTGTATTAAGAAACTGCTCCAAGTGGTCGTGTTGGCTGGGGTCGCGGGTGTTTCCTCGTAGGGGTTTTACCACGTCAAAACATCGGTGTGTTGATCTTTGATCTGGTTGTGTGAGTGGTTATTGAAGGTGTTCGTCCTCTGTTGGAATACTTATGTTGTTGAACATGGTATCAAAGCTTGTTTGAGGACCTGTTCCCGTTGTAGATCGTGATTGTGAAGCCGAGTTGCCTCATCTCCATTTTCTGCCATTTCCGTACATTTCTAGGCTGACAGGATTGTTTCATTGCGTCCAGAGCACTTGTTTCAGTCTGAAATGCGTTTCGTTTCATTCGAAAAGGTTTTTGTTTCCCTAATATACAACCATTCAGCTAGATCCGGAGGTATAAAGCCTGAATACGCAATTTTTAAATTTTTGCAGAGTATTATTTCGGTTTTATATTGTTTGTTTCCGGGTTGCTACTTTTTTAGATCTGCGTATGCTCTAGCTTCCTTTGTTTCATGGGCAAGAGGTTTTGATAGTGGAGATGGCTGAGTTTTAGATGGCATACCTTTATTTGGATTTGGCTTGGGAGGGACTTCTGCTTGTTTGCCTTGATCAGAGGTGGTGGCCTTGGAAGCTCCATTTCTCGTCCTCAAATCATATTTCTTCTTGGGTTGACCTTGAATAACTCCCTCTTCCCCTATCTGATCATCAAATTGATTTGACAATTGTGCTACCTCATATTCTTGCTGTGTTAAGTGACTGGTATAATAATCCGTCTCATTGAAAAGCACAGCAGTATCGTCCACAACATCATTGTCTACATCTATCTCCTCAATTTGATTGTTTTGGAAAGGGGGCACTACCCTTTGGTCATCAACATTTCTCCTTTCTCTCTGCATCACTTGAGGAGCATCATTAGGCCTTCTAAATTGGTCCTGATTTCTATTACCAGCCCCTTGAAAGGTCTTGTTTGACTGTTTGGATTCCCATTTTAGCTTAGCTATCTCAGAAGTTAGATCCTTCAAAGTCTTAGTCATCTCTTCAAGTTTGGGATCATATGTAGCTAGGTTAGAGGAGGTAGGGGCATCCTCTCTTTGTTTTTTCTTCTCTTTATCAGATCTAGTCTTTAATCTGTCCGATGCCAAAATATTAGATTCAACTTCAATGGCTGCTTCCTGCATGGACAACAACGTGGTTGATCTTCTCTCTCAGGAGGAGGGAGAATTCTGCATCAAATGCATTAGCATAAGTGATCTTGGTAGAGGCTTCAGTTGGTTTGATTTCATCTGGGATTCTACCATACATTTTATTGAATCTCTGTGAAGTCTGAAATAGATTCACCATTTTTTCTCTTTAGAGCCCCAAATTCAGTGATGTAATAGAGATAATCTCTCCTATCTCCCCATTGCTTTATAAAAGCTTCATCTAACGCCTCAATATCTGCAATGGAGGTTGGAGGAAGACTTCTGAACCATTTTCTGACCTCCCCATCCAGACTCTGTACAAACAACCTCATCCACACATCTGAATAATCAATGTTAAAGTTGTCTGCAAAATTGTAAAAGGCTACTAGATGTTCTTCAACAGTTATTTCACCCTCCCCATTATATCTTGGCAGATATTTCATGTAATCTGTTGTTGGGAGTGCATGTAAAACTACAGGTAGCACTAAGGGTGCATATCTGGCAACAATTATGACATCCATGATCCATCCTATTAACGACCATGGCTTGAACAATAGGAATCTGCAAATTTATGGGAGATATAGGAGTGGATGCAGGATTGGACGCTGAAGTGGAATCAGGAGTAGGAGATGTGTGAGCCCCTTTGGAATTATGATTCTCAGGACTAGCAAATTCAAGCTGCTTGTGATGATGGTTCGAAGTATTCTCTTGGTGTGTAGCTTTTCCCTTGAGGGGGGAAGTGTATCTCTGAGCTACAGTGGATTTCCTTAGTTTCCTTTCTAGTTCAGAGCCTATTGTGTTATTCTCAGGGTTAGAATCAACCTTCTTGGCTTTGTTATTTTCAGATTTGGATCTGTTGAATCCCTTTCTGGGCACCGACATTTCTTCTTTAGATTTTACTCAGTGAAGTCGCCAGGTGAAAGATGGCAGTCTGTTGGTGTCTGATCTTTGTTCACCATCAAAGGTCAGAGTTGATCAATTGTCGTTCTCCCAGGGAAAGATATTTCGTTACTTTGTTCCCCGGCAATGACGCCAGAAGATGTTGGTCCTAAGGTCTGCACCTGACTGCTAAAGGGCAAAGCTAGGCCACCTATCAGTTTAGAATGATTGCTTCTTTTAACTCTTTTGTTGGTTGGTTAGAGGGTTATTCTATCAAGACAAAGGCAAGGTTGGGTTGGCAGAACAATATGGATGAGGACCCTCCTTGGCTGATGGCACACTAATGACAGACCAATGACATAATATAAAACAGAGGGAAACAACAAATTACTCAAAGAATAATCTGCTGCAAGAAGTTCAATACTTAAAATATCATTTCAAGACATCAAACATGTATCAAAACACAATAACTCCCACAGGTTGCAGAAAACAAATCTTCACCAAAGCATTAGCTGTTTGACAGGTTGCATATCAGTAAAAATAAGTCGTACAATAGCTGAAAGGAAATGAAATGTATGTTGCACAAATAAAACATTGTATTCAAAATAAGAATGAAAACACATGAAGAGTTGAACGAAACACTGTCATCAAGAGTATGTATCAGGTAGAGAGCTTTAATCCATGCATAAAACGGGTCCAACCAATCTGTTGTATTGCTATTCTTTCCTCAAAAAATCCAACCCTTACAATATCCAAAAACTAACTCTTTAAAAGAGTTGCAGAGGCTCTCGTCCTTAAGCGACTGAGTCCTAAATTTAGGGAACTGCTCGTAAATCAAATAATTAACTTTACTAAGACACTGGACTTAATCAACAAGAGTGGTTCTTATCACACATAGAAGACCACTCTTGAATCTAATCTAGGAAAATGATGGACTTAATCAAATAAAACTACTACTGTCTCTGCGATAGAACTGATGCATGTGCTGAAGGAACTGAGTGGCTGAAAATAGGCATTGGAGTGACAGAGCAGAGCTCTGTGTTGAACGATGACATGTCTGCTAGCTGTTGGAGGTCACTGGAGATAACCAACTGCATGAGTAGAGTTTGCTGAAGTGTTTCTGAAACTAATCTGCGTAGACTTGTGACTGAGACTTAACTCTCTGTCTATGCCTAAGATTTCGGAAGCCAAGCGCATTCTGTATTGACCTCGTCAGATGCCATCTGTACCTGTGAAATAGCTTCGTTGGAATGGTTGTCGGCCCATCGGGCATGAGGGGAGATGTGGAGGCGGGCATCCAATCGGGAGACGGGATGAATGGACGCGAGGGTAGATGACGTGTGAATATAGATGTCAAAGTGAGAGGAGGTGTGAATACAATGGAGGTATCGAGAGTATGGAGTTGGCGACGTGTAGTGAAGGATACATGTGGCACATAGGGAGAGAAGTAGATAGATTGGGAAGTGAGTGGACAACAGGTGGCGAAAGGTGAGAGGGGGCGGTATTGAAAAACAACCCGGGAGGAACTCGGAGGGGGGGGGGGTAGGCGGTGAGCGGATTAGAGGGGATGAGCGGAAAACTACTTGCTCGGACCCCCCCCCACCGTTAAAGGTAGGGGGGGTCCGAGTTGCGACAAGGACCATTGATCCGTTGATCTGGAGAGGTGGGCCACCGCCGATGGAGATCAACGTGGGGGTTAACGGAGGACAAGTGTCAGAGTAGTGAGTGGGATGAGGGGAGGTGACGCGGTGATATGATGTCATTCAAGCACGTGATTGCGGGAGCTGTTGAGGGTGGTTTGGATCCAGACCACCTTTGGGCTTGCAATCCACCACAAGTTGCCACGTATCCTTCCAAAAATACCATGGTTCCAATTGTGGGACCGCCTAGGAAAATTAACGCTCGAGCAGTTTATGTCCCCGCAAGGAAGTGTGATCGTCAATCTGATGACGATTTGTGATTCGGGTGATATTTACCTGCTGCAAGGATCAACGGTTCTCGTTGACTTGGGATCAATGGTCCAGATTCACTTCGGACTTTCGGGCTTCAGGTGTTTCAAATGTGAAACATGAAAAATCTCCCATCGAAAAATCTCCGAAGTGAATGATCTGTCGCCACGTGTCATGATGGATGAACGGTTCAGATTCTCTTCGGAAGTCCGGGTTTCGGGAGTTTCAAATGTGAAGCATGAAAAATCTACCGGAGGAAAATCTCCGAAGTGAAAGATCTGCTGCCACACGTCCCCTTTGATGGATGGTCTAGATTTACTTCGGGTCTTCGGATGACTCTTGGTGTTAAACTCCGCGCGATTCTGCACCTCCGAATGGGCGATAGCCATTGATATGATTTGCTTGGTGGATCTTTACCGTTGAAAATTTCATTTCGGCAATCCTGGCCCGAAAATGACCATTCTGAATGGCTGCGTTTGTCCACGGGCGTTCCCTGCGTATATAAAAGGCTTGGTCGACCTGTGGTGAGCTGGATCAATGGAAAATATGATAAGTAATTTGAACCAGATCCAACATATATTTCATCCTTTCAAGAAAAACAGAACAGAAACACGCAAAGATTCAAACCAGAAAGAAATGAATAAGAACCAAGTCACTCAATAATGGGAAAATGACTTAACCAACCAGAAGAGGAAAAATTGATGAAGGCATAGGGAAAAAGAGAGGAGAGGCAAGGGATGCAGACCTAGGTTACAGCGCTTCCTATATTGATGAGGATGAGGATGAGGATTATGTCTTCATTTGAAATTTATGTATCAATTTTTAATATTCTAAATCCTTAGTAGGTTTTGACCGAATGTAGCTACTGAGAAGCAACAAAGGCCAACAAACCATTGTTGGAATTTGTCAGCAGAGCAAGTAGTGATGATATGTCAGGACTCAGGTTACTCATGCAACATATGTGGACATAGATTTAGGGCAACTACACTAGGGTAGCTGCCCCTTTTTTGAGTATGATTGACCATGGCATTAAGGCATGCCATTGTTGAAATGAACAGTGCCACAAAATGTGGTAAATTCATCTTCAAGTAAACTCTACATGAGGGCTTAATTTGGGTGTTTTAACATTACATACTATATTGTCGTCCATCTTCTACTGTTTTAACCATTTTGGCATTTTGGAACATGTACCAGCTCACTTTTATAATCTATACACAAATTATGTATTTGAGTATCAATATGTTATCACGTTAAACATTTATTGAATAATGAATAGTAGTAGTATGTATAATGTAATTGTATCTTGTATATATCATGGTTAAGTAAATATCCTATGTATTTTTGAAAATTTCTCAAATTTTTCCTTATTTTTTGGTTTCTTTTTTTCTTTATATTTTTTAATATATATTTTTGCCTCTCCCAACCCACAATTCCTGGATATTTGAGGGGAGCTTCTAGCTGTTCCAGTCCCCATTCCTGCTTTTCCTCCCTTCTTGGTTCCTGATTTGGGAAATCCTTTCCTGCATATAGCTGAACTTTCATAGCGATAAGCTTTCATCAACCTTATTCTGGAATCATTTAATTATATAGCCTTTTTGTAGGCCGAGTTAGATATGGCAGCATTGATAATATGAAATATTGATTTTCATTGTATATGGATGCCGTGTCATAATTTATATTGATGCAAACTTTTGACTTGTTTTGTGCCTATGGCTGATCTCTCCTAGCCATAAGCTTTCATCAACCTTATTTCAGAATCATCTACTTCTATAGCTTTTTTGCAAGAGGCTAATATCTGGGTAGATAGGATCTCTGAGTTTTGAGGACTTTTGTTCAGATCTGAAAGGAAATGCAGGAATTTAATGATTACAAAACTCTAGAAACTGTTCTTTAATAGATGACATTAACCTTGCGTTACAGTGGGTTTATATCTAAACCTTGCTTAGTATACAATGCAATCCACTGTATCTTTTTTAATACCTTGAAAACCTCTAAATTGATTAGAGTTGTTTACAGTAAATAGAGGAATAAAGAGCTGAGGGGTTTAGTTTTAGTGATCAATAAACAATGATACTTATTCATTGTCATTTATATGAATGAGCTTTGATGTTGTACTTCTGCTACAATGCTAGTAACCTTGGTGAATAGTTGATGATTTCACAAGTTTGATATCATTGCATTGATAGTATGTTGTGTTGATGAGGAAGTAAGTTTGCATATTCATTCTTGTGAAAACTATAATAATGTTATGTATGCTGTTCTAAAGCACCCATTCATCAATGAAATGATATGCATTATACATGGATGCTATGGATAGTTAATACTCTGCAAATATTTGACTCTAAGTTCATCTGAGTAAGATCTTGGTTTTGTTATGGACAATCAAGAAGTTATATGATCACTTATCTAGTGAAGAGCCTCTTCTGTTGAAGGTGATTAAGGATACACTAAGAAAGGGTTGACTGTTAATCTTGTCACTATACTCATAGACTACATTAAGAACTCCATAAGATGAATGGAGCTCATAAATAATTTCCCAACAAGGAGAAAAATTAACACCATAAATTCTTCTGTTTATTGCTTCAATGTTAGATGACATTGTTACCTAACCTTATTTTTCAAGACCAGCCTCGAGCTTTTAGCAAGTCTGGTCTTTTTACTGGTTTATTTAGGTAATTCTTTAGTGCATGCTCATCTTTAATAGGATTCTTTTAACTTGAATTCCAATATCAATCAGTCTCCTGATTGTTTTGCATAATTTGTTTGGAAGATCTCCAGGTTATGGCATCTCTTTAGTGGCTGAGACTACAAGTGGTTGCCTGATATCTGCTGAGTGTGCTGCTAATTATACTGTAAGTGAAGAGGGGGGAGATCTTTCTGATGCCAAGAATCAGAAAGCACCAATGCTTCCAGATGATACTGGCTCACAAGGTGCAATGATGCTCCTCGAAGAAATCAAGCAGGGCGGAGTGGTTGATTCAACACACCAGGTAATTATATTCTGTTTCATTTCCATTAAGTATATCTGCAAACTACAATTCATTTGGTTAAAAATAATCTATTCATCTATGCTACTCCCCAAGATGATATTTCTGGTTTTAAATTGCAGGGTCTGCTATTTCTTCTTTGTGCTTTATGTCCAGAGGATGTTTCGAAGGTTCGTGTTGGGAAGCTTTCCACTTATGGGATAAAAACCTTACGGCATATCAAGGATTTCCTTGGCGTTCAGTTTAATATCAAACCAGATCCAACAACAGGCACTGTAATTTTGACATGTGTTGGTTGTGGTTACAAGAATCTCTCACGGAAAGTTTCATAAGTTTAAACTACAGTATTTCTGGATGGTGAAGTCAGCATATTATGTTTGCACTGAACATTCTTTTGTCTCAGAAAAGGTTCATTTTACATCTGATGGGTATTGGAAAACATTTACTGAAACTTGGAATCATCACCCTGGCCCCTGGCTTTTGATGATATTTTCTTTCCCATCTGTCAGACTCTTCTTGCCATTGATTTAATGGCAAGGATGTTTCTCTTTTTTTTCCTGTTTAGAATTAATATGATGACCGCAACAATATTTCTAAAAAAATTATTATCACATTTATACGTTTACACCAAGTTTTCTTGTTTTCTACTTTCAACATATATAGGAAGAGCACCATATTACTGTGCACTTCATTTCTTTTCTATTTTAATTTTTACATTGTAATTCTGACCATGGACATTGTACTTCTCATCTTCTTGACTGCATCCATTATGGAGCAAGGAGCAAATTTCCCAACAGTATTGTGGCCATCTTATTTTAAAATTTTTGTAATGACTACAAAAGTACTCTCATTTCATCTTCAATAAAAGTGACCAGAAATGTGTAACGATGAGTGGATATTTTCAAAGAACTCACTAGATAGAGAATCTTGAAAAACTCATATAGCAGCTTGATGGAAGGATCTGGCAGAAACCGGGCAATATGAGGTAATGCTGGCCTATGCAAACTGAATGATCAGGTCCTCTTAGTTTTTAAAAGGATTGCAATTCAAGTAAGAGGAGTTGAGAATCTATCAATCAGTGAAATTAAACAAACTGATGTAAACGCTGATAAAAGGAAAAATAGTTTTCCTAGCGATCTTAAAAGCAAAGAATATAAATATAGAATGGTGCACAGGTACATTGACAAGTGATTTGTAAAGGTTTAGGTTTTCAAAACTAGAAAAGAATGTACATAACTATTATATGAAGTATTTATGGGAAATCATTTCTTGAAAAAATAATAACAATTGCGATGATTATAACACAATGTGAGTTGCAAGATTATAACAATTGGAAATCGATAATTATAACACAATGTGAGTTGCAAGATTATAACAATGGGAAATCATGTCTACACTTGGTAGTTGATGCTTTTGGTAATTGGCATGCTAGACAGCGTTGACCCGATCAGGGTCAGTCTTTTGAGTTAGGTATCTTTTGGTGAGTTTATATTTGGTTATGTTGCCTTTAGTATTGATGAACTCAAGCAGGTAGATGCTGTTTTAATGGATCATTATGACACAGATTTATAGGATTGAAAAGGAAATAAGAAATTAGTGGGAGAAGAATGACAAGAAGCTTCAGATTACGTGAAATAAAATAATGTGACATTGACCTTTCTCTTTACTCCAGAAGTTCCTTGAGTTGATTCATGGGGAGTTTTTAAATGGATGATTGCAGATCAGAAGTGAATAGCAAACACAGAAGTTCAAGTTGTTTTAGGGTGAGTCGTTAAATGGATGACTGCAGACTATAAGTGAATAGCAATCATAGAAGTTCAACTTTCAAGGCATGAAGTTCAGGAGCACTAAAACTGCATTCAAGTTTTGAAAGCTGGAAAACTAAAACTGAGTGGTTCAACTAATGATTGGAGGACTTTTCCATGATCAAGTAATTCATTGTTTAGCACCAACAGACAACAAAGAGATGTTTTTCAGAATTTTAAAGTTTTTTCTGTTCCTATCTTTCTTGTGATTAATTTGTGTTGGAAGGAAAAAGGGTCTGATGACTTTCTCATTCAAATAGAGAGGAGGTCAAGGTGGCACAGTGTAATAACTAGTTCTTTTTTCTTATGAAATTGATGGAGTTATATATGCAAATATATAATAAAAGATTGAATAATGATTGATGATTACAATGAACATATGGTAGTGTATAAGTATATGTTGATTGCTCACAAGGTGAAGGGGTGTGTGGTTATTGATGTTTATTATTATTATTATGACATTTGTTACATTGCCACCCCCTTAAAGGATGCTTTGTCCTCGAAACATAATAAATACGATTTACGATTCTCTATAGTTTAGCATGTTTAATTAGTGACATCATCTTTATTTAGTTGTAGGGGTTTGACTTTGTTCTCGATTTCTTTGTTGGTGAGGTTTTTTTTATAGTGCGTGCATCATTTTCGAAAGTCTTTTGACCCACGGGTTTAACATGAAGCCTTGAAGCTCTTATGTAAAATACTTTCTTCCAATCTTTAGGTTAGAAGTCTTGGATTGATATTATGTTTTTTCTTGTTTTCGTTGGATTTTTGTCTATGTTTCTTGTCATTTTTCTATTTTTCTATTGGTTGTAAAACATTTTTCTTGTGAGTGGAACTTTCAACTCCATATAATTTATAATTTTGTCATTTCCAATTAACTATGAATTGTTCTTTGGGGTTGGTTGTATAAGTGCCCAATTGAATCAACCATTCAACATCTATGAATTGTTCTTTGGGGTTGGTTGTATAAGTGCCCAATTGAATCAACCATTCAACATCTAGCACCATATTTATTTTATCGAGTGACATGGCATATAATTTTTTTATATGTACACAGATTTTATAATGTCCTCCTTATCCGTCAACCTTTTGTCCATCAAACAATCATAACTGTGAAAGTCCTTGATGAAGGATACAAAAATGTTTACTACTTTAGTGAATTTGATGTTTATACAATTCTGGGTATTGTCCAAATATGCTAATTTTGTTATATTCCTATTTTTTTTATAATACCTTTGAGCTTCAAAGTCTTAGGTTGTATTTTTTTTTTTGTCATGGTGCAAGTGGAATTGCAGGTTTGCTTCTCTTTTTATTTGGGTCCGGTTCTTTTTCAACTTTCCTTAGATGAGGTGGAATATATTTTGTAGTTGATTCTTGTGTTTGTTTTTTTGAATAATAGTATCTCTTTGGGACACATTTGCTTCATTCTTATTCTATTGGGTGTATGGAATTGATGCTAATGATACTTTTAGTATTGTTTCATTATTGTTAGATTTTGAATTGAATAGTGATTTCACTTCCTGGGTTTGAGATTTCTACCTCTTTCCCGTCCACTATTTTCAAACATTTTAGTTACTTGTCTTCACGTTGATGTTTCAGAGTCTATTTCTTACCACATTGGTGACAATTGTTTTCTTTCTTTTTGTCCTTCCCCAATGGTGATATTTAATATCGTCGCAATGATTTGGTGGACTTTAATTGTTTGTCTTCTGCAATTCAAAGACTACCTTTTATTGACTAATTAGCTTCATTTCGATCATCTTTGCCATGCTTCTAGTTTTGACCAAATTTCAAAGTCTTGATAGCCTAAGCTTGTCACGACTACCTTTTATTGACTAATGAGCTTCATTTCGATCATCTTTGCCATGCTTCTAGTTTTGACCAAATTTCAAAGTCTTGATAGCCTAAGCTTGTCACATATAATGGATTTTAATCTTGCAATATGCATTTTCAACAGTTGATCATCTGTAAGATTAAAAAAAGTAGTTGTTAGGACTTCCCATTAATAGGTATATTTGTTCACTATATCCATTTGATGTAAATGGGCGAATATGGTAAAATTGCCATATTTTTCATTGCCATAAAATCTCTTATTTGTGAACATTTGCGATTTTTTTGAGAAACCACTAGTTTTCTTTGACTGTGTATTGGTGGTAATCATCACCTTCTAAGTGTAATGATGTCATTGATATTTTTTTAAATTCATTAGCAGGTGGGTGCATAGTGAAAATTCCCTTGATCTTATTAGCCTACGTCACACCTTTCTATCGTTTTGTCCATCGTATTTAGGTATTTCAATTTTGATTTTATTTAGATAACCAATGCAATCTTGATATCTTTGGTGATTTGTGTTTGACGAGTTTTGCTTGTTCACATTTTTAGTTTTTTCCACGAGAAAAAATGCTCTTTATATTCAAAAGGATATAAAAGTTTACAAGGCGGATTTCTAGAATCAGCGGCGAAACAAGCCTATTCCACGGATACTTGAAGCAAAACCATCTATGATCCAATAAAACGGCAATTTGCCTATGATTTGAAATTGCGGAAAAGGATCTATTCAAATTTTAATCTTATAAGAGATGCCTTCATGTCCATCCTCCCAAAATGTAAAGTAAATTTGCAGTGGAGGGAGGTGCAAAGCTTTTTTTGAGAGGGTGTCAGCCTCTTTGTTTTCTTCACGGAAAATATGGAGGAAGGTGAGATTCCTGAAAAGAAGGGTAAAATCTTTGATCCGAGCCTTCCAGCAGTTAAGGGTGCATTGATAACACATCTACCCTTTCAGTTGCTTAATCATTTCTCTTTGATCATTAATTATCTTTGACGCTTCGTCTTTGTCATCATTTTTCATTCTTATTAGGTCTAGCCATTGTGTTTTCAGAATCTTCTATTAACTAGTCAATTCATTTCCCAATATTTTTTTTTTTTTGGTGTATCTTCTATTAATTTGTTGATTTGGTCTCCCAGTTCTGTCCCTTCTCAACAGAGATAGTGCATTCTGTTATTATTACCCATATCGACAGTGCATTTTGTTATTATTACCCATATCTACAGTGAGTAACATTGACTTGCAATTTGTTATTATTACCCATTTTGACGTTTGTCTTCTTTCGTGCGGAACCCACATTTTAATTTTGACGTTTGTCTTCTTTCGTGCGGAACCCACATTTTAATTAACTTTATACACCGTGTATAAAATTTAATAATTATGAAATCAATTTTCTGTATTTTTTTTTTGAAGAAGCAAATCTTTTAGAGATATAGGTTGCATTTGATATATATGTCCAAAGTAAAAAATGAAAACTTGAGAGACAAATTTAGAAGGTGTGACGTTTAGCGGATGTGCTATTACATTTGGGTCAAATTACCATGTTAAATTGATGTGAAAATATTGAAATTTCTTTTGTTTGGATTTTTGATTTTTGGGAATTAATGTCATATTACAAATGTGGCTATTTCCACATTGTTAACGTTGATATATCAATGTTATGACGTTTTCTTGTAGAATGCAATAAAAAAACAATTTATATAAAGAATTGATGGTTTTAACATCCCATAACCCCCACTTGAAGGGATGCCTCGCTCGAGTTGTGTATAAATACATAACTCAAGCTCTCATTTATATTATCTCATCTTGTTCTTCTTGATCTGAAATACAAAGTGTTAAGGCTTAAGGGAAATTAATATTGGCGTTCTCTCTTGTGATTGACATCTTTCTCTTAGGCACACTTGTGTATTTCTGTTTTTAAGTCCTTGTGCTTCGGTTTTGCACTTTCTCTCTAGCGCACTAGACCTATCTCTCTCTAGCACACTTTTGAGGAGGGTATTTCATAATTTGGGTGATATTTGGTTCCATAAATTCTTCTGTTGGCAATTTTGACATTAAAACGTTGATATTTTAACGTTTTGCCTATAAAATTTGAAAAAAATATATCACCATAGAGAGCTCATCAATAAATTTCCAATGATGTATCATGTACCTAAAATAGAGTTCATATGTGAAAGTTACGGTCCTTGGAAGCTACATATTTAAAGGACAATGAGGGCGACTATCGTAACCGTAATATAGGTTAATGTTGAAGAGAAAATCTGTACAAGATATATTTATATTACTTATCACTCTTCTAAGATACCAAATTAAATTATCTATTTAGCTGTAACAAATTGATATACTTCAATGATTAGCATATGTTTAATAGCATTCAAACTATATTAAACTACAAATCCATGCCAATGTTGAGGAACTTTTACAAACATTTTACATACAAACTACATTTCCTTGGCTCATGCATTTCTACAAACATTTGAATACCATTTTCATGTCTTTGGTACAAGGATCTTACAAACACTTCACATGAAAACTTCATGCCTTTCATACATGCATTTTACAAACACTTTTCATGAAAACTGCACAGGCCAAATATTCAAGAGATTTCATGAGTTTGCTAATGGTAAAATATACCAAAATGATAAAAAAATAAGTACCTATTAATTGCATCCTTGTGGTTTCCATAATTTTGCTGGAAACCCCTTTTGGAAAACTGTAATTTTCATTGTACAAAGCTAACAAACATGTATAAAAATATATGGAAAAACATCAAATAAAAACATAAAACTAACGAATGTAGAAAAACCCAAATATTAAATAAACATTCATTTAAAATAATATTTTTTAATTATGCATGCAAAAAAAGTTGCAAGATGGGTCTGTTAGCCCTCTTTACTTTTCACAAAAGCTATTGCCCAAGGGTTTTCTTGCAATGAAAATTTTATGTTTTTTTTTGCAAATAGTTTTTTTTAAGGGTTTGAGTTTTTTTTATTTTTTTTTCGTTATTGTTGGGGAGGGGGTGCAATTTGTTTGGAGGGTTGGGGAAGGGGGTGGTTCAAGTTTTGGTAGGGATTTACAAGCCTTTCCATTGAAGAGAGAGTAAATACCATTTTAATAAGGTCTCTCCAATATGGAAATGCCACATTGTTATGGTGAGTAAATTTTTTCTAGAGGGGAGGAGGACAACGAAAGCCATGCAGAAGAAATTTGTTCTCACCCATTACATAGGAGTTCCCCATGAAGAGGGGTGGATCCGTTCACAAGAAATATAAAACATCATGTGAATAAACCCACTCATTTAAACAAAAAAATCTGTCTTTCCCACTACAAGAAACTGAAAATATAAGGGTCATGCACATGAAATTTGACAATAATAAAACAAATATGTGAAGAATGTGGCTATCAATAGAAGCCATTGTTTAGAGATGAGGCCATCCTTTCACTGCAACACAAATAATCCAAATGTATGACATAAACCTCTTCAACAATGAAAATTAAATTCAATAGAAAAATTATATAACAACAATAGAAAAATCATTGGAGGAGATTATCTCCATGGATTGAGAAGCTATCCTCCACAAGTAAACATGTCCTTTGAGAGAAATAAAACCCTACCCTTTTTGAGAGGAAAACCTTTGTTGGAAGATCCATTTCCTTTGTAGGTATTCCAATCAAGTCCTATTAAAGGAAGATCCATACCTTTGTATCTATCTATCTTACAACAAATGTAGTTATTCCAATCAAGTCCTATTAAAGAATTAAAGAATTAAAGAAGTATAGATATGAATTAAAGATAAAGTTAGAGACAATAAATGGAAGCTTGGAGCAGTAAGAATGGGATCCAATGAAGAGTATTAGGGGAACTTGAACACCCAAAGGTGGATTGCACTTGCAAATTTGAATTGAAAGGAAGAAGATATTTTCAAAGTAAACTATGTCTATTGATGGTTGAACTGATATGAAACACAAAAGTAAAATGGAAATCCCTTATACAAAAGAGAAAATTAAACTTATATTATACATTACTAATAAGAGTAATTAGGCCTTTTTTATTTGAAAGTAACATTTTACAATTAGTGGAATGCAATACTTAAGGACTAAACATTATTACAAAATATGAACTCGCATGCAAAATAACTCAATGATGTAAAAGTTAAAAAATCAAATTGTAGCACCCCAAGCCGAAAACATTCCTAAAACATTGAAAATATGCCTTTCCCTCACAATGTAAGTGCAATAAATGGAATATAAAATCTCAAAAACTATGGAACATGCATCTTGATTTGAGAAACACATTAGATTTTCGAGATTTGAATATGTAACTCCAATTTAGCCTCCAGAGTGATTTTTGTTGTGTAGTCACAAAATAAAGCATGGGTCCATTTTATGATTAAATCATTGCTAAAATAAAGTGCAAGATTGAACCACAAACCACTTTATTTGGTATTGTACTATTGCAACCAGTGATACTAAAGTCATTATATCTAAACTATGAAAAGTGAAAGGGTATTTTTTTCTTTGTCTTGTCGTTGGCTATTTGAAAGGGATATGTTCCTTACATCATTTGTAAATTGGTATATTTTTGTAGAAAGATTTCACATTCCCATGTAGCTTCCTTTGCCTGAAGGCCCTTCCATTTGATATTATACTAGTTCTAGTGTCATCTTTCCCCTCTCCATCAATGTGAGGAAGCTCCGTTTGAAGAGAAACATAACTATGTTTCTTCTTCAAACATGACACATGGAAAACATCACGGAGTTGGCCTTTGTTGGGAATTTTTAGTGCATCGACCACAATGTCGATCTTCTTTCTCACTTGATAAGAGCACTAGAACTTGGGTTGAAGTTTATTCATACCTTGTTTCCTTTATTTTTTGTCTGCTCAATGTAAGGTTGTAAATGCAAAAGACCATATCCCCTACTGTCAAGTGTTGCTCAAAATGATTTTGGTTTCCCTCTTGCTTTATCTTGTTTGGTTCCATGGCCAAGTAGTCCTTGAGGACGTTACAAATGTTTTTCATTTCTTGACGAGTGTCTAATGTGGTTGGGAATTTTACATTTGAATAACCTAGTCTTTGTGTCATGTGCCACAACACCAATAGGAAAAAGTCACAAATAATGAAAATCACTATAAGATTTGAACCCTTCAAAGCACATTATTGAAATAATCTCATTTTATATCATGACCTAAAATAGTAAGTACTTGAGGTGGTTAATAAGTTTATTTATATTCCAAACATATGTGATGTATATGGATAAAAATCTTTAATATATTGTCAACCCTTCAAAGAATTAAATGATCTGTTGGTTGTGGAACCTGATTATCTTCCTGATTTAGAGATCTTTGTTTTCAACCGTGTTTATACCCCACGAAGACTTTACACCCCAAAATAATGTACACTCATCCATGCAAGGGAGTGCAGGGGGGGGGGGTTATCCCCCCTGTGGGGGTTTGGGGGTGAAGCCCTCGAAGGAAAAATTGCCTTGTAAATGTATATTGTAATTTCATTGTAAATCTGAACCGTTCATTATAAGGTCGTAGATCTAACGGTAGAATTTATGTTAGGGTTTTTTCCCCTAGAAGGCAACCCTCTTTTATGAGGGAAATGTATTGTGGCTATGGATTATAACAAATATTGTATTCTGAGAGAGGAGACTGTGAAAGAAAGAAGATGAAGTTACAACGGGTTTGCTGTAGGTTGTATCCCTTCATTTGCTGGATAATAATAAAGGAAAGACCTGTTAATTTCTTTGGTGGACATAGCCCACACCGGGTGAACCACGTATATCTATGTCTCTATTATATTTTGTATCTTCTGTATTTTATTTCTGCATTTGTTTTATTTTATTACTTCGTGATCCCATTTTTTCTAATAACTGGTGTCCGAGCGAAAGGCATCTCGTAGGAAAAGAGGGTTCCTGGTTCGAGTGGGAGCAATGGCGGAAGATGGAAAGTTTAGGGTCAAGAAATTTAACGGCCAAAACTACCAGTTATGGAAGATGCAAATGGAAGATTATTTATATCAGAAGGATCTATTCCTACCATTGGGTGGAATAAAAAAGAAGTCGACGACTATGAAGGATGAAGAATGGGAGATTCTTGACAAAAAGGCTCTAGGAACGATATGACTGAGTCTGGTAGCATCAATGGCTTTCAATATTTCGAAAGAAAAGACAACGAAGGATTTGATGGACGCATTGGCTAAATTGTATGAAAAACTGTCGACGTCCAATAAGGTATTTATAATGAAGAGATTATATAATATGAAGATGTCAGAAGGTGGGTCTGTTGCAGATTATTTAAATGAATTTAATATGGTTACTAATCAACTAAGTTCTATAAAAGTGGACTTTGATGATGAGGTCAGGGCTCTTCTAATCTTGTGCTCATTGCCAGAAAGCTGGAATGGCTTGGTCATGGTTGTAAGTAACTCCGTCTCTGGTTCAAATACTTTAAAATTTGATGATGTTGTTGGTGTTATCCTTAGTGAGGAAATGCGACAAAAAATTACAGGTGAGACATTAGGGAATGTGTTGAACATGGAGAACATGGAAAGACAAAAGGATAGAGGAAAGGGCTCAGGGAACCGTGGGAATTCTATGAAGGACAAATCCAAATATAGACTTGGAAAGATAGAGTGCTGGAATTGTGGGAAGAAAGGGCATCTGAAGAAAGATTGCAGAGCTCCAAAGAAACAAAGAGATGGACAACAGGAGAAAAATCAGGAAGCAAATGTAACAGGTGGTGTGTTACAAGATGCTTTGATTCTTTCTGTAGATAGTGTTTCTGAGTCTTGGGTGGTAGATTCAGGGGCTACATTTCATGCCACACCCCTTAGGAAACATTTTCTAGATTATGTTCAAGGTGATTTTGGATAGGTTCATTTGGGTGATGATGCACCATGAAAAATTGTTGGAATGGGAAAGGTAAAAGTAAAGCAAATCAATGGAAACCCATGGTTGTTGAAAGAGGTAAGACATGTTCCAGATCTAAGGAAAAATCTAATTTCAACAGGATAGTTGGCAAGTGAAGGTTGTATATCCATATTTACAGATAATGTGTGGAAGGTCACCAAAGGATCATTTGTGATAGCAAAAGGAGAGAAAGTAGGTACATTGCATTTATGTACTGGTAATATTGACTCTTCTATCTCTTTAGCTTCTACAGGAGTGGATACAACACTATGGAATCATAGGCTTGGACACATGAGTGAGAAGGGGATGCAGATACTTCACAAAATAAATTTGTTTCCAGATCTTAAACAAATTGATTTGGACTTCTGTGAGCATTGTGTTTATGGAAAACAAAAGAGAGTCAGATTTCTCAGAGTCGGAAAAGAAAAGAAGAGTAAAAGGTTAGAGCTTCTGCATACAGATGTATGGGGACCAAATCATGTATCATCTCTTGGTGGCTCTCATTATTATGTTACTTTTATTGATGATGCGACTATAAAAACTTGGGTTAATTGCATTCGACAAAAATCTGATGTTTTTGATACTTTTAAGAAATGGAAAGCTTTGGTTGAGAATGAGACAATCAAAAGGTTGAAGTGTCTCAGATCAGATAGTGGAGGTGAATATTGCAGCAAGGAGTTTGATGATTACTGTTCATACCATGGGATTCGTAGAGAGAAGACGGTTCCAAGAACACTACAAGAAAATGGTGTGTCAGAAAGGATGAACATGACAATCATGGAGTGTGCAAGGAGTATGAGATTGCATGCTGGTTTTCCCTTACAGTTCTGGGCAGATGGTGTAGATACTGTTGTTTACTTAATAAACAGAGGACCTTCAAGCTATTTGGATGGTATAATTCTAGAGGAGGCATGGACAGGTAAAAAGGTAAACTATTATTTTTTGAAGACTTTCGATTGTGAAGCATTTGTCCATATTGATAAAGAAAATAGAACAAAGCTTGAGGAAAAATCCAAGAAGTGTACCTTTATTGGATACGGTGTTAATGATTTTCATTATCGCTTATGGGATTATGGAAATAAAAAAAATCATTAGGAGTAGAGATGTCATATTCAATGAGAATGTCATGTACAAAGATCAGTTGCAGGAAAAGAAACGGGAAAAAGAAAAACCAAAATACACAGTGCTTGATGAGATCAGTGAAAAACAAATTCCAAAGGAACCAGAAAATCAAAGTGTACAACAATAGGAGCAACAGGCACCTCAAACTTTTGCAAGTGTTGTTAGAAGATCTACCAGGTTAAGTAGACCCCTTGAATGACACTCTCCTTCATTGTATTATTTATTATTGACTGATTTTGGTGAATCATAATGTTATGAAGAGGAAATGCAAGTAGACACCAAAAAGAAGTGGGAGCAAGGCATGAAAGAGGAAATGGATTCCTTGGTAAATAACCATACTTGGGACTTGGTTCAATTTCCTGCAAGAAAAATAGCATTGCAAAATAAATGGGTTTACAAGTTGAAGGAAGAAGATGGAGGAAAAAAACGGTACAAGGCTAAACTTGTTGTAAAGGGGTTTGCACAAAAGAAATGTATAGATTTTGATGAAATATTTTCTCCCGTTGTTAAAATGACTTCAATTAGGACTATTTTAAGTCTTGTGGCAGTAGAAGATTTGCATCTTGAACAGTTAGATGTAAAACCAACTTTTCTCCATGGGGATTTGGAAGAAGAGATTTATATGCAACAACCACAGGGGTATGAGGTCAAAGGGAAGGCGAATTTGGTATGCAGGTTGAATAAGAGATTGTATGGCCTAAAGAAAGCTCCAAGGAAATGGTATTTGAAGTTTGAAAGGTTTATGACAGAACAAGGTTATAGTAGATGTCATTCTGATCACTGTGTTTATTTTAAAAAGCTAGAAAATGGAAGCTATATTATCTTGCTATTGTATATAGATGACATGCTTGTTGCAGGGTCTAATATGTAGGATATAAATGTGCTCAAGGAGAAATTAGCTAATTCATTTACAATGAAGGATTTGGGCGCTGGAAAGAAAATCCTTGGTATGAGAATAATAAGAGACAAGAAAAATCGCAAATTGACATTGTCTCAGGGTGAGTACATAGAGAAGGTGTCGGAGAGGTTTAAAATAAAGAATACAAAACCAGTTAGTACACCTTTGGCCAACCATTTCAAATTAACCAAGGAAATGTGTCCCAAGACACAGGAGGAGATAGCATACATGTCCAGGGTCCCTTATTCATCAACAATTAGCAACTTGATGTATGTGATGGTTTGCACAAGACTGAATATTGCGCATGTAGTGGGAGTTGTGAGCAGGTATACGAAAAATTTAGGTAAAGAACATTGGGAGGTAGTAAAGTGGATTCTCATGTATTTGACAGGTACTGCTACTCATGCATTATGTTTTAGAGGTTCAAACACTTTTCTACATGGATATGTTGATTTAGATATGGCAGGTGATAAAGATAGCATGAGGAGCACCACAGGGTATGTTTTTACTATAGGTGGAACAACAGTAAGTTGGATTTCGAAACTACAAAAGGTTGTTTCACTTTCAACAACAGAAGCAGAGTATGTTGTTGCTACAGAGGCTAGTAAAAAAATGATTTGGTTACAAAGGTTTATGGAGGAATAAGGAAAGAAGTAGGAGAATAATAGGTTGTACTGTGGCAGTGAGAGTGCCATTCATCTTGTAAAGAACTCAACCTTCCATTTGAAGACTAATCATATACAATTGAGGTACCATTTCATATGATCCATCTTGGAAGATGGACATTTGAAGTTGGAAAAGATACACACTAGACAAAATCCTGCAGACATGTTAACAAAGGGAGTAACCAGGGAGAGACTGAGTTCTTGCTCAGTTTCAATTGGTCTTCCAGCATGAAGGTGAAGATGAGAAATTTTCCAGGTCCAAGAAGGTTCATAGTCCAACAGATACAACATTAATGGAGTTGTTGAGATTAGTCTCCAAGTGGGAGATTGTTGGTTGTGGAGCCTGATTATCTTCCTGATTAAGAGGTCTTTGTTTTCAGCCATGTTTATACCCCATGAAGACTTTACACCCCAGAAGAATGTACACTCATCCATGCGTGGGAGTGTAGGGGGGGGGGATTATCCCCCCGATTGGGGGGTTTGGGGGCGAAGCCCCCGAAGGAAAAATTGCCTTGTAAATGTATATTGTAATTTCATTGTAAATCTAGACCGTTCATTATAAGGTCGCAGATCTAACGGTAGAAGTTATGTTAGGGTTGTTTTCCCTAGAAGGCAATCCTATTTTATGAGGGAAATGTATTGCGGCTATGGATTATAGCGAACATTGTATTATGAGAGAGGAGACTGTGAGAGAAAGAAGAGGAAGTTACAACGGGTTTGCTGTAGGTTGCATCCCTTCATTTGCTGGATGATAATAAAGGAATGACCTGCCAATTTCTCTGGTGGACGTAGCCCACAATGGGCGAACCACACATATCTGTGTCTCTATTGTATTTTGTATCTTCTGTGTTTTATTTCCGCATTTGTTTTATTTTATTGCTTCGTGATCCTGTTTTTTCTAACATGATCAATAAGAGCGATTAATTACCCTTAATAAGGCTTGACAATACTTTCATTTTATTCCAATAAACCTAAATAATTCTAATTATATTTATTTCCTTTTAAATAAATGTCTTAATCATTTCCAAATGTATCCATATATTCATTCATATTTCAATTAATCAAAGGATGTGCCTTTCTAGAAGGGAAATGACTTTATGTGTTAAATATCCTTTTTATAGACTCTATAAATCCCATTCTTACAATGTTAGGATCACCATCATATATAAACAACACACTACCAATATTGAGCATATAATGTATTATAATCTCTGGAGTAGGCATGTTTCATTTTGGGTGATGGAGGTTTATATTCATTAAGATATTCGAAGGGAGGCATCATTCCCCGGAAGTCTTGCTGTAAATGAGTTGAGAATATCAACAATGAGTACCCTAGAAAATTTACAAAGAATTTTAACCAAACACCTTATCATAATGCTTGGAAATTTGTTGGTGCATTAGATTAGTATGAAGAGCATGACACAAAGTTGGTAGTGGACTTCATGAGTTGAGAAGGGTATATTTTCCTCATCTTTAAGTTGGATTGGGATATGATAGTGTCTAGAATGAATTTAATTTTGGAGAAAAAAATTGCATCTCATATAATTAATCCGTCATAACATCAATTCTCTCCATAGAGATTTATTTTTGATAATAATCCAATTTAGTGCCCTTTAATTGATATAGAGGTGAGAGGACTTGTATTTATTTCTAGCCAACACATAAAGAGATAAGTATGAGCTTTCTCTAGGGGTAATGATTCCTACTTCCAATAGTTCTTAAGCAAACCTCCCAATTTCAATCTTATGAAAATGTCCATAGTGATATGGGTATATGATACAAGTGCCTTAGAAGGATTGATGTCAATGAAATGTTCCATGCTCTTGTAAAGATGGAGTTATTTGAGCATATTTTGAAAAACAATCTTATATTTCTATAATATCTTGGCAACACCCAAAGGCTAATTCTTAGGATCCATATCAAATAAATTACATGTGATAAAAGTGGGCCATAAATTCAAAGTGCATTTTTTGAAGAGATTATTGATATGTTTGAAGTCCATAAATTTTGTAGGCTTGGATTCAAGTGCCTTGATAGTGTATTTATGTTTGTCTTTGTTTGTCATGGTTAAAATATATAAGTTTTCTTGATGGTTGGTTAAATAAGTCCCATTAGATTCTAAGGATAACATCAACCTTCCTCATATTTGTCACATATAAATCATCTTTGACAATAAAATCCCCTATTTGTACCTAGTTTATGAACCATTTCTTCACATGAGATGTGTTTATGACTAGGGATACTAATGGTGAAGCCTTCAAAGGGATCCATGTGGACAACTAGTTGTTTGAGTTACTTTTTGTCCAATATATTCGTAACACACCCGACCCACTAAACCCTAATTAGGATGGGGGAATGTCAAAATTTATCCTTTCACTATGCTTCTAGTCTTGGGCATTATGCCCCTCTTCACAACCTTAGTTCTGCATGGCTTCCATGTGGAATTACTCCATGTCATATGAACCACTATACATGACTGCGTGTGTGTTGTCGTGGTAGTAACATGTTTTTGAACGAGTCACACTCCCTTGAGAATCGTTCAGTAGAATGCGACTACACAAGCCGCGGATAAAATTTTATGGATGAACGACTTTGAATCACTCGACTCAAGCTAGATCAACGACTAGCAGTGAGTCGAGATCCATCCTATCAAGAAAACAAGTTATGCAACCCACAATCTATTCCTCGATTCAACTTTTCTGACGACCTTGCTCCTGAAAAATCCAATGGTCCTGATCCACTTGGAAGGACTAAAACACAAAATGATTAAAGACCACTCTCATTCTCCTTAAGACATTTTACAGGTAGTGTTTACGACAAAATATATGAATGAGACCTCATCGGGCTGCTTCACAAGCACATTATCGGTCCCTACCCACTTGGGCCTTCGCCATCAGGAATACCCACTTTTCATTGCCTCATGGTTCTCTCAAGCAAATCTTATCGAACTGGGATCTTCCGACATATCCGATGGTCATCGAACCCTCACATATAACGATCAAGAATCCATCAGATCACCTTAGTGCTTGATAGTTAACCGACACTACGACTCTGAAAGATTTATTTCCTCGGGTTAGACCCATATTAGATCCAATGAATCAGATCTCATCGGCCAAATCGCAGATAGATATATGACTCTTACCACTCTTGGGTTTTCATCATCGGGTCTCTCCCATCATAAGTTCCATCCGCACACTTTCCACAGAATTTACGATCTCCACTTTTTGGACATGCCTAGTGGCTCCATGCACGACAAATATATGGTCTATATCTCATCGGTTCACCCTCTAAATAGATCGATGACTCCGATTGACTCGATATTTTCCCATCAGAAAATTCGCCTTGACAACATTTTTGGGTTTTTTTAAAGGGTCCACATTCCGATAGGATTTCTATGAAGCTGAAATCTCCGATGAAGGGTCGAAATCGACTCTCCATGCCAGATCAATGACTGAAGTTTCCTCTTTGATTTTAATAGGGTTTCAATAGGGTTAAGGATTAATTTAGGGTTTACCGACCCACAACCTTCATTGACACCTTCCTGCAAGGGATTTAACTCTACTTACCGTTCATGAAAAGGAATGGATGTCATTATAACAACATTTTCAAATCTTTCTAGGATAATGCAAGATAGGCGGGATTATTACCCTATGTTTATATCTTTTACAAAAATATCAATTAGTCCGCAAGAAATATGTACTTGGGGCTAATGATGCTTTTATGTGTTTGTTGTTTTATCAAAGAAAAATAAAAATGTTTGTAACTGAAATATTTATATTAGAAAAAGGTCAGAAGACAAATATGAAATAGTCATTACACATGAAGTCCAAAAGTGAGATAAAAAACCAACAAAGATTTTATTAATTCAAATCTAAATTACATCCAAATACTTTCTCTTCATATCCTTGTGTGGCTAAGGAACATAATAAAACTTAGAAGTCATAGGTGGAATGTTATATCACATTGAGACTACTGGTATCTTCTAAGTAAAGACCAAGATATAAAACTAGATCAACAAGCGACAATTTTGCCACTGTCTTGACTCTGCAAAACTATTCTAATCAGTACTGAAAATTAATTCAGAAGTCAAATCATAATGAATAGACTATCAAAACGAGTGATTCATCTTTGGAAGCATGTCAATAATCTATGCTTCTCAGTCCTTCTTATTTCCACCTTCAGTAAAACCTTGTTATCAACAAGAAGATTTACCCTTTAAGTAATTCATAAGTGAATATAAATGAATGTAATCTCAATCTAGAGTAAGAGAAAACCTTGTCAATGTTATTCCTTTCTATTCTCTCCTACTTTTCCCCTTCACAAGTTCTTCTTTTATTCCTAAAAAGTAGTTTTGATTAATTCAACTACTTTTAGTTAGATAGTTAACTAACTTGCAGTTAAGTGGGACAATTAATAAATAATTATAATACAGGTTTTTGAATAAATAATAACTAATAGGTGGGGACCCCTAAACAACTTATTGATTAATTTTCAAGCTATCCCCATTTGTAACTCCACAATTGCAATACACATTCCACCCACAAAGTAAATCCACATCCATCATGTAACACACCCAAGCCCCTAAGTACCCTTTTAAGAGATGGGGTAGTAAAATTTCACCTTTTCTCAATCATATCAAAACCTATTCTCGAGGGAACCATCGTCTTCTACTCGTCAAGATATTTCCAACGACTATCACCATGCTCCAAACCGAGCTCTGGATCAAAAGTTATGGCTTTCCAAAGTTCTTGTCCCTCATTGGCCAAATGCCACCTCACTGCCACGTGGCTTCCTATCCCATGTTTCATCCGACGTGACACAATTGTGGCTCCGACGTGGCACTTACCAAATTGTTCTCCGATCCATGGTTCCCATCCCATGAAACCTCATGTCTTCGTCGTCAGGATTTTACTCCCATGGGTTAGAAAGACCCCAATAAAAAAATACGACGACGATCCATTAATCGGGTCTATCCTAGATCCGATGGTCCTAATGCCAATCATATTATGACTCTGAGTAAGTCAATGATACCAACTTGTGCAATGGTTAAATTCTCATCTTCTTCTCACCTCCCAAGCTGACGACGGGAACCACGAAAAATAAACGGTTCATACCGTGTCTATAGCCCGCTTCGATTGACTGTCCAAACCACTCCTTTTGTCCTCGTCAACGTTTCTTAACAAAGCCTAACATGTCCCATTGAAACCTCTATGAAATTGATCCCGGATCAACGTTCCAAATTCACTGGCCTATAGATCCAATGTCCTGAAATAAAACAAAGGCCCAAAGGACCTCCTCATTTAACGAGACCCACTGTTCCTCATCGACCAATCACATAGTGACATTTTTCACTACTTAGCCACGCTAGATGCCATGCTCTAACCCTCATGTCATCATGACGCCCACCTCTCTTAGATGAATCTCGAGGAAACTAACGGTGGATATCTCTCTTGCCCAATAGAAGACCAACAAATCTCATCCTGTCACTGATACCTATAGTGTTGTCATCATTTTTGGTCGACACACGACCTTTCCAACCTTTCAAAATTCGACGAACGACTCATATCTTCTTGAATTTGCACCTACATGTGCCAAATCCTCTTGAAACGTGACATCGTCTCTGCATTACATGGGGAAACATCACCACATGACATGTGGTATTCATATTTCCCACAGAAATTTACCTACAGGTGATAGATCACTATGTCACATGGCACCTTCGATCCTTGACACATGGCATATTCTATTTTCGACACATGACACCATCCACATCATCATATTAATCTCTTTGGTAGGGGATCAATGGTCTAGATCTCCTTTCGGAGTTCCTCTGTTCACTACATATCAACGGTCCATATGAACTCTCGAAGTTTCTTTGTCCATGACAGATCATCGATTCAGATTGGCTCAACTCGGAGCTCTCATGTCAGAGTGTTTCTACTTTGGCCTCCAGAGAATATCCCAACATCAGACTCAGATGATGTTCTCCATCTGGCATCCGTGGCTACCATGTACTTGCCACCTAGGCATCTCTTTCCATGTGTATCAATCACCTAGTATGACACGTGGCACATTTGTACCCAAAGGACTTTGACTCAAAAGGACCAAAACTTCGTGACAAATGGCACAATATTTACTTAACACGTGGCACCAACTACGTCATTACATGTGGGCTCAAGTGGGTCTACATGTCATCACATGGTATCTATTTTGATCTTTCAAGTGTTATCACGTGCCCCAAGCACGATGGTTCTGGTGATGTCATCCCCTTTGTCGCTACTTGCCAAGGAACCTGTTAGGCCTCTATGACAAATCGACAACTATGATCAAGTCTCACTCTAGTGCCGATCAACGGTCTAGATCTGACTTCAGAGTCCCTCCTTCGTAGTGCACCTGCTCCGGGACTACAACTTACTCTAAATTCTATCCTCCGATGGATGGATAGGATCTGTTATCTCGCTAGATTGACGATCGAGATCTAATCCCGCCCTTACACTGAACAAGGGTCCAGATCTATCTACCACGCCAATCGATGATCACGATCCTCTAAGGAAAATCAAGGTTTATCACTCGCCAATGATACTGTTGGGCCTTCACCCAAATCGATGTCCCAAAACAAATCTACCCTTACTCTGACCAATGGTCTAGATCATCTTTCATCTCAATCCTTCGATAGATCCACAGTCCTTGTTGATTCAAAGTTCATCTTTTACATGCATCATAGACTACTCCGATGGAGGGTCAAGATCTATTCATGGTGCCGAATCAATGGTTGTGATTCTTTCAGGCTCAAACATGGGTTTTATACCTATTAAGAGTTCAAAACTAGACTTACTCATTCAAGGAAGTCTTCTAAGCAACTTCTAGGGCTTTACCAGATTCTTAGGAGCTCTCGCCTTGCTCCAAAAACCACTAAGGAATTCCTACTTCACCACTTTTGGTGGAGATTAACGTCCTGTGAACTGTCTATAGTAGGACAGGGGATTCCTCGGGAGAATAAAGACTCTCTGAACCACACAGAGGCCTCTCTCAGAAAATGAGACATTCCCATTCATATCTCATGACACACTACCCATTTCTATTAGGGGTATTGTGCATTCTTAGTTTATAAGCCATTTTTCCTTTCACAGGCATCACACTATAATGATTGTTCTACTACACACATGGGAGGAAAAAACATACAGAAATATCCATGTTCAGATATGCAAGGACTGCACCTTTCTTGTAGTTTCATAATCCCTTAAAAACAAGGGTTTGTCAATGAATACAATTAACATCATCACTAATCTGGTCTATATATCCATAACACACCTACATGCATATATGATTCTATTCTATTACACATGATGTATGAAATACTTATATTCGTATAAGATATATCAACCAACTAACTGTGGGTGTTCACCTTTCCACTGACCTTAGGCTCTGAATTCTCAGTAACTTCGGATGCAGTCCACCCTCGTTCCAATCCTTGATACCACCAGGGAACTCTTTGCACTCCCTTGTATATTCCTTCACAATATATTTATTCCTCTGATGAACGAAATCTCCTCAAGTTCTTATTCTGTGCATATCCAGATTGCACCCTCTTTCCTCCATCCTCTAATGCCATCCTTCTAGGCATGCTCTCCTTGCACACACTCATGCATTCCCTTTCTTATCTCCTCCAACATCTCTTGCATGAAAACTGGAAAGTTCTTCACTTGTCCCCCTTCCTTCTGTCAGAAGGAAACTCGGGTCAACCTCGGGGGTTCTAGAATGGTACGTTGGGAACCTTTGGCTGACAACTTCCTTCTATCTTAGCTAGGCCATCCATGCTTCCATTCACTGGGGTGGTTGGTTTCTCAACCACCAATCCTTTTCTAATTAACTGATTTTCCTTTGGATCAAGTTAAGGACTAATATTTCAAATCAAATATTCAACAAGGAGGATTGGGCCATCTTATCATAATGAACCCCTCTCTATGTTCCCTCACTCTTTCTCTAGTGGTATCATGGCAATTACTCAAGGCTTCATCCTCATAGTCAGCTGTTGGAATTTTTGATTGATCATTAATACATTTACCTTGTTTTCATGCCATAACATGACATTCATTAATTACATATAATCATAAATTTAGAGAGGGGGTGTTACAATCCCCTCCGCATTCAAATGAACACCGTCCTCGGTGTTATTCACTTTTCAACAACACTTGCCATGCCTTCTTCTTTCAGTTGTCTCAACAATGTTATTCCTCTTCTTGGTCTAGTCTTTTCGTAGGCTCTTGGCATTCAACACATGCCTACAACAATTTCAAACAACAACCATATTGACCTCAATTTCATGCAAAAACATTTTATTGATATTCATAAATCAAGGGGAAAAATTCACTTATCAACACAGTACTTATCTGTGTTGTTCATGGATTTGCATCCACATGGAGGTTCACTATCTTTCCTTGTCATACCCATGGTGTGCATGATCACAACCAATGGATGACAAAATTTTAAAGACTCCACTAAGTCTTTCACACGAGCTATCAAAATCTCCTCTTCCTTGTGGTATCTCACCTTTCAGGCTCATTCCCATTGATCCATATGGATGTCGGTGGCCTCCCAACTATTCCAACTGGTTCATTTTGGCAGTTTTTCAGTTTGGCAGATTTTTTCCTAGTTTTTGGGTCCTTGACTTGCGGGGCCGTTTTGAGGCCCTAAATAACGTTTTTAGGGCTCGCCACATTTAGAGATGTCCTTTCATAACAAATGCTAAAATGTTTATTCCTCGTATAGACCTTTCCAACGAGCTATCGTGCGCCTAAAACGAAGATCGTATGCAAAAGTTACGACCTCGGGAAGTTGATGTACTAACTTACCCAAATGGGGCCCACATGAATTTTAGGGCTTCATCTCCTAGGGTTAGGTTTTTGGATGTCAAGGGTTTTTGACATTCCTGTTTATTGTAAAAAGGCCTTTAGAGCCTCATTTTAATCATCTTCTTGTGAATGAGCGCAACTATCACATCTCTTCTCAGAGATAAGCTGCCACCATTCCAACAAGCTTGTTTTCCACTGCATTTTAAAGTTTCAACTTATTTATTTATTGAATAGAAAACCAATTTTATTGTATCTTTGTTATTCCATGTTAAGCATATTTTAATAATCTGTATTCATTTAGTTCTTCTCATAAAATCCGAATCAGTGGTATCAGAGCGGTCTACTCCTTGTCGTCTTAATGCATGTCCCCAACGAGGTTAGGGTAAAAAGAATTGGGTCTCGAGCTTGTTTCTCTTGAGGAAAAAATCTCTCGCACGCCCAAACGACCTCTCATGGTAGGAGAAAAGAAAGATGATGAGACAAGAGATTCTTTCAAAATGTTTCTTGAGGAATCCCTCACGCAACAGAGGAACAAGATGATGGATAGTTTCGTGCAAATCCTTCGACGACTACCAACATGCAACACATCTTCTTTGAGTGGAGGCGCCGCCCCATTCAAGATACAAATCAACTTCGATATTCCTATATTTGAAGTTCAGATAGACACAGATACTGTAGAAAAGTGGTTGAATCTACTAGAAGGCTATTTTTCTGTCCATAACTTTTAAAATAGAGAAAAAAATACTTTTGCGCTCCTCAAAGCCGTTCCCCATGTCAAAGATTGGTGGGAAAATTTCTGTGAGAAACAGGAAACAGAGCAACCCTCATTATTTACAGTCGCGACCACCTGGGAGTCCTTGAGGGATGCTATTCAAGAACAATACTACCCTGTCGAAAGTTATGACGACTTGTATACCAAATGGACCACACTGTGGGAAGAAAGAGACCAAGCAGTGCCAGATTTCACAAATATCTTCCATACCCTACGCACCGAGCTGGGTATCAAAGATTCAAAGTGAAATCTCGTGCTCAAGTATCACGGTTCTCTGCATAAATACATCCAGACTGAAATGGAATTTCTTGGCATCTCTTCCTTGGGCGCGACCTATCGATACACCATCAAGATCGAGCAAAATCTCAAACAAAAGACACGACAATTTGGGCTTGGGAACCCCTCACAGCAAAAACCAGGAAATGGCAGGCCCAACCTACATAACAAAGGACAATATGAGGATAACTAGTCTAAGCCACAAGCAAAGAAGGACACCAGAAAAACAAAGAAGGATACCGGGAAGTGGTGCGACTTCCATAAGATCCCTTGGCATAACACTCCCGATTGTCGCTTAAAGAAGTCGCTGGTGACTGAAGTGAAAGCCTATAAATCAGATGTGGGTTCTGACTTTGAGTCAAAACCAAAAAGGGGAAGATGAATCATTGACATGGAACCCAGTGACACAATTTCTACCACCAAGCTCCAGCCCGGTGAACCAGATGAGCCAGAAGAAGGTGGGTACCTTTTCCATTCGTAGATGTGGGTAAAAGGCACCCTGTTGCACTTCATCATTGATAGCGGTAGCTAGAAGAACCTCATCTCAGCAGAGGTTGTCAAGTGGTTGGCCCTGTAAAAAATGACGCACCTGCAACCCTACACCATTGGATGGATCCACCAAGGAAACGATCTCCACGTCAGCCAACAATGTCGATTGTCGTATGGCATCAAGCCCTTCAAAGACGAGCTATTGTGTGATGTTTCTCCTCTCAAAGTTTGTAATGTTATTTTGGGCCAACCTTATTTATGGAAACATCATACTGTATATGATTCTAGGCCTCGTAGTGTTATTATTAATTTAAACAGGAAATTGTACAGGATACCCGAGGCAGTCCCTCCTAGTGCTATTTCCTTGATCTCTGCCAAGCAATGTAGAAAGGTCATCTCTCAGACCGAGAAATTTGTCTTCTTCATGATTCTCTCTTAGAGTAAGTGAAATATCGTAGCCACATATAGGGCCTCCGTGTACGATCTCTCCACACAACATAAGCAAGTGGATAAGGTCGTGGAAGAATACTCAGATATTCTCCTCTCCTACCAGGGTACCTTTGCACTACCACGTCAAGCATCCCATCGATCTGACCCCAGGCACACCACTACCCAATGAGATGGTCTACCACCGCTCTTTGTTAGAAAACAAGGAGATCAAGAGGCTGATCCAAGAACTAATCCACAAGGGTCACATCCATCCTATCTCATCGCGTTGTGGGATCCCAATCGTACTGGTGCAGAAGAAAGATGAGACCTGGCGAATCTGCATTGATATTCGAGCCTTGAATAAAATCACAGTCTGGAACTAGTACCCAATTCCATGAATCGACGACTTCTTTGATCAACTCACGGGGGCCAAATACTTCAGTAAAATTAATTTGAAGTCTGGCTACCACCAGGTCCCAATAGAATAGAGAGATGTATGGAAGACCGCCTTCAAGTCAAAAGAAGGTCTTTTTGAATGGTTGGTCATGCCCTTTGGTTTGAAAAATGATCCAACAACTTTTATGAGGATGATGGATGATATCTTGTGACCTTTCACCAATGATTTTGTAGTGGTGTATCTGGATGAAATCCTCATCTACAACAAGACTTGGGTAGAACACTTGCAACATATTCAACGGGTTTTGCACACCCTGCGACAACACAAAATATATGAAAACTTGGAAAAATGCTCCTATGGCATGGACAAGGTCCATTACTTAGGCTACATCCCTGATTAGCATGGTGTGCATGTGGATCCAGCCAAGATCTAGGTCATCTGTGACTGGCCAGCCTCAACTACACTCACTGAGCTTCAAAGACACTCGAGCCTCACCAATTTCTATCATAGGTTCGTGTTGGTATTCTCTCATATCGCATGGGCCCTCAACCAAGTAACCATGGGTGGTAGTAAGGAAAAATTTGTGTGGGGCCTATCCCAACAACAAGCCTTTGATGATTTGAAGCAATGTTTGTGCTCATCCCTAGTACTTTCATTACCGAACCTGCAACATCCTTTGAGATCAAGACATATGCTTCAGACTATGCCGTGGGCGCTGTTCTCACTCAACGCGGACACCCCATGGCGTATCATAGTGAGACACTATCAGATGATTTCTATAAGTCCCCTACTTACGACAAATAAATTTAGTCCATTATGCAAGCCTGCCACCAGTGGAGAAATTACATTCTGGGGAAGGAGACAATCATACACACTGATCACAAGCCCCTACAGTTCATGCAGACCCAAGGAAAATTGCAGAATGATCGCCATCAAAAGTGGTCCACATACTTATAGCAGTTCCACCTCAACATCAAGTATAAAACGAGAAGTAACAATCGATTTGATGATTGCCTCATTTGACCTCCAGTCGTGACACTCACTACGGTGCTAGACTCTTGCGGATATGAGACCTCCGGATGCCCCCACCTCTATGAGACATACCCTGACTTCTCCACCACCTACCAAATGTTGGGATAAAACTAAGTGGTCACTAATTTCCATATTTAGGATGGGTCGTTGTGCCGTATAGGCCATCTCTGCATTCCATCAAGAGAGCATGCGAAGCTGATTTGGGAAGCTCACTACAATCGGGTGGCAGGTCACTTTGGCATTGAAAAGACAGTGGAAGTGCTACATAAACATTTCTATTGGCCGAAACTTCAACATGATGTCAGCAAGTATATCAGGTCCTGCACCTCCTACGTTATTGCCAAAATGAACACTACAAAACAGGGCCTGTACACCCCTCTGCCTACTCTTGACAAGCCGTAGGAATCCATCTCAATGGACTACATGTCGGTCCTCCCATCCACCAAGAGGGGAAATGATTGTGTTTTTGTGGTTGTTGATCACTTTTCCAAGATGGCGATTTCGGTCGCCTGCAAGAAGAACATCACTGTAGAGGCCACTGCCAATCTCTTCTTTGAACACGTCTAGGTACACTTTGGGATTCCAAAAACCATTGTCTCAGATTAGTACAGTCGGTTCCTCAGCATGTTCTGGTTGAGCCTCTAGTCACTGCTGGATACCAAGCTCACCAAATCCACTGCCTTCCACCCCAGATAGATGGCCAAATTGAGGTCATTAATCATATAATCATACATATCTTGTGCATGTACAATTCCAAGAACCCCTGCACGTGGGATGAGAGTCTTCCCTATGTCCAGCATAGCTACAACCGTGCCTACATATCTCAATTGGCCACAACCCCTTTCAGGTGGGGTTGGGATTCCAACCATTGGGCCCCATGGATGTTGCACTACCCTTGGAGACCACCTCGAGTGACTCGTCCCCTGCTCCACTAGAAGATGACAAATCCACCTGGTTCATTGAGTGGATCTAGCACATTCACCAACAGGTTCATGATATTTTACAGAAGTCTAATGCCAAGTACAAGCAACGCCATGATCAACATCAGGTGCCACATAAGTTTCATGTGGGAGAAAAAGTTTGGTTGCACTTGCAGAAAGAACACCTTACTGGACCCCATCAGAAGCTTCACCCACTCCAGTATGGGCCATACACTATCACCAAGGCTGTGGGTGACAATGATTTTTTGCTCAACATTCCCCCTTTCCTTGGCCTTCTCCCAGTCTTCAACGTGGCTCTCCTTCGACCATATTTCCCACCATTATTGGACACCTCAGAGATAACAAAACAATTGACACCAACATAGCTCAACCCTGAATGCATGCAACATGCATCTAGTGATCATATTGTGGACACATAGATCAAGGGAACTCGACATCAAAGGATCCAACTTTATTGATTCAAAGAAGGCCAGCTCCTGCACCAAGGCAAGTGGCTCACCCCAGGCCAAATTCAACAGAAATTTCCTCATCTGATGGGGGAACTCAATGCAATGGATACCATTGATTCTTAAGGGGGTAGGATTGATCCAGATGGATTCTGGTGGCCTCCCACCTATTCCAACTGGTTCATTTTTGCAGTTTTCCAGTTTGGCATATTTTTTCCTAGTTTTCGGGTCCCTGACTTGCGGGTCCGTTTTGAGGCCCTAAACAACATTTTTAGGGCTCACCACAATTAGAAACAACCCTTGATAAATAACGGTAAAATGTGTAGTCCTCGGATAGACCTTTCCAACTGGCTATCGTGCGCCTAAAACAAAGATCCTATGCACAAGTTACGACCCCGGGAAGTTGATGTACTAACTTACCCTAACAGGGCCCACATGACTTTTGGCGCTTCATCTCCTAGGGTTAGGTTTTTGGATGTCTAGGGTTTTTGAAATTCCTGTTTATTGTAAAAATTCCTTCATATCCTCATTGTAATCATCTTATTGTGAATGAGAGAAACCATCACATCTCTTCTCAGAGACAAGCCACCACCATTCCAACAAGCTTGTTTTCCGCTGCATTTTACAATTTCAACTTATTTCCTTATTGAATAGAAAACCAATTTTACTGTATCTCTATTATTTTGTGTTAAGCATATTTTAATAATCTGTATTCATTTCGTTCTGCTCATAAAATCTAGATTACTCATGCATCCCCTTATTTTCCATATAGTCCCTTAACACGTGGCACAATATTTACTTAACACGTGGCATCACCTACGTCATTACACGTGGGCTGAGGTGGGTCTACATGTCATCACAGGGTATCTGTTTTTATCATTCAGGTGTTAACACGTGCCCCAAGCACAATGGTTGGGGTGAATTCATCCCCTTGTTGCTACTTGCCAAGGAACCTATTATGGCTCTGCAACAGATCAATAACTATGATCAAGTCTCACTCTAGTGCCGATCAACAGTCCAAATCTAACCTCAGAGTCCCTCCTTTGTAGCGCACCTGTTCCGTGACTACAAATTACTCTAAATTATATCCTCTAATGGATGAATAGGATCTATTATGTCGCTAGATCGACGATCAATATCTCATCCTGCCCTTACACCGAACAAGGGTCCAGATCTATTTACTGCACCAAATCGACGGTCACGATCCTCCGAGGAAAATCAAGGTTTATCACTCGCCAAGGAGACTATTGGGCCTTCACCCAAATCAATGGCCCAAAACAAATCTACCCTTTCTCAAACCAATGTTCTAGATCATCTTTCTTCTCAATCCTCCGATAGATCCACGATCCTTGTTGATTCAAAGTTCATCTTTTACATGCATCATAGCCTACTTTGATGGAGGGTCAAGATCTATTCACGGTGCCGAATCAATGGTTGTGATTCTTTCCGGATCAAACATGGGTTTTATACCTATCAATAGTCCAAAGCTAGACTTACTCATTCAAGGAAGTCTTCTAAGCAACTTCTAGGGCTTTACCAGACTCTTAGGAGCTCTCGCCTTGCTCCAAAAACTACTAAGGAATTCCCACTTCACCACTTTCGATGGAGATTCATGTCCTGTTAACTGTCTATAGTAGGACAAGGGATTCCTTGGGATAATTAAGACTCTTTGAACCACATAGAGGCCTCTCTCAGGCAATGAGACATTCCCATGCATATCTCAGGACACACTGTCCATTTCTCTTAGGGGTATTCTGCATTCTTAGTTTATAAGCATATTTTCCTTTAAAAGGCATCACATTATAATGATTGTTCTACTACACACACGGGAGGAAAAAACATACAAAAATATCCATGTTCATATATTCAAGGACTGCACCTTTCTTGCAGCTTCATAATCCCTTAAAAACAAGGGTTTGTCAATGAAAACAACTATTATCATCACTAATCCGACCTATATATCCACAACACACCTACATGCATCTACGATTCTATTCTATTACACAGGATGTATAAAATACATGTATGCTTATAAGATATATCAACCAACTGACTGTGGGTGTTCACCTTTCCACAAACCTTAGGATCTGCATTCTTAGTAACTTCGGTACAGTCCACCCCAGTGCCAATCCTTGATACCACCAGGGAACTCTTTGCACTCCCTTGTATATTCCTTCACAATATATTTCTTCCTCTAATGCCCAAAACATCCTCGAGTTCTTCTTTTGTGCATATATAGATTGCACCCTCTTGCCTCCATCCTCTAATTCCATCCTTCTAGGTATTCTCTCCCTGCATGCACTCATGCATTACCTTTTTTATCTCCTCCAACGTCTCCTACATGAAACTTGGAAAGTTCTTCACCTATCCCCCTTCCTTCTGTTAGAAGGAAGCTCGGGTCAACCTTGAGGGTTCTGGAATGGTATGTTGGGTACCTTTGGATGACAACTTCCTCCTATCTTATCTAGGCTCTCCATGCTTCCATTCATTGGGGTGGTTGGTTGTTCAACCACCAATCCTTTTCTCATTAACTGATTTTCCTTTGGATCAGGTTAAGGATTATTATTCCAAATCAAATATTCAACAAGGAGGATTGGGTCATCTTATCATAATGAAACCCTCTCTATGTTCCCTCACTCTTTCCTCTAGTGGTATCATGGCCATTACTCAAGGCTTCATCCTCACAGTCAACTGCTAGAATTTTTGATTGATCATTAATACATTTCCATTGTTTTCATGCCATAACATGACATTCATTAATTACATATAATCATAAATTTAGAGAGGGGGTGTTACAATCCCTTCCCCATTCAAAGGAACACTGTCCTCGATGTTCTTTACTTCTCAACAACACCTTCCATGCCTTCTTCTTTTAGTTTCTCAACAATGTTATTCTTCTTCTTGGTCTAGTATTTTCGCAGACTCTTAGCATTCTACAAACACCTACAACAATTTCAAACAACAACCATATTGACCTCAATTTCATGCAAAAACATTTTATTGATGTTTGTAACTCAAGGGGAAATTTTCACATATCAACACAGTACTTATCTTTGTTTTTCATGGATCTTCATCCACATGGAGGTTCCTTGTCATACCCATGGTGTGCATGATCCCAACGAATGGATGACAAAATTTTAAAGACTCCACTGAGTCTTTCACATGAGCTATCAAAATATCCTCTTCCTTGTGGTCTCTCACCTTTCAGGCTCATGATCATTGATCCATATGGATGCATGTGGCCTCCCACCTATTCCAACTGGTTCATTTCGAAAGTTTTCCAATTTGGCATATTTTTTCCTAGTTTTTGGGTCCCTGACTTGCGAGGCCGTTTTGAGGCCCTAAACAATGTTTTTAGGGCTCACCACAATTAGAAATGTCCTTTGATAAACAACAGTAAAATGTGTAGTCCTCGGATAGACCTTTCCAATGGGATATTGTGCACCTAAAACAAGATCGTATGCAAAAGTTACGACCCCGGGAAGTTGATGTACTAACTTGCCCAAACAGGCCCCACATGACTTTTGGCGCGTCATCTCCTAGGGTTAGGTTTTTGGATGTCTAGGGTTTTTTCCATTCCTGTTTATTGTTAAAAGGACTTCAGAGCCTCACTGTAATCATCTTATTGTGAATGAGCACATCTGTCACATCTCTTCTTAGAGATAAGCCGCCGCCATTCCAACAAGTTTGTTTTCCACTGCATTTTACAGTTTCAACTTATTTCCTTATTGAATAGAAAACCAATTTTACTATATCTCTGTTATTATGTGTTAAGTATATTTTAATAATCTGCATTCATTTCTTTCTGCTCATAAAATCCGTATCACTCATGCATCCCCTTCTTTTCCATATAGTCCCTTGGGTGATCCATCTTTCTTGCCCAGAATTTCTGACACAAGAAGAGTTTTAGAGACTTCACTGAGTCTTACATCTGAAGCGTCCCCCAAGATTTCTATGCCAATGTGTCTCTCTATATTTCTCTACCGAAATCATCCCTTCAACTCGTTTTACTACAACACAACATTCTTATGGCGATCATGACTTATCATCAAGTTCTCTTTGTCACAATAGTTGCCCTCTTCCATGATTTCTTATTTGATAGCCACCATCTATCCTCCCTGGATAGATCTTTTCATCTCACCTGTGTTGATATGCATACAAAAAATTGTGAGATACCATTACCAACTTCAATCAAATTTCAAATCTGTCTCCTATAGATTTTTTTTAACTCCACATTTTCGTTTCGTTTTCAGATTTGTTCCATATTGGAACCATAATTCACAAGCATGATATTTCCTTCTCATAACAGTTTGGCTCTTTACAACCAACATGCATTGGTCTTCCTCATGTTATTATAGTATTTCCATTTCCAAGAGCCTCCTTCCTGCAATTCAATCTTTACAAAGACAAACAAATTGTTAGTTTCTCATGCATATGCACTTTCATTGTACAGTTGTAATGGTTTCCAAACAATTTCAAAATTGTGCACATTAGAAAATAAATCATTTTATCTTATTTGATAACATAAAGAAAAAAGGAAATCACCATTCCTTATACATGCACCATTTCAACATACCAAGCCTTTTCAAATTGGAATCAATCATTATGTGGATTTTATTTAATGTGCCAATGTCCATGGTCACATTCCTACACGCAATGCACCCTTGCATTGATTTCTGATTATCACCTTTCCAGTTAGGCACTTTTCCATGGTGTGTTGGGTTTCATCCAACCCCTCACCACATGGATTCTCTATCCACATTAATTATTACAACATGACTATTCCTTTTGATTTGATCCGATCATAGTCTCATATCATTACTCATGAAATTAAAAGTTTTACATGAATACCCTTAGTCTTTCTTTCTTTACTAGTAACTACGATGCCACACTCATGTACACCCAATAACTTTCTTTACCATGGTTATATTCCAAAAAATAAATGGGATATCCTTTTTCCATGATGGGAAATCCATTACTTACCTTCTTATGCATTTAGTCAACATGTTTCTCATGAGCACTATTGTTCCCAATCATTCCCGATTGGTCAAAGTATTCATGATACTTTGTTCATGAATTTTCTTGCAAGGATGTCAATCATCCTTGGCTTCCAGATATTCCTCTCTCTGTCCTTCAGGTTCCTCTTCACGAAGTATACCCTGCTTAGGTATTAATGGCATACCTAAGCCACTTAAAATGATTTTTCCTACCATTAAAATAACATATTTCAAAATGGATTCTTACCCAATCCCTTTCAAACCTTATGCCACATAGGCATGAACAATTTTATACCTTTTTTGCCTGCAAAAACCTTCTCTAATATTACCTCTACTTGAGGTTATCCACCATTGGTACCTGTCCTTCTTCAAAAACTCCAATAATTTCCTATACATAACATGCATTATCACATTCAAAACTATGTCAATTGTCATGTAAATAAAATTGCATGTATTATAGTATTTAATTGAACAAAACATTTACAGATCTTTCCTAACATATCTAAATGTACTCCGTGACACTATCCTCAATGTTTTCCTGAGTGTAAACATAAAAAATAATAATTTTTTTAGCTGTCTTTATAGTCACACAGTTAACAACATTCCCATGCTAAAACACTCACACCCAACGACATATCAACTTCTCATCGTAGATAAACACATTACATAACAAGAAAAGGGTTAAGGGACTCCTCCCTATTTAATTATGAGGCTTTCCTCTTGAATGAACTATTCCCAAGGCCTCACTTCCTTTTCACATTCATGGTTTTAAGCAAGCTCATACTCATTTGTTAATTTTACTTTCACTAGCTGTACTTGTTTTCACAACCATTTCTTCTAATGCTTACACATTTGTTAAGAAAATCATAGTTTTAAAATGAGAAAAGTATTCCTCCCTTTTTTTTTTTCCCTTATTTGCTTCTACAGTCTATCCCTTTTGGGATTTGTCTGCTCTATTCCTTGAACAATTTCAACCAAGTTTCATCTGGACTTTCTTGGGTAAATCAACATGCTACAATAGAAAGATTTTGGTTCAGAATTAAATCGTGAACCAATGCATTATACACATTTACAAATGAAATTGGTTAACTTCATTTGCATGTTCCCTATGCATGCATTATATTTTAGAATGTAGTCCAGGATTCTTATATAAACAAGTCGTGCAACCCATTTCCCAACTCTCAATAGTCATTAAGGTTATAACTCTATTGTAATGACAAAGTCCTTTACATAGTTCCCTATATATGGGACTGTCTCATCATGCAACTCCCTTATTGCATATCCATCACTATCTAGGATGACCTCAACCTCGAGTGAGCCTCAACTTTTTCATTTCAGATTCTTTCCCAATATTCCATAAGGAATATAAGCTTGCATTCTTACTATTCATTTTAGATTTACATTCAAATAGGAATCCTTATGTTAACGACTTGCTTCCAAGCTATGCTTTCATGCATTTACTCACATGGATTAACAAGTTGCGTGTGTCCACCACCAACATACTCTATAATTTCATATGTGTATTTATTTAAAATTATTTAACTCATGAATTGTTCTTGCGATTCTCAAAGGCATTCTTACCTTGGCTTCTTTATAAATCAACATAGCAATCTCTCTCCTTTTTCTTTTAGCATTTATTATTAGCTCTTTCTTTGAGGAGTGGCATACCTCCTCAAGCTATTATTTAAACCAAAAATTTCAGACCCTTCTACATAGGGTCAACCAAGCATCAATGGAATTATCCAATCTAGGAAAGTACAAATCTTTCCTCACATTTCACTTAGTCAGGCGGTATTACCATGCATTTTTAGTATATATATATATATATAATGCATGTGCCTTTCTTTCAAATTTCACATTATTCATTAATGTTTATCTGATCTCAATATCAACCTTCTTTAAAGAGAAATTACAACCATCCACATGGCTAGTCTCACAAACACATTTGTTTCTACCTTCATACTAGGCAACCCTATAACACATTCATTCCATGCACTCAAGAATCTACTTGCATACATAGATATTAATTATGCAAGTTCACTACTTGCACCCCTTTTCCATGTCATTTACACAAATTGAAATTCAAAACTTCCATGACATTCTCTCTTGGGATTCTTACAGTCATTCATATGACAAGTCCCATAGGGGTACTCATAATTATGCTGCCCTCTTTTCATGGTAACAAATAACAAGAAACCACTCTTGCCCAACTGGTATAATAGCATTCCCAAAATTCAGAAATGTAATCCATTCCATTTAAGCATTACCAAAGGCAACAAAACAACCATTCTAACTTCTCTGCATGCCATAATCCCATTCCTGGCCAACATGCCTCCTCGAAGGGAATTCTTTCCTAGACTCCCTCTCACTAACACTTGCCTACCAAGCCATACCTATATGGTTACCATCCACCTCTAGATGTCAATCTAACCTATTGGTCACCCACACATGATCTAATACTTCCTTTACCAAACTCTATATCAACTTTTCATTATTCATCCTATATCACCCTCATAGGGTTATATACAATAGTATTATCATCATTTTATTTACCATTCTACCTTATCCCCATAGTTTGCAATCAACATCATCAACCTTTTACTTAGGCTACTATTATCAGATCATCACTAGCCATATGATCTATGACAACACCATGTTTTACATCTAATTATAGACTATATTGAGACTATATGTATGTTCATTTTTTTTTTCCATATGCATTTCAACATATCCTTGTGCACCAAGCATTTTACCCATGTTTACAATTGCAGAGGTATTCTAACTATCTTCCTTTCACATTCACATGCATAGGCACAGCCTTAGATTAATAGGCATATAAATTTTCTTTACTACAACCATGAGCTCATAACTTTCCCATATGTTCATGTCATTTCACTTATTTTATGAGGCCTATCAATAGTCCAAAGGACCATTTCTCTTTTGCTTAACTAGATAAATGTAGTCCCAAATTTCATTTACTACAGGCCAAGTAAACATACCTTACATATTTTTTGCCAGTCCTCTAAACATGAGGGATTATAACTACGAGGCTGAGTTTCTTTATTAAACAAAAAATTAAAAGTTCCAAGGGGATCCATCGCCCCGTACTTATAGGAAGCCTTACGACTTATTAAAACCACCTAGATTATTCATTTTTCGGACTTAAGCAACCCTTGATATGATTCTTCCATTCCCGCCCCTTTTACATTTAGGTCTTACTATTAATGTTTATCAACACATTCCTACTCCTATAAGAATAACCATCACTCCACCAGGTCAACAATTTAATCCCTTTGCTACAGTCACCATGTTAAGGTTTCTATTGTAAAAACTCAAAATAACAGAAACGTTTCAATCTACAGTCCTTCTCCTCAAGGATTTAATGCGAATTAATAAATAACATTTTAATGCAGATAAATTATTTTAAACAAACTCATCTCTACCTTCTTATACCAATCCTTTGACTGATCTCTACCCCATATAGGCCTAGTTTTGTAGCCTTCTCTAATACCACTTTGTAACACACCCAACCCCCTAAGTACCCTTGTAAGGGATGGGGTAGTAAAATTTCACCTTTTCTCAATCATCTCAAAAAATATTCTCAAGGGAACCATTGTCTTCTTCTCGTCAAGATATTTCCAACGACTGTGACCATCCTCCAAGCCGAGCTCTGGATCAAAATTTATGGCTTTCCAAAGTTCTTGGAAATCATTGGCCAAATGCCACCTCACTGCCACATGGCATCCACTTGGCTGCCTATCCCATGTGTCATCCGAAGTGGCACAATCATGGCTTTGAAATTGTTCTTACCACACGGTTTGCCGATACATGGTTCCCATCCCACATCACCTCACATCGTCATCGTCGATATTTTACTCCCATGGGTTACAAAGACCCCAACCAAAAGTTTCAATGATGATCTATTAATCGATCCTATCCTAGATCTGATGGTTCTCATGTCAATCATCCTATGACTCTGAGTAAGTTCCTGACATCAACTTGTGAAATGGTTAAATGATCGTTTGCTTCTAACCTCCCAAGATGATGATGAGACCCATGACAAATCAACCATTCAGACCGTGTCTACAACTCGCTCCGACTGATGGTCCCAATCACTCTTCCTTTCATCCTCGTCGACATTTCTTAATAATGCCTAATAGGTCCCCTTTAAACCCCGACGAAACTAATTCTGTATCAATGGTCCAAATTCATTGGCTTGCAGATCCAACATTCCAAAATAAAACAAAGGCTCGAAGGACCTCTTCATATAACAAGACCCACCTTTCCTCGTCGACCAATCACAGAGTGAAATTTGTCACTACTCAGCCATGCTGGTACCCTCATGTCATCATGACATCCACCTCTCTTAGATGAATCTTGAGTAAACTAATTGTGGAGATCTGTCTCTCCCAACAAAAAACCAACGGATCTCATCATGTTGTTGATACCTATATCGTCGTTGACATTTTTGGTCGACACATGACCTTGCCAACCTTTCAAACTTTGACGTACGACCCAAATATTCCTATATTTTCACCTACATGTGCCAAATCCTCTTTATACATGACATTTTCTCTGCATGACATGGGGCACCATATCCACCTGACACGAGGTATTCATATTTCGTATAGAAGTTTACCTATAAGTGCCAGATGATCCAGGGGATCAAAATATGCTAAAAAAACAAACTTCTCGGAATTGCTTCAAAATAGACTCATGTGTAGGCCTCATCATCACGATCCCAAAACAACTTGAACAGGTTCAAACAAATGTTGTATGAGAGAGATATCATGTTCTGTCCGCTTTGACAAACATACAAAATTTTGCTGATTGTACAGTCTGTACAATTCATACAATGCTGACGTGGAAGGTCCATATTGCTAATGTGGCAGGGCCATACAACTGATGTGGCATCTGACCATACTGACACGTGGTAGGTGGACTTATTGACACATGGCGGGTGATGACTTGGCAAAGGTTGATGTGGCAGGTAACTAGCATGTGAGTTGGACCTATCATATTGCGACACATGGCATGTAGGTGGGACAATTTTATGGTGCCACGTGGCCCAAACATGGGCTGCCATGTGGTACCCCCTCCATTGCATAAAAGTTGGTTGTTTTTTGTGGGTGTCAAACTCGCAACCTATGGGGACATGTGGCAAGTGTTTTGGAAAGGGCTGGGCTATAAACCCGCCCACACTTTCTTTCTTAACCTATAACATTAAACTTTATATTTAAATTTTCATTGGAGTTTGTTCAGGCGGTAACCGGGCTAGGGATTAGCCCCAAGCCTTGGTATTACCCCTTATAACTTGACCTTACCACAATACCCACCAACGTGGGGTTTCAACACAACAACTCACCACTTGGCGCGAGATCCATCGGTCTATGAGGACACTTGTCATGACCACATCGTGGAATTTGTGCAACGGTTAGCCAACGGGTCCTGGGTTTAGCATCTAGGACGTGGGCATATGGGGTACATATGCCTAGGTACTCCACCGAGAAAAGGGGTCAGTGAAATAATGATGCATAATTTTCACCCATGCGCTGAGGATGCTGCAAAAGCTAGGTTTAGGCACAGGAAACACCCAAAAGCCAGGTTCAATCATTTTGGGTTCGTTTTGGAGGATCACAGACAACAAAGAATTGGGAAAACTTCCAGGGAGTGATTCCAACTCTATTTTTGGCCAAACCAGGTGCAGGAAGAGCCCAACTATGGTTTTTTGGACGTTCCAAAGCCATTGAATCCATCCGTTTCTCATTCTAAGCATTGTAAATCACTAATTTTGATACTTTGAGCATTAATGAAAATGATCCATTGGAAGCTGGACCAAGAGATGTAGCCCAAGAGAGGGGTGAACTCCTTTATCATTTTTCTATGTTAATGTGTGTATTTTGATGCCTGTTATGACTGTTTATGCTGCTCATGATTAAGTAAAAACTCATTAATATTTATGTGTTTGTAACTTGATCCTATTACCCAAAAACATAAAAAATTTTCACTTGCAATTTTAAAGAGACTCAAGCCTTTCATTTTCATATCAAGTTGGTATCAAAGCATAGGTTTTTGAAGGTTTGATTGTTTGCAAGTGTTTTTTTTTTTTTTCTGACGCTTACAAGGTTGAAGCTCACGAGAGGAGAAGGTCAACTTGTAGAGCCAATTTCTCAATTGTCAATAAGGAGAACTACACAATCACCTCAAGCTTCAAGGAGATATTCACCAAGTATGGCTCATGAGGAGAGTCATGAAACTCTTACTTCAAAGGATGAAACTTTCATAAAATATTTCTATGATATGACATAGATGGTGAAAGTTTTATTTGAATAAAGAAATGCAAGGTTGCAAGGTGAAAGCTCAAACCCTCCAAAGGGTAATGGAGATAGTGGTGATAAAACTCCAAATGGAAATGGAGGGAATGGTGATACTCCACCTCCTTCACCTCCATCTTCCACCTCTTCTACAATTTTACAACCACCTCCAAATTATCCAAAAGAACATGGTAAAACTCCTCTACAAACTCCTTTGCTTAAGCTTGATATTAAGTTTGAATTTCCTATGTACAATGGAGAGGTAAATGCTGAGAAATTGGATAACTGGATTCGTTAGATTGAAGTGTATTGTAGGATACAAAGGATAACATATGATGAAACTAAGATTCAACTTACTTCTCTTAGATTGGAAAGTGCAACACTCATTTGGTGGGAAGCCAAAACTCAAGAGGACATGAAGAAACATGGTAAAGTTTTATCCTCATGGAATGATTTTATTGTTGCACTTAAAAGACAATTTTATCCATTAGCATACATGCAGAAAGCTATTATGGATTGGAAAAACTTTAGACAAGCTAAAGGGAAAAGTGTTCAAAGCTACACTCAAGAATTTAGAAGAAGAGCTTTGATTTTGGGTATAGATTTCTCTTCTCAAGAAACTTTACTCAAATATATTGGAGGATTGCATAGCTACTTGAGGCACACAATACTTATGTTTAACCCTACAAGTATAGATGAAGTTTGTGTACATGCAACTCATTTGGAAGAAAGAGGGAGAAATGAACCTCAAGAGGGAAACAAGAATCCTTTTGTTAAGGGAGACAAAGGAAATAAAAAGTTCAAGGGAAATGGAAGTAAGAATGCTTCAGTCAAGAAAGAGGGAGAGGAAATATCATGTAAACACTGTTCAAATGATGGCCATGATGAAGACCATTGTTGGAAACTTCATCCTGAAATGAGACCCAAAAATTTCAGCCATAAGGGGAAATCAAAGATTACTGCAACTACACAACATGATTTAGGTTCTGATTTGGGTGATGAAACAAAGATTACAACCATGGGTTTTCAAGGTAAGGATTCTATTGCAAGTAATAGTTATTCAAGTAGTAGTAGCCTCAATGAAACTCAACATGAAAAATAAAGAATAAAGCTTTTCCACATAAGGGCTATTTCAAAGCATACCAAGATAGATACTCTTTTTGATACTGGATCTCAAGCAAACCTCATATCTGAATACACTATCAAGAAACTAAAATTGGAAACTACTCCACATCCTAAACTATAACCTCTAGGATGGATACGTGACAATGCCAAATTTCATGTGACAAGAAGGTGTAAACTTAGATTTGCCATGATTGCAAATTTTATAGATGAGGTAGAGCTTGATGTTATTCCTTTGGATATCTATGGTATTGTGTTCGGAAGCCCATACTTATATGATAGGAGAGCCATCTTTCATTGTCATGAGAACACATATTTATTGTTTAAAAATGGAGTTGAGTACATTGTTAGAGCACATACAAAGAAGCTGAATTTGTCACTTGTAAACGCTGGAAAATGAAGAGATTAGTCAATGCTAGTAAGCATTTTGTTCTTTTGATGATCAAACCCAAAGACAATGTTGAAAAATAAGATTTCCAAGGTTGTGATTCAAAGTTTAAATCTGATTTATATGAGTTTGTTAACCAATATCATGAGATGTTTCAGGAACCAAAAGGATTGCCTCCAAAAAGGGCTATCCAACATGAGATACAATTGCAACAAGATTGTCCTCTTCCAAACATTGGTATGTACATGATGTCAGTCATGGAGAATGCTGAAATTAAAAAAACAAATCCAAGAGTTGCTTGAAAAAGGGGTCATCATGCCAAGCACATCGCCATGTGGATCACCAATTGTTTTAGTGCCAAATAAAGATGGTACATGGTGCATGTGTGTATATTTCAGGGCCTTGAACAAGATTACAGTAAAGAATCATTATCCTCTTCCTAGAATTGATGATTTGCTTGATCGATTGAAGATGCTAAGTATTTTACTAAATTGGATTTGAGAAGTGGATATCATCATATTAGGATTTCTGAAGGAGACACTTGAAAGACAACTTTCAAAACAAAGCAAGGTTTGTTTGAGTGGATGGTAATGCCATTTGGACTTTGCAATGCTCCTGCTACATTCGTGAGAGTCATGAATGATGTTTTAAGGCATTTTCTTGATGATTGTGTTATTGTCTACTTGGATGACATTTTGATATTTAACAAATCTCGTGAAGAGCATGTTATGCATGCAAAACAAGTTTTGGATGTCTTAAAGAAAGAAAATTTGTTTTTGAAGATGTCTAAATGTGAGTTTGGAAAGACCTCACTTGTTTACTTGGGACATATTGTTGGAGGATGAGAACTGAAAATTGATCATTACAAGGTGAAAGCCATTTTGGATTGGCCCAAGCCCAATAATGTGACAAAGGTTAGAAGATTTTTGGGAGAAACCCAATATTGGAGAAAGTTTATTGCTAACTTCTCTTCAATTGCAGCTCCATTACATGCAGTGACAAGCATCAAGCAAGTTTTCCAATGGGGAGGAAAGCAACAAAAAACTTAATGCATTGAAGGAGAAGATTAGTTCAGCTCAAGTTCTTGCACTTCCTAACTTGAGACAACTAATTGAGATCCAAAAACATGCAAGAAATTATGCAATAGGAGCAGTCTTGTTACAACATGGTAAGCCCATTTGTTTTCATTCTGAAACTTTTAATGGTGTTGTGATTAACTATCCTACGTATGATAAGGAGTTGTATGCATTGTTGCAAAGTGTGAAAAAATGGAAACATTGTTTGTTGGGAAAATAAACTATCATTCACATGGATCATCAACCATTGCAATACTTACAATCACAAACAAAGCTACAACAAGCAACACACTTCATATGGATGGGTTTTCTACAACAATTCCACTTGGTTATAAGGTATAAGAAAGGAATTTATAACAAATTTGCTAATATCCTTTCCAGGCCTATTGTTAGTGCTTCAATTATTCTTAAGCATAATTCTACCATGCATGAGAGCTATGTTGAACAATATGCTTTAGATGCTGATTTTAAAGAGGTTTATGAAACTTTGTGTCATTCTAACCAAGTTGAGGAATTGGATTACCATGTGCATGATAAGCTTTTGTATCATCTTGGAAAGCTTTTTATTCCACACGGTGAAGCTCATTCTTCTCATTCTTCTCAAGCTTTTGTAACATCATAAGGGAAGATCATTCTTCTCTTATTGCTGGCCACTTTGGTGTAGGAAAGACAATGGCTAATTTTCAAAAGGTATTCCTATTGGCCTAAAATGAATGAAAGTGTTTCAAGATATGTAAGAGGATGTTCTTTATGTGCTACAAGCAAGCCTAGCAATAGAAAGTTGGGTTTGTATACTCCACTTCCGGTTCCTTCTCGTCCTTGGGAAATCGTTTCCATGGACTTTGTAGGAGGTCTACGTATGTCTAAAAAGAATCATGATTATCTTTATGTTGTGGTTGACCGTTTAAGCAAAATGTGTATTTTGATGCTTTGTAAGAAGCATGTTATAGCTGAGCAAACAACAAAAATGTTCTTTCAATATGTTTGGGTACATTTTGGGTTTCCTAAATCCATTATTTATGATCAAGATTCTCGATTTATTGGGAACTTTTGGTCAAGTTTATGGGCACTCATGGACACCAAGCTGAAAAAGAGCACAACTTTTCATCCACAAACCGATGGTCAAACATAAGTGGTTAATAGAAAAATAGTGCATATTCTTCGTGTTTATTGCAGCAAGCATCCTAAGATTTGGGATGAACACCTACACTACATTTATCATGCTTACAACCAAGATAAACACTCTTCAACTCAAACATCTCCATTTGAGGCATGTTTTGGTTATTTACCAAAATCTCCTTTAGATTTTATTTTTGGGAAAGATATTGCTATTGATGGTCAATATGACATTGATAGAGAAAATAAGTTCATTGAAAAAATTCAGTTGGTGCATCAAATGGTACAAGAACAGTTGGAAAAGAGCCAAGCCAAGTACAAGAAAATACATGACAAGCATTGTGTTGATCACAGTTTCCAAGTTGGAGATGAAGTTTGGCTTTACATTAGCAAAGAGAGGCTTAAAGGAGAAGGTTAAAAAATGAAACCAATTAGATATGGACCTTTCAAGATTCCTGAAAAGATTGGTAACGATGCCTTCCATTTGGATTGGCCTCCTTATATGAAAATCTATGCAGTTTTCAATGTTGAGAATTTGAGATTGTATGAACCTCCTTTGATTTATTTTCAAGGAGAGGATGTTCAAATTCTTTCTATAGATGATTTCTCGCCATAATATCTTTTAGAACTGCATGAAGATACAATCCTTGACAGGAGGATGAGAACTTCAAAATGAGGGAATGCAGAATACCTTCGAGTTGGTATTAAAGGCATAAATCCAAGCAATGCCAAGTGGATTGAGGTTGGAAAGGTGAGGGAAATGTACGCTCATCATATTGAGTGAAAGTAGTATTTTGGAGATCCAAAAGCTTCCCAATGGGGAGGAATGATTTAGGGGATCAAAATATGCTCAAAAATCAAAGTGCTCAGAATTGATTCAAAATGGATTCCTGCGTAAGCCTTGTCCTCGTGATTCCAACGCAACTTGAACGGGTTCAAATGAACGTCGTATGAGAGAGATATCACGTTCTGTCTGCTTTGCCAAACATGCAAAATTTTACTGATTGTACAGTCCATAAAATCCGTACAGTGATGACATGGTAAGGCCATACTTATGATGTGGTAGCTGATCGTATTGAAATGTGGTAGGTGATGACGTGGTAGATGACTGGCATGTGAGTTTGACCTATTAGATTACAACATGTGGCATGTAGGTGGGCCAATGTTATGTTGCCACGTGGCCCAAACATGGGATGCCACATGGCACCCCCTCCAATGCATAAAATCTAGTTGTTGTTCGTAGGGGTCAAACCTGCGACCTCCGAGGACAGGTGGCAAGCGTTTTGCAAGAGCTGGGCTACCAGCCTTCCCACACTTTGTTCTTAACCTATAACACTAAACTTTATATTTAAATTTGCATTGGAGTTTGGTTGGACGACATCTGGGTCGGGGCTTAGCCCCATCCCTTGGTCTTACCCCTTATAATGTGACCTTACCACAACACCCACCAACACAGGATTTCAACACAACAACTTGCCACTTGGTGTGGGATCCAATGGTCTCCGAGGACACTTGTCATGAAAACAATGCGAAATTTGTGCAACGGTTAGCCAACGGGTCCCAGGTTTAGCGCCTAGGACGTGGGCATATGGGGGACATATGCCCAGGTGCTCCGCTAGGAAAAGGGGCCAACACACTAACGGTGGACCATTTTCGCCCACATGCCCATAATACTGTAGAAGCTGGGTTTAGGCACGAGAAATTCACATAAGCCAGGTTCAATCATTATGGGTGTGTTTTGGAGGATCAAAGACAATAAAGAATTGGGAAAACTTCAAGGGAGTGATTCCAACTCATTTTTTTTTCCAAAACAGGTGCAGGAGGAGCCCAAGTAGGGGTTTTTGGATGTTCTGGAGCCATTGAAGCCATCCATTTCTCATTATGAGCATTGTAAAGCACTTATTTTGACACTGTGATCATTAATGAAAATGATCCATTGGAAGCTGGACTAGGAGATGTAGCCCAAGAGAGGGGTGAACTCCTTTACCATTTTGTTGTGTTAATGTGTGTATTTTGATGGATGTTTATGACTGTTTATGCTACTCATGATTAAGTAAAAACTCATTAATCTTATGTGTTTGTAACTTGATCCTATTACCTAAGCACATACAAATTTTCACTTGCAATTTTAAAGAGACTCAATTTTCACTTGCAATTTTCATTTTCAGATCACCAGATAACTATGTCATGTGACACCTTCTATCCTTGACATGTGGCGTATTCTATGCTCGACACATGGAACCATCCATGTCATTATCTTAAGACCTTTGGTAGGGGATCATTGGTCTATATCTCCTTTCATAGTTCCTCCGATCATGACATATCAATGGTCTAGATCTACTCTTGGAGTTTCCCTGTCCACGACAGATCATCGCTCCAGATTGGCTCTAAGAGCTCTCATGTCGGAGTGTTTCTACTTTGGCCTCTAGAGAAACTCTAAACATCAGAATCAGATGATGTTCACCATATAACATCCGTGGCCATCGTGTACCTACCACTTAGGCATCTGTTGCCACGTGTACATGTCACCTAGTATGAAACGTGGCACATTCGTACCTAAAGGAATCTACCTCAAAAGGGAAAAAAATCCGTGAAATGTGTCACAATATTTAATCGACATGTGGAACCACCTATGTTGTTGCACATGGGTTGAGGTGGGTCTAAATGCCATCATGGGGTATCTATTTCGATCTTTCAGGTGTTAACAAGTTCCCCAAGCATGTTGGTTGGGGTGACATCATCCCCTTGTCGCTACTCGACAAGGAACCTATTAGGCCTCTATGAGAGATAGACGACTATGATCAAATCTCACTCTAGCCCCGATCAACGGTCGAGATTTTCCCTCAAATTCCTTCTTTTGGAGCGCACCTTCTTCGAGATTACAACTTACTCCGAACAATATCCTTCGATGGACGACTATGATCTGTTATCTTTCTAGATTGATGATTGAGATCTAATCCTTCCATTACAAATACCAAGGGTCTGGATCTGTCCACTGTGCCAAATCGACGGTTATGATCCTTCGAGGAAAATCAAGGGTTTATCACTCGCGAAGGAGACTGTTGGGACTTCACCCAAATTTACGGCCCAAAACAAATCTACCTTACTTCGACCAACGATCTATATATTCTCACCACTCATTCCTCCGATAGATCCACGATCCTTGTTGATTCAAAGCTCATCTTTTACATGTGTCATAGCCTACTCTGATGGAGGGTCAGGATCTATTCACAGTGCCAAATCAACCACTACCATTCTTTCATGCTCAAACATGGGTTTTATACCTATTAATAGTATGAAATTGGGCTTAGTTATTCAAGGAAGTCTTCTAAGAAACTTCTATGGATTTGCAAGACTCTTAGGAGCTCTCTCCTTGCTCCAAAAACTGCTAAGGTGTTCCTACTTCACCACTTTAGGTGGAGATTCATGACCTACGAACTGCCTATACCGGGACAGGGGATTCTCTGAGAGAATAAAGATTCTCTGAACCACACAGAGGCCTCTCTCAGACACTGATACATTCCCATGCTTATCTTGGGACATGTTCTCCATTTCTCCTAGGGGTATTGTGCATTCTTGGTTTATAAGCCTATTTTCCTTTCACATGCATCACACTATAACAATTTTTCTATTACGCACACGTGAGGAAATAACATACAGAAATATCCATGTTCATATACGCAAGGCATGAACCATTCTTGCAACTTCATAATCCCTTAAAATCAAGGGTTTGTCAATGAAACAATTTATTAGCATCACTATTCCGGCCTATACATCCATAACACACCTACGAGAATCTATGATTCTATTCTGTTACATAGGATGTATGAAATACTTATTTGTTTACAAGATATACCAGTGAACTAATTGTGGGTGTTCACCTTTCCACCCGATATTAGGCTATGCATTCTTAGTAACTTTAGCTGCAGGCCACCCCCGTGCAAAGCCATGATACCACCAGTTAACTGTCTGCACTCCCTTGTACATTATTTCACAATATAATTCTTTCTATGATGCCCAGACTCTCCTTGAGTTCTTCTTCTGTGCATATCCAAACTGCACTCTCTTGCCTCCATCCTCTAAGGCCATCCTTCTAGGCATGCTCTCGCTACATGGACTCATTCATTTCCTTCCCTATCTCCTCCCAAATCTCCTGCACGAAAACTGGAAAGTTCTTCACCTGTCCCCCTTCCTTCTGTTAGAAGGAAACTTAGTTCAACCTCAGGGGTTGTGGAATGGTACACTGGGTACTTTTGGATGAAAAATTCCTGCTATCTTATCCAGGCCATTCATGCTTCCATTTATTGGGGTGGTTGGTATCTCAACCTCCAATCCTTTTCTCATTAACTAATTTTCCTTGGGATCATGTTAAGGCTTATTATTCCAAATAAAATATTTCAGCAAGGAGGATTGGGTCATCTTAGCATAATGAACCCATGTCTATGTTCCCTCATTCTTTCCTCTAGTGGTATCATGGCCATTCCTCAAGGATTCACCCTCATAGCCAACTGTTGGAATTTTTAATTGATCATTAATACATGTACATTGTTTACATTCCATAGCATGACATTCATTAATTACAATTAATTACATATAATTAGAGGTTTTGAGAGGGGGTGTTACACATCATCCCAAAAATAAATAATAATTCCATAAAAGAAACACTTGTGACTCCCATAAATATTTCAACGATGCCAATATATATATATATATGTTGTCTGCTATCCAAAAAATAAAAAGTGCAAGTCTATCATCAATAAGCCGTGACAAAAGTCATCATAAAATGAAATTAAATGTTATATTTTTTGTGGGTGGCTATCCTCCTCTGTCAAGTGTGTTGTGATGAAGTCATCTCATTTTTTTGTGAATCTGCCTTGGCATATTTATTGTCTTCATTTGATGATGCTTCAGGATGCATATTACCAAAGGCGATATTCTTAGGCTCATGTTTTTGTGGAATGGAATGTGAGGTAACAAAGTGTGAATATGAATCAGAACTATGTGACATGACAACTTGCTTCCCTTTGCTAGGTTCATGTTCTTGAGCTAAGACTTTGTTTTTATTGAGATGTTGAGCAGACAATACATGTGAAGCCATAGAAATAGTAGGTTGAAGAGGTTGTTTGGGATGAGGTGGAGGTAGTTGTAGAGATAAAGTGGGCCATCCTTGGTGATGTGGTTGGAGATTATGAACAATTTCATTCCAACCATCATTGAATGGAACCTATGGTTGTACATGTACACTAGAAATGCTAGGATGAGGTCAAAATTGAGCTCTGACAGGTGGTGGAGGGGGATTACAATATCCTTGGTCTGCGAGGTTGATAAGACCAGTTTGGAGGATTTTATTAAATTTTTCAGAATCAACATCAAAGTGAACAAAAAATATAAGTCTCTTGTTTCTACCCCTAGGCCAACCATCTTGCTATCCTCTATTCCAATTTCCTCTGTTTCCTCTATTATCCATGTTGGTTCCCTGAATGAAAAAGTTAATCTATTAACATGAAGACTAGATCAGAGTAGGAATACAATAGCAAATAAAATACTAAATACACTTTTTCATTAAACATAATTTTATAAATGGCTCTGACTCAATCAACAATCAAGCATGCAGTCAACCGAGGATAAAATCAAAGAATAACCCAAAATAAAACTTGTCCTTCTTGCTTTGAGACAATTTCTAGATTTCACAACTCATGTAACTGATATTAACTCAAGAACATGGGATTTACAATGATGTAATTGGGAATATGAACGGTTTTTTAATGTATGAAAAATGAAAGTAAGGAATAAGGAATGACAATACATGTTCTCAATTAAACATATCAATTATAGTCCACCAACTATTATATGAATATCATATCCAGTTCCTCGTCAATAATCCTTTCACACTAACCATGCTAAGTGCTATTTACATTGACTACTTGTATATCCATTATCCATACTTCAACATAAATTGTTGAATTGCTATGTATAAAGGGGAAAATAATCATGAATTTAAAATGAATCATGGTTTTGGGAATTCAAAAATAATTTATGTAAAGTGAGAACATGAAGGGATTGGACCTGAAACATGAAGCAATCAAACATTTTCAAAATTTATAAGCTCTTTTCAATGCCCATTATCCTTTGTCATCATATGTTTGTTCTTGTATTTTTAGTAAAATTCTTTAGTAAAATTCTTTAGTTAGAGCTCATAATGAAAGAACAATCATTCAATAATGTATCATTTCCCATTCTTCCCTCAACCATAAATGTAGCAGTCAAAATATGTATGTTTCTTGTCAAACTATTCAAACTGCTAGCAAGAGAAGTCAATTTTATTTTATACAACAGGGGAAGCATAGATGAGTTAATAATGAAATATGCATTTGGGATTTTAGGAATGATATATGGAAAATGAGAATATGAAGGATTTGGTCGTGTGTAAAAATAAAATCTGTTTAATTCCTTTATGACTTGGAAATATTATCAAAACTCAGCATGCCAAGAAACCAATAACCAAATTGTGTTCAAAGCTTCAATCATTTATTCTAACAAATTCTGCATCAAACAAGTAGCATGGAAATTCCCTTTTTAACTTGCCCCGTTCATGACTTTTAGCAGTCATAATAAGACCAACAAAAAAAACTTAAAAATGGACCCAATATGTCTTATGCACAACAAATTCTGCATCAAACAAGTAGCATGGAAATTCCCTTTTTAACTTGCCCCGTTCATGACTTTTAGCAGTCATAATAAGACCAACAAAAAAAACTTAAAAATGGACCCAATATGTCTTATGCACAACAAATTCTGCATCAAACAAGTAGCATGGAAATTCCCTTTTTAACTTGCCCCGTTCATGACTTTTAGCAGTCATAATAAGACCAACAAAAAAAACTTAAAAATGGACCCAATATGTCTTATGCACAACAAATTCTGCATCAAACAAGTAGCATGGAAATTCCCTTTTTAAATTGCCCCGTTCATGACTTTTAGCAGTCATAATAAGACCAACAAAAAAAACTTAAAAATGGACCCAATATGTCTTATGCACAACTGATTGTAATGTTTGAAACCAATCAAAACCTATATATATATATATA
>JZKD02S1672846.1:1073236-1098153 GCA_000966675.3 Picea glauca | reverse complement strand
CATGACTTTTAGCAGTCATAATAAGACCAACAAAAAAAACTTAAAAATGGACCCAATATGTCTTATGCACAACAAATTCTGCATCAAACAAGTAGCATGGAAATTCCCTTTTTAACTTGCCCCGTTCATGACTTTTAGCAGTCATAATAAGACCAACAAAAAAAACTTAAAAATGGACCCAATATGTCTTATGCACAACAAATTCTGCATCAAACAAGTAGCATGGAAATTCCCTTTTTAAATTGCCCCGTTCATGACTTTTAGCAGTCATAATAAGACCAACAAAAAAAACTTAAAAATGGACCCAATATGTCTTATGCACAACTGATTGTAATGTTTGAAACCAATCAAAACCTATATATATATATATATATAATGACCGAGTCATTTTCATACTGATTATATATATAATGACCGAGTCATTTTCATACTGATTTTATTTTTATCCTTCAACAATTCCCGTAAATAATATCATATATGTTAAACACAATACTTATTTCAACCAAACCGGTATAAGTCGGGTTTAAAAATTAATGCAAGGTTTTGTAATTCCTGTGTAATAATTCAAAACTGGTTCATCAAAATTTCCAAACAACTGACCCAAAAAATCCATCATAATCACCAATATTCAAAGCTGGACAACAACATCATCCATACAACCCTGGCGACACATAACCATCAACAATTGTAGAGATATAGTCTCGGATCTCTAGGGAACATTACAATGATATCAACATTGGCCATAATAAGGGTGCAACACTATACTTGACCTTTTATGTAAAAGAGAAACAAAGAAATGGGCTGAACAAGTTCACATTATATGAAAATGTGAAACTTGATGAAACTCGGGCTTGGGTTCAGAACAATAATGTGCAAGACTTTAATATAGGTTTAAGTAACACAAAACCTAGAAACTAATAAAATTCCTTCGAACGTTGGGCCAAACAAAATATAGGGTTTATACCATTCAAGTTTTAATGCCATTGCTCCATTCATGCAGAGTCAAGCTACACGTACAACATAGTGATAATCATTTGAAGGATATGGGTTTGGTTTCAAAACTTGTAACAAGAAAAGTCAATAAAAAAAATACTCCTCAACACTTCCAATTTGTAATTCCTATGATTGTTGGTAAAATCGAAGAGTGGTCATGGAAGACAAAAGATATAATGAGCAAAAAAAAATCAAGTCAGGATTTATTTTTTCCCTAGGATTTATCATGGCTATAAGTTTTAGGCAAATTTTTCTAAAGGAAGGAAGAAAACCAGTACTGGAGGTAAATGCATCGAACCCAAAAAATTTGGACTAAACATTGTTTGTGCAATTTTTTTTCCAAAAACACAAAATTATGAACAAGAAGTGTTTAATTCAAAAGTAAGTGAAACCAGTTCGAGAAAGAGAACAAGTGAAAGCACACTCAAATTACCAATCAATCAGAGCCATTCCAAAAATTATCACTGCAAAAATACACACATATAATGGATACACGCTAGAGTACCATACCTCTTCTCAATGCTTCAAATACCTTCGAAAAAACAATGCCATAGTTATCAAACCACCATGATCAAGCTCACCAAACATGAGTGTTGCTCTAGCAACTTTCTAAAAACTCAAAACAAAAATGAAATGCCCAAAGTAACCCCAGTGGAAGGTGGTATACCTCCAATTGGATACTCACGTCCCATGTATTGAATGCATGGTGACATTACGTTCCTCAAGAAAACCATCACATTAATTCTTTAATCCACCTCATATTCCAACTTCACCATCGACAAATCATAGGTAAAAAAGGATTGGCAAATGCACAAGAGTCACATGCCGTGTTTACCATGTCATTACCATACTTGTTGTCAACTTAAATGACAACAAAAGCCTTCACATCTTATTAAAACCACATTTGATACAAATCATCAATATAATTAGTACATATACTTTAACCCAAGTGCCAAAGCATAACAAAAATGGTAGGAAACAACTTCAACGTTGAGTTCATATATGGTATACCATATATAATATGCCTAATCATGCCACCTTTTGAATATAGGCCAGATACTACTTATATGTATATGTATGTAAAGTGAAATGTAATGACACATGGACATTTCAAAAATAATTTTTATGTTAAACCAAACCATAACACCTCAAACTATACAATTTTTTTCAATTCCTTCCAAAATATATCATGTAATTCTAGAACCCAAAACCATTGCAGCCTGTTTTGATCCAAAAAACATATACTCTTGATAAGACTTAACCAAATATTTTCATGACTTATAATCTTCCAAAATATACCATGTAATTCTAGAACCCAAAACCATTGCAGCCTGTTTTAATCCAAAAAACATATACTCTTGATAAGACTTAACCAAATATTTTCATGACTTATAATCTTCAAAACATGAGGAGAACCATCATTTAATAACATTTCTGGATATAAATGTATGTCAGATATGAGACGTTTGAAAACTCATGAGCATGACCTTTCTTTTTCTTCGCAGTCAATCAGAAGTGGAGCTCATAATCGACTGAAAAAAGAGAACATTATCATTGTGAAATAAGGATGAAATCATTTCAATGGACTAGCAGTGATCCTTATCCAGGGGAATATTTGAAAATAAACATCCTTCTTTCTCCCTAGGGGGCCCCACCTATAGTTTTATATTTAATATCATAGATAACAAATGTTTTTGATTAATACCATGTAATTCTAGAACCCAAAACCATTGCAACCTGTTTTGATCCAAAAAACATATACTCTTGATAAGACTTAACCAAATATTTTCATGACTTATAATCTTCCAAAATATACCATGTAATTCTAGAACCCAAAACCATTGCAGCCTGTTTTAATCCAAAAAACATATACTCTTGATAAGACTTAACCAAATATTTTCATGACTTATAATCTTCAAAACATGAGGAGAACCATCATTTAATAACATTTCTGGATATAAATGTATGTCAGATATGAGACGTTTGAAAACTCATGAGCATGACCTTTCTTTTTCTTCGTAGTCAATCAGAAGTGGAGCTCATAATCGACTGAAAAAAGAGAACATTATCATTGTGAAATAAGGATGAAATCATTTCAATGGACTAGCAGTGATCCTTATCCATGGGAATATTTGAAAATAAACATCCTTCTTTCTCCCTAGGGGGCCCCACCTATAGTTTTATATTTAATATCATAGATAACAAATGTTTTTGATTGTGTCTTGCAACTATTTGCAAGCTATGATATTGTTGACAATTTTATTAATCAACATCTTGCGACTCCACATGATAGCTAATTTCAATTGGCTAGAACATTGAATCTTTGTTTTTGCTGGAATTGTACTTTACTGATATGAATTGTTAAAATTTTCCTGAGATGATCTTGCAAGAAAAACAACATGGAAGGAATAAAGGGAAAGCAAAAAAAGGGGACAACTTTGATAATCAAGCTGCAACAATGAGTCTTTAGGTATAAGAAAATACTACATAAGTAGTGATGCGAACTAAAAAACAAATCATTTATTTTTGCTGTTCCTTCTATTTTCAAAATAGATCAATAAATTTTTGCATGTGACATGACCAAATAGGTGGATTGAATGATCCAACTGACTCAAAATCAAGAAAAATGAAAGAGAAAACAAACTGAAATAAAATAAAAAGAAAGTTAAACTGTACAAACATAAAATCTAAAAATTAAACATATACAGAAAGCATTAGAAAATTAATTCATCAATTGTCTGGTTCAACATAATTCTTCAAATGTGAACCATTCGTAGTATATGAAAATAAACGCCCATCCAAGTCCTTTAATAAGTAGGAATTATTACCACTAATGTGTTGGAGTTACTTCAACACACCTAGGATTTATTTTTCCTAAGGTTATTCCTTTTTTATTAGTCATAATTAGTCATTATCTAGTCTCCTATATTTTAGGGGAGAATATTCCACCTGGAGAATATTCTCTTCAGTTGACACTTCAATTTGACTAGTTGAGTTGAGTCTAGATGCTGCATTGGTTTTGTCACCATGCAACATTGGGATCATCACCATGCTCATGCACACTTGCCTTGGGATCATCACCATGCTAATGCACACTTGCCTTGGGATCATCACCAGACTGGTGCATTACACTTCATTCCCTGAGTTAACTCCTCACTACTCTTTGTTCATTCAGTTAATTGAAGACTAGTTGACTAGTTAAGTCAACTAGGTGGTAGTTCACTCTCGTAACTGCCTAAGAGACTAGACTAGGTGGCAGTTTACTCCCGTAACTATTGGTGTGTGTCTATATCACTATAGACCACCACTATGGCTCATTATTTACTCATGTATCCTATATCTATTGTAAATTATTCCCTCTTTGAGTGTGGAACAACGGTTAATGAGAATTCTTCCATTCTTTCTCTCCTTCTTCTTCCTTTTCCAATTCTCTCTGCAAATGTGTGTATTATTGTTTAGCTAGATCTATTCTGTGCAGGATCAACACATTTACATGGAAATCCCTTTTGGGAATCCTCCATGCAGGAGGAGTACAACTCCCTCCTCGAGAATCAAACTTGGGATCTGGTTCCCCTTCCTTTTGGGAGGAAACTTGTCAGATGCAGATGGGTCTACAAGACCAAGAGCACAACAGATGGATAGATCAACATATACAAAGCTAGGCTTGTTGCCAAAGGATTTCAACAGGTTCATGGTATTGACTATGATGAGACCTTCGCTCCAGTAGTGAAGATGGATTCCATACGATTGGAACTTTCCATTGCGACAACCAAGGGATGGGAAGTCCATCATATGGACGTGAAGAATGCATTTCTTCATAGTGATCTCTCTGAGGATATCTACATGGAGCAGCCCCAGGGATTTATGTAGGACTCATATTTGGTATGTCGATTGAAGAAGTCACTTTATGGCCTCAAGCAGGCTCTGAGGGCATGGTATGCCAAGATGGACTCCTACCTTTTGTCACATAACTTTGTACGTTGTAAATCATACCCGAATGTATACATGCTCAGGACGACTGATTCACTTCTACTTTTAATTCTGTATGTCGATGATTTGCTGATCACCAATTGCTTAACTTCATCGATCGTTGTATTCAAGAGGATTCTTCATGACAGGTTTTTGATGACGGACATGGGTCCACTACACTTCTTCCTTGGACTTAATATCAGTCAGGATGCATCAAGCATCAAACTGTCTCAAGCCAAGTATGCATGAGATCTCCTTGAGATATTTCACATGACAAACTGCAAGTCTGCTCTGACTCCTTTCCTATCAGGTGTCAAACTTGAGGATGGCGGGGAGACTCCACTGGTTGACAACACATTGTACAGACAGCTAGTGGGGAGATTTTTGTATCTCACACACTCCAGACCAGACCTCTCATATGTAGTTGGCGCAGTTTCCAGGTTCATGCAGGAGCTGCATGAGCTACATTGGAAAGCTGCAAAGCGTATCCTTCGATACGTACAGGTTACCATCACCTTTGGGATTCATTATGCAACAGACTCTACATTAGATCTCATTGGGTTTACTGATTCTGACTGGGCTGGCGATAGCATTGATCGCAAGTCCAGATCTGGTTACTCACTCAGTCTTGGTTCCGGGCCTATTTGTTGGTCGAGAAAGAAGCAAGCTGCCATTTCTCTATCTTCAGCCGAGGCAGAGTACAAAGGGGTATTTAACATAACCATTCAGGCTATGTGGCTACAACATTTTCTCACTGAGTTGGGCATTCAGTTTCATTGGTCGATCGTCATTTGGTGTCACAACCAGAGCACTCTGAAGTTCTGCAGAGATCTAGTTCAGAGGCAGCAGACGAAGCACATCGAGATCCACATGCACTACATACGAGACTTAGTACACGAGGGGATCATCGAATTACAGTTTTGTCCTTCAGCAGAACAAACGACAAACATTTTCTCCAAGACCTTCACTAAGCAGAAATTCCATTCTCTGCGAGGTCATGTTGGAGTGAAGGACACAGTTGCCTAACAAATGTAGTTATTCTTTTTACATACATTGTACCTTGAGGGGGGTTTTTTCCCATGATTTTTTTCCTCTTTCCTCACTTTATTTTTGGTGTATCTTTTCTACTTGGGTACCTAACATGGCCTCATTGCCAGGACCCATTCTTTATTTTCACCATAGTGATGTTCAGGGGGGGTGTTGGAGTTACTTCAACACACCTAGTATTTATTTTTCCTAAGGTTATTCCTTGTTTATTAGTCATAATTAGTCATTATCCAGTCTCCTATATTTTAGGGGAGAATATTCCACTTGGAGAATATTCTCTTCAGTTGACACTTCAGTTTGACTAGTTGAGTTGAGTCTAGATGCTGCATTGGTTTTGTCACCATGCAACATTGGGATCATCACCATGCTAATGCACACTTTCCTTGGGATCATCACCATACTGGCGCATTACACTTGATTCCATTAGTTAACTCCTCACTACTCTTTGTTCAGTCAGTTAATTGAAGACTAGTTGACTAGTTAAGTCAACTAGGTGGTAGTTCACTCCCGTAACTGCCTGAGAGACTAGACTAGGTGGTAATTTACTCCCGTAACTGCTGGTGTGTGTCTATATCACTCTAGACCACCACTATGGCTCGTTTCTTACTCTTGTATCCTATATCTATTGTAAATTATTCACTCTTTGAGTGTGGAACAACGGTTAATGAGAATTCTTCCATTCTTTCTCTCCTTCTTCTTCCTTTTCCAATTCTCTCTGCAAATGTGTGTATTATTGTTTAGCTAGATCTATTCTGTGCAAGATCAACACATTTACATGATGGAGGCGATCTTATAGTGAGCCATCCAAAGTTTTTGGAACTCAAAATGTTTTTCTTTATCATCATGTGAAGAATCCCAAAGTAGCACTTTCTCATCAGCTTCAAAGACAACTGATTTTTCCTTTTTATCGAAATATTTCTTGAAAGATTGCTGCCTTTTCCGAATATTTTTTAGAGCATGATTTCTTTGTTCTTCCAAGGCTAGCAAGACATTTATTCTCTAAGAAATATCTGTCGTATTCAATTCTTCAACCTATAAAGATAATCAAAGAGAGGTAAGTTCAATTTCAACATGCATAATAGCTTCCTGGCTATATAAAAAATGAAATTGAGTATGGCCAATACTAGATTTGGTGGCAGTCTGATCTTCCCAAAGTGTATATGTGAGTAGCGTGTGCCACTAATGAGGTTTATCATCTACGATCTTCCTCAAAGTCTTGATAAAATTTTTATTGGTGTATTTACCTTGCACATTTCCTTGTGTATAATAGGTTGAAGAAATAAAATGTTTCACTAAAAAATTATTAAGAAATTGAGTGAATTTTGCAGAAATGAAAGATTCTTCGTTATTTGAAATAATTTCAATGGGAAGACCAAAACACGAAAATATGTTTGATTACAAAAAATAAATCACCTCTTCATATTGTGCATGCTTGAGTGGTACAACTTCAGTTCACTTAGTAAAGTAATATGTTGATGTTAGTAGGAAAATATGCCCTGCAGAAGATGAAGGATTTATAGGACCAATGAAATATAAACCCCATTTAGAAAATGGAAAATCAAGAAGAACAATTTGTAAAGGCAAGGAAGAGAATTTCTCTTTGCCAACAAAGTTTTGGCATTTATTACAAGCCCTCGTAAATTTAAAAGACTCCTTGAAAAAGAAAGGCCGGTAATATCTTGTTCTCATAATTTTGAAAGCAATGGATTTTACTATGAAATGACCACTGATATGGATTTTTAAACCTGTTGATCCGTGATTTTTTTTTAAAATTTTTTTGAGTTGCTATATCATAAATACAACGCAATAAAATCCCATCAACATACCTGCGAAATAAATAATTTCCTAAGATCAAATATTTAGAGGCTTCAAGGTGGAGCCTCCTCTGTTGATTAAATTCAAGGTAATTAGGACACTTTTGAAATTGAAAATAATAAATAAGGTCTCTATACCAAGGATGTTCAGATAGTTCAAGATTCCTATTTTCAATAAAAAACAGTGTTGATAAGGCATTTTCGTCATTTTTAGAAGAATCAATTGGTTTAGGATGTTGAGCCAAGTGAAGTGCTAAGTCCCTTCCCTTTATAGTTTTTGAAGTTGTGATCATTAAATTATGTTCTTGGATTTTTGCAAGCCAATATGAAATTTTTTCAGAAAGGTGAGTTTGTTGTAACATCCTGCTCTTGCACGCACTGAGCGTACTTATTCTTTGAGGAAACTTGCGTGCAAGTGATCCGGGTCATTATACTATTGGTTGTTTTGATTATGATTATGAGATATTGTGGATTTGATGATATGTTATTTTTGTTGTATTTACATCGACATGTCCTATTAACTGGGTTCTCCTGAGTGTCCAGGACTTTGGACGTTAGAGGATGCCGAGGCATCGATGAAACTCCTTGGACTCCGGACCGAGTTAGGGAGTAGACTGTTAAGGTTTGAATGTTGTTGATATGACATATGTACATATGATTAGATATTATGATGTTTATTTTTATCACTGACATGTTTCGTTGATGGATGCAGGCTGACGATAACTTGTCGACCAAAATCATATTTGGAGTAAAGGGGTCATGCATGACAACCACAGACATTGAGGGAGAGGGGTGGTAGGAGCCCTGCCACAACCTACTAGCACTCCCATCGTGGCTCGAACTATAGGTTAACGATTACCTAGTTTGAGAAGACACACGATATCGTGAGGGCAGACTGTGATAGTTGCTCACAATGATTCTAAGGGGCGCGCAATAAGGGAAGGTCCTTATTCCTTAGAGCCCCTTAGTCTCCCACAAGATCACCTGACAGAGTATTGACTCCAGGGGTTTGAAATCTACCAAATTCATTCAAGAGGTGAGTGAAACCCTTAGAGCACGTAGTGTGTCTTGAAGGGCATGTCACACAAATAAACATGAATGCAAGCGAGTGACAACATTGGAGCACATAATGCGTCTTGAAGGGAACGTCGCGGTTTTAACTCGGGTAAGTTAATAAACCTACTACCTAGAAAACTAATCTAGTTGGATATCGGTGGCCACTCATCTCTTCCAACTGGCTCAAAAAAGTTTTCTGACAATTTTGGCAGTTTACTATTTTTAGCAGTTTTAACTTTCGGGGCCATTTTGAGGGCCTAAATGAAGGTTTTTCGGGATCAATATTCTCAATGATATCCAAAGGCATGATTGATCCCCAAAAATGAATCTCCTCAACTATACCTTTCCATCAGGCTATCATATGCCTAAAACAAAGATCGTATGCAAAAGTTACGACCCCGGGAAGTTGATGTACTAACTTACCCAAACAGGGCCCACATGACTTTTGGCGCTTCACCTCCTAGGGTTAGGTTTTTGGATGTCTAGGGTTTTTGGAATTCCTGTTTATTGTAAAAATGCCTTCAGAGCCTCATTGTAATCATCTTCTTGCGAATGAGTGCAACCGTCACATCTCTTCTCAGAGATAAGCCGCCACCATTCCAACAAGCTTGTTTTTGTTGCATTTTACAATTTCAACTTATTTCCTTATTGAATAGAAAACCAATTTTACTGTATCTTTGTTATTTTGTGTTAAACACATGTTAATAATATTTAGTCATTTCATTCTGCTCATAAAATCTAGATCAGTGGTATCATATCGGTCTGCTCCTTGTCGTCTTAATGCATGTCCCCAACGAGGTTGGAGTACAAAGAGTTGGGTCTTGAGCTTGTTTCTCTTGAGGACAAAATCTCTCACACGCCCAAGCAACCTCTCATGGTAGGAGAAAATAAATATGATGGGACAAGAGATCCTTTCAAACTGTTGATTGAGGAATCCCTCACGCTACAAAGGAACGGGATGATGGATAGTTTCATGCAAAATCCTTCGGCGACTACCAACAGGCGACACATCTTCTTCAAGTGGAGGAACCACCCCCTTCAAGGTACAAATAAACTTCGATATTCCTATATTTGAAGGTCATATAGATGCATATGCAGTAGACAAGTGGTTGAATCTACTAGAAGGGTATTTTTTTGTCCATAACTTTTTGAATAGAGAAAAGATTACTTTTGCGCTCCTCAAAGCTGCTCCCCATGTCAAAGATTGGTCGGAAACTTTCTATAAGTAAAAGGAAATAGAGGAACCCTCATTATTTACAGTCACGACCACCTGGGAATCCTTCAGGGATGCTATCAAGGAACAATACTACCCTGTCAGAAGTTATGATGACTTGTATACCAAATGGACCACACTACATCAAGAAAGAGACCAAGCAGTGACAAATTTCACAAATATATTTCATAGCTTTCACACCAAGATGGGTATCAAAGATTCAGAGCAACATCTGGTGCTCAAGTATCGCGACGCTCTGAATAGATACATCCAGATCTAAATGAAATTTTTGGACATCTCATCCTTTGGCGTGGCCTACCGATATGCCATCAAAATCAAGCAGAGGCTCAAACAAAAGACGCGACAATTTGGGCCTAGGAACCCCTCACAACAAAATCTAGGAAAGGGTGGCCCCAACCCACAAAAAAAATGACAGAGAAAATATGGACAGTATCAGGACAACCCACGCAAGCCGTAAGCAAAGAAGGACACCAGAAAGACAAAGAAAGATACCAGGAAGTGGTGCGACTTTCATAAGATCCCTTGGCATAACATTGCTGACTTCCGCTCAAAGAAGTCAATAGTGGCCGAAGTGAAAGTCTCTGAATCAGATGCGGGTTCAGACTTTGAGACATAACCAAAAAGGGGAAGATGGATCATTGACGTGGAACCGAGTGCCACCATTTCTACCACCAAGCTCCATCTTTGTGAACCAGGCGAGCCAAAAGAAGGAGAATGCCTTTTCCATTCACAGATGTGGGTAAAAGGCACCCTGCTGCACTTCATCATGGATAGCTGTAGGCAAAAGAACCTCATCTCAGTAGAGGTCATTAAGCGGCTGGCCCTGTCGACAACACCGCACCCATAATCCTACACCATTGGATGGATCCGCCAAGGAAGCGATCTCCACGTCAGCCAATAGTGTCGACTATCGTATGACATCAAGCCCTTCAAAGATGAGGTATTGTATGATGTCGCTCCTCTCGAAGTTTGTGATGTTCTTTTGGGCCAACCTTATTTATGGAAATTTCATGATGTATATGAGTCTAGTCCTCATAGTGTTATTATTACTTTGAACAGGAAATTGTACAGGATACCCGAGGAAGTCCCACCTAGTGCTATTTCCTTGATCTATGCTAAGCAATGCAGGAAGGTCATCTCTTAGACGAGGATGTTTTTCTTATTTGTGATTCGCTCTCAGAATAAGAGAAAGATCACAACCACATATAGGTTCTCTATAGCTGACCTATCCACACAACAGAAGCAAGTAGATAAGGTCATGGAATAATACTTAGATCTCTTCTCCTCACATATCGGGGTAACTCTTCACTACCAGGTCAAGCACCCCATCAATCTGACCCACGGTGCACCGCTGCCCAATGGGATAGTCTATCACCACTCTCTATTAGAGAATGAGGAGTTCAAGTGACAGATCCAAGAACTTCTCCACAAGGGGCACATTCGTCCCAACTCATCACCTTGCGAGAGCTCAATTGTGTTGGTACAAAAGAAAGATGGAACCTGACGACTCTACATTGATTACCGGGCTCTGAATAAAATCACAGTCAGAAACCAGTACCCAATTCTCCAAATTAAAGACCTCCTTGATAAACTCACGGGGGCCAAATACTTTAGTAAGATTGATCTGAAGTCTGGCTACCACCAAGTCCCGATAGAACATACATATGTATGGAAAACCTCCTTCAAGTCAAAGGAAGGCCTTTTTGAATGGTTGGTCATGCCCTTTGGTTTGACAAATTCTCCAACCACTTTCATGAGGATGATGGATGATATCCTGCGAACATTCACCAATACTTTTGTAGTGGTGTATCTCGATGACATTCTCATTTACAACAAGACTTGGGCCGAACACTTGCAGCATATTCAACAGGTTCTGCGCACCCTGTGACAACACAAGCTATATGCCAACTTGGACAAATTCTCCTTCGACATGGACATGGTCCATTACCTGGGCTACATAATTGATCAACATGGCATACATGTGGATCTAGCCAATATCCAAATCATCCGTGACTGTCCAACCCCAACCACACTCACTGAGATTCATAGCTTCTTAGGCGTTGCCAATTTCTACCGCAGGTTTGTGTTGGGATTCTCCCATATTGCATGGGCCCTCAACCAAATAACCAAGGGTGGTGGTAAGGAGAAATTTTCATGGGGCTGGTCCCAACAAAAAGTGTTCGACGATTTGAAGCAGCTCTTACGCTCAACCCCATTACTTTCACTACTAGACCTGCAACAACCCTTTGAGATCAAGACAGGTGCTTCAGACTATGTGGTGGATGCCATTCTCACTCAGCACGACCACCCCATGGCCTATCATAGTGAGACAAAGAAATGTACTCCATTGTGCAAGCCTACCACTAGTGGAGACATTACTTTCTTGGGAAGGAGACAATCATCCACACTAATCATAAGCCACTATAGTTCATGCAGACACAAGGAAAATTGCAGAATGATCGCCATCAAAAGTGGTCCACATACTTGCAATAATTCCACCTCAACATCAAGAATAAAACATGAAGCACCAATCACATCGCTGATTGCCTCAACAGATCGCCAGTCGCGACACTCACCACAGTTCTAGAATCTTGCGGCCATGAGACCTCTGGATGGCTCCAACTTTATGAGACAAACCTAGACTTCTCCACCACTTGCCAAATGTTGGGTGCAAACACAATTGTCGATAATTTCCATCTTCAGGATGGGTTGTTGTGTCGTCTGGGCCATATCTGTGTTCCATTAAGAAAGAAAGTGAAGATGATCTGGGAATCCCACTACAGTAAGGTGGTAGGACACTTCGGCATCGAAAAGACAATGACGATGCTACACAAACATTTCTACTGGCCAAAACTTCGATAGGAGGTCAACAAGTATATCAGGTCCTGCACTGCCTGTGCTATTGCCAAACCAACCAATAAGAAACAGGGCCTGTACACCCCTCTTCCTACTCTTGATAGACCATGGGAATCCATCTCAATGGACTACATGTCGGGCCTCCCGTCCACCAAGCGGGGAAATGACTGTGTTTTTGTGGTTGTTGATCACTTTTCTAAGATGGCGATTCTAGTTGCCTACATGAAGAACATCACAACAAAGGCCACTGCCAATCTCTTCTTTGAACGAGTCTGGGTAAATTCTAGAATCCCAAAAACCATTGTCTCAGATTGGGACAGTCAATTTCTCAACACATTCTGGTCGAGCCTCTGGTCATTGTTGGACACCAAGCTCACCAAATCCACGACCTTCCACCCCCAGATAGATGGCCAAACTGAAGTTGTAAATCGAATGATTGTGCATATCCTTCACATGTATAATTCAAATAACCCTCACACATGGGATGAGAGCCTTCCCTATGTCCAACATAGTTACAACTGAGCCCTGCATAGCTCAATCGACCACAACCTCTTTCAGTTGGGGTTGGGATTCCAACCATTGGGTCCCATAGATGTTTCACTTCCCCTTGTGGTCACCTTGACCGAATCATCTCCTGCTCCAACTGAAGTTGAAAAAGCCACCCGGTTCATTGAGCGGATCGAGCACATCCTCCAATAGGTTCAGGATATCTTACATAAGTCCAATGAAAAGTACAAGCAACTCCATGATCAACATCGAGTGCCACATAAGTTTCAGGTGGGGGACAAAGTTTGGTTGCACTTGCAGAAAGAACACCTTACAAGACCCATCAGAATATTTGACCACTCCATTATGGGTTGTACATCATCACTAAGGCCATGGGGGATAATTCTTTTGAGCTCAACATTCCTCCTTTTCTTGGCCTACACCCAGTGTTCAACGTGGATCTCCTTCGCCCTTATTTCCCACCATTATTGGACACCTCAGATGTAGTAGAGCAGCTAACACCAAAAAATCTCAACCTCGACTACATACAACAGGAATCCAACGATCATATTGAGGACACACAGATCAAGGGCACTCGACAACAAAGCATCTAGCTTTATTGAGTCATAAAAGCATGGCAGCTCCTGCACCAAGGCAAGTGGCTCACCTGGGGCCAAATTCAACAGAAATTTCCTCATTTGATGGGGGAAATCAACGTAATGGATACAATTTCTTCATAAGGAGGGAGGATTGATCCAGGTGGATATCAGTGGCCACCCACCTTTTCCAACTGGATCAAAACAGTTTTCTGACAATTTTGACAATTTACTATTTTTAGCAGTTTTAACTTCCAGGGCCATTTTGAGGGCCTAAATGAAGGTTTTTCAGTATTTAGCTTCTAGATGATAGCCAAATGCATGATTGATCCCCCAAAATGAATCTCCTCAACGATACCTTTCCAACGGGCTATCATATGCCTAAAATGAATATTGTATGCAAAAGTTACGACCCCAGGAAGTTGATGTAATAACTTACCCAAACGGGGCCCACATGACTTTTGGCGCTTCACCTCCTAGGGTTAGGTTTTTGGATGTCTAGGGTTTTTGGAATTCCTGTTTATTGTAAAAATGCCTTCAAAGCCTCATTGTAATCATCTTCTTGTGAATGAGCGTAGCCATCACATCTCTTCTCAGAGATAATCCGCCACCATTCCAACAAGCTTGTTTCCACTGCATTTTACAGTTTCAACTTATTTCCTTATTGAATAGAAAACCAATTTTACTGTATCTTTGTTATTTTGTGTTAAGCACCTATTAATAATTTGTAGTCATTTTTTTCTGCTCATAAAATCCAGATCATTGGTATCAGAGTGGTCTGCTCCTTGTCGTCTTAATGCATGTCCCCAACGAGGTCAGAGTACAAAGAGTTGGGTCTCGAGCTTGTTTCTCTTGAGGGAAAAAGCTCTTGCACACCCAAGCGACCTCTCATTGCAGGAGAGAAGAAATATGATGGGACATGAGATCCTTTTATTGAGGAATCCCTCACGCAACAAAGGAACAAGATGATGGATAGTTTCGCGCAAATCCTTCGGCGGCTACCAAAAAGCGACACATCTTCTTTGAGTGGAGGCGCGAACCCCTTCAAGGTACACATAAACTTAGGTATTCCTATATTTGAAGGTCATATAGACGCAGATTTTGTAGACAAGTGGTTGAATCTACTAGAAGGGTATTTTTTTGTCCATAACTTTTCAAATAGAGAAAATATTACTTTTGCACTTCTCAAAGTCGTTCCCCATGTCAAAGATTGGTGGGAAATTTTCTGTGAGCAAAAGGAAATAGAGTAACCCTCCTTATTTACAGTCACGACCACCTAGGAGTCCTTCAGGGATGCTATTAAGGAAGAATACTACCCCGTCAGACGTTATGACGAATTGCATACCAAATGGACCACACTGCGGCAAGAAAGAGGCCAAGCATTGCCAGATTTCATAAATATATTTCATACCTTGCGCACCAAGCTAGGTATCAAAGATTCAGAGCAACATATGGTGCTCAAGTATCACGATTCTCTGCATAGATACAAATAGACCGAAATGGAATTTTTGGACATCTCATCCTTGGGCGCAACCTAGTTATATGCCGTCAAAATAGAGCAGAAGCTCAAACAAAAGACACGACAATTTGGGCCTGGGAACCCCGCAAAAAAAAATCCAGGAAAGGGTGGCCCCAACCCATAGAATAAAGGACAAAGCAAAGATGGATAATATCAGGACAACCAGTCCAAGCCACAAGCAAATAAGGACAACGAAAAGACAAAGAAAGATATCGGGAAGTGGTGCGACTTCCATAAGATCCCTTGGTAGGACCAAACCCCTCGCCTGCATTTTTTTTTAATCCCTGTTGGAATGCGTGAGGGGGATTCAATTGTTGGTCTGTGTAGGGTTGATTCTAAAATGTTTATTTCACTCTCAATTCTTTCTTGCACATAGTTGTTTTTTGTGTCCTGTAGACTCCTCCGCACCCTTCATCACTACCATAGTCCTATTTAATTCCTGAGAAATTTTTTTCTTTCAGAGAGGCACGTTGGCGTGGAATCTTCCCTTGACACATTGTGCATATAATAAAATTTAAGGGATCCTCCCTTGGCCCTGTGTTTTCTCCTTGGTGCCTGGTGCTTGGTCCATGAGCACTGTCGAATTCTTGGTTGATATGCTAGTTGGAGTTCAAAGGCCTTGTTGTCGATTGACTCAGGAGAGTAGAGCCAAAAAACCAAACATCTATTTGCGTGTGGACTCTTCCATTGTCACCTTGTGCATTGGCGCTCATTAAACGTAGGCTCTCCCTTAGCCATGCAACTAGGCTTGGATGCAAAGCCTTGTTGCGTTTTGAAAAAAATAGTTTACTAGTTTCTCTTGAGCATTGTTGACCAGTGGATATTGGGCCTCGTGCCCTCCTTTCTTTAAAAACATGAAACTTGATCGAGACCATGAGATCACCATGACCCAACGCTTGGGAATAACCCTATTACGAACCAACTATGATTTTTTTTTTCTCCAAAACATAATCTCCCTTTAATTGATTTCCTGTACACTTTTACGCTCCCAAAATTTGGCTAATCATGTACTGTACAACTACGCGTGGCGCTGCCAGTCTTGGATAGTTGCCTTGCCTTGAGTGAAAAAGAGTTATATTTGGTGTTGTCTGATAGGAGGAACATAAACGTCTTTTTATGGCAGAGGTGTCAGGATTAAAGTGATATTGAGGTGGCCAGTAGTGGTTACTCCCTTTTCATTCTGTGATTTATGAGTTTTCTTGGCAAGTTTTATATTTGTAATTCGCAAAAAAGAAATTAACATTTAACCATGTTTTCTGTTTTGTGAATTTCCAACTTACTGATAGTTGGCAACGTAACTATTTCTTATCCTTGGATTCTTGGTTACTTACGCCCACAATTTTATAATGTACAACTAGATTGTTAATTATTAATTCCACTATATCATTGTTAGTCTTGTACCGAGTTTGATGATGTGATGACCAAATATTTTTTTAGTATAAACCAGGTTGCTGATTAATTAAAACCACTGCCACGATATCACTATCAGTTTGGTGTAGAGTTTAAGATATGTTGTCAGGTATTAGTAATGATGTATAAACCAGGTCGATATTTAGTATGATATTGGAAACAATTAATTATAGTAATGGGTAATCCTAACCACAGTTTTAATTTAAGACGTTTAGGATGGGAGTGAAACAATTTGTTAATATCATTCGAGGGATTTAGTATTAATTTAAACTGAATGATAGGACATAATAGTTTTAAAAAGGTGTTGATCCAATGATGGTCGTGATTCCTTATTATAATTAGATAATGATGGGCTGATGGTTAAATTATCTAAATTATTTGCTAAATAGCCCAGTAAATTTTTAATTGAGGAATGTGTTAATGAATTAATAATGGTTGTAATTGTTGAAAAACATGGATGGAAGAATGGTTATCTTATTAATAAGGTTTATTGTCTATGTTAGAAATCTAATAATGTCCTTTGTTTAGGTTAGTGATTAAAAAATGTTTAGTGGTTTTATGTTAGTGATTAATCTAAGGATTACCATGATGTATGCATGATAAAATGAAAGACCCTGGAAGATATATCATTTCTCACGCCTTGGTTTTTATTCTAATGATTGATTGATTAAATAGCACACCTGTAATTTATATATAATTGCGCCTCAAGTATAAATTGATAGAATGATAGTGTAAGTCATCTCCCTTGTGTGCTTATAAATTTAAGGTTAATTGAAGTAATGTATAAGTGTTTAGTTTTATCTGGTTGTACGCGGTGCAGGGCCACTAATGCTCGACCGTTGTTTGAATATTTGTGCACTATGAAAATGTTGAATCATTGATTGCTAATTCTCACTCACTTTAAAGTTTCATGTTACTTGTGTCATTGATGTTGGTTGCGTTGGGTTGGTTTGATGTTTTTCCTTAGCATAGTAGGCTTGTCTTGCTTATGTCAGGTGGGATGTGGACACCTCCTTGTTCCTCAGAACAGTTGCCATCCTTGAGACCTTAAATGGTCAAAATCGAGGGGAACCTGGGCTTGAGCATCTCTTATGTGTCCTGTAGGTCCTAACCTTGAAGGATAGGATGGGCATGTAGTTGTTTCTATTGTTTCATCTGATTGAATACCATATGTTGCTTCCAACTGCTTGATGTCCTAGTATGCTAGGTCGTTATTTTTGTCTGTTTCCTGAATTGCATGTATTGTGTTCATCGTCTAGTTGCATTGTTTGAATGTCGTCATTGTTAATTTTCTGCTTTAAAAAAAAAAAAAAGTACATCTTGCATTGGTTGTGCGTCACATTTTGTCGTAACGATGGGGGTCGTTACATATGGTATCAGAGCCGGTTCGACCCACGACTTGGGATCACTATGGCTTCCGTTGATTAAATATTTGATTATAATGTTTCTAATTAAATTGAATTGTATTCGTGCAGGTAATCATGGTTAGAGTACGTTGCAGAGGTAGATGACATAGTGATAGGGGAGGAGGCGCGACGCCCCCAGTAGTATCCATGCCCGAGGGGACTGACCCCTGGGGAGACGAACAGGTTGTCCAGCGAGAACATATAGCTCTGGGTGATGTGGTTGGGCTAATGAGGTCCTTTCATAGGATGTTTGAGGCACTCATCAATCGTTTGTATAGAGATGAGGCCAGGGCATCGACACCTCCTAAGGGTCCACTTCGTGCTTCGGTCGATACTGGTAGCATTCACCGCGAACTCGAGAAGGTCAAATTTCTCAAGTTATTTGGTGCCCCGGATGACACAACCATTGAGGCATGGTTGGAGAATATGGCGATGTGATTTTCACTTCACAAATATACCTCCAACATGAAGGTCTGCATTGCGGTATTTCAACTAAAAGGGAGCACTCTTCTATGGTGGAAGATGCTCCTATTGCAATTGAACATGGTAGTCAAAGATGTGTCATGGGAACTGTTCGAGGAATGGTTCCGGGAGAGGTATCTTTTAGAGGAATTCATTGAGCATTAGCTCAACGAGTTTAACACCTTGCAATAGGGAGACCGTACGATGCCTGAGTACGAGGCCCGTTTCATGGAGCTGCTTCAGTATGCTCCACACCTGAATACCGAGAAACTTAAGGTCAACAAGTTCATGTTCGACCTTAACATCAACATTCATGCAAAGGTGAGGATTCTAATGCCTCAAAACTTGCATGATGTTTTCCAGAAGTCCCTCATAGTAGGGGAGGATATTATCAACGGGTGTCAGAGGAGGACTCCAGCGAGACCAGTGGGACAGGTGTCATATGGTGCACTGCAACATCAGACACTAGCTAGGAATTCACCAGGATTTTGAGGCACTCAAGGAGGATCCACATACACTACACCTCAATGAAGAGCGCCTCAGTGGCAGACTCCTTACAGAGGACCACAACACCAACAACAACGTCGACCGCAACCGCAACCGCAACCGCAATAGTTTAGGCTTGTTCAACATAACAAACCAGGGTTCCATGCTAGTGGGTCATCAACTTCTACTTTGGGTACCAGGAGTACTAGACCAAAGAAAGGGTGTTGGACATGTGGAGAGCCACATTACAAGCGTGACTGCCCAGTGGAGAGGACCATAGCCTCTGGATCAGCCAGACCCATTACCGTGGGAGATTTGGGTAGGGCCCATCAGATTCATGCAGCGGTGAATAACCACCAGGTAGAGAACTGGTTGAATGTGCTCGAGACGTCAGGAACCATCGTTGACCAGACCCTTAGTATTTTGATAGATCCATGTGCTACAAAGAGTTTTATTTCTGGTACAATGCTAAAAAGAATTAAGGTAAAGGCAGTCGAACAAGATGAGTTTAACTCTATAGAAATGGCTTCGAGAGACAAACAAAAGGTTGGAGGGAAGGTTATGGGCTGTAGCCTTAACCTGGGAGAGTTTGTCACTAGGGCCAACTTGTACGTCACGGTCTTAGGGTCTTATGGCATCATGATTGGTATGGACTGGTTGGAATCACATGTGGTGATACTCAACTGTAAGACGAAATGGTTGAGCTTGGTCGATGATGAGGGATAGAGACATGTGATTGTAGGTCAGAACTAGGGAGTTTCCTTGAGGTTCATCTCTTTCTTGCAGCCATGGAAGAGCATGCGCAAGGGATGCAAGCTTTATGTGATCGTTGCAATTAATGAAAAAGGCATGGCGGAAGGACTAGAAAACCTTTCAGTGGTGCGAGAGTTTGTGAATGTCTTCCCCGAGGAGTTACCTAGGATGCCATTGGAGAGGGAATTGGAATTTACCATCAAGATAAAACAAAGAACTGAAACGATAGAGAGAACACCTTATAAAATGTCGACCCCAGAGTTACAAGAGTTGAAAATGCAACTGAAGGAGTTACTGGACTTAGGACTTATATGTCCAAGTGTGTCACTGTGGGTTGCGCCTGTTATTTTCATACAAAAGAGGGATGGGTCATGGAGACTCTGCATTGAATACCATCAATTGAAGAAGGAAACGATCAAGAATCAATATCCATTGCCAAGGATTAATGATTTTTTTGATCATATGAAAGGCGTGACAGTGTTTTCAAAGATCGATTTGAGATCAGAGTATCACCAATTATAGATCAAGGAGGAAAACATCCCTAAGACCACCAAGACGAGGTTTGGACATTACAAGTTTACTGTTTTACCGTTTGGACTGATGAATGACCCAGGGGTATTTATGAGTTTGATGAACGAGGTGTTCCGCGAATACTTAGACAAGTTTGTCCAAGTATTCATTGATGATATTTTGATTTACTCTTGGACAATGGAGGAGCATGATGATCACTTGCGCATGGTACTATAGTGTCTACGAGAGAACAAATTATTTGGGAAGCTGTTGAAATGCTCATTTTATCAATCGAAGATTCACTACTTAGGGCATGTCATCTCCGATGAAGGTATCGTCTTGGATAAAGAAAAGGTCGATGCTATTATGGAATGGCTTGCGCCAAAAAATGTCCCAGAAGTACGTAGCTTCATGTGTTTAGTGGGATACTATCGATGGTTCATAGAGGGTTTTTTGAAGATAGAAAATCCAATCACGGAATTGCAGAAGAAGTAGAAGACGTTTGTTTGGACCGAGAAATGCACAAAGGCATTTCAGAGGCTCAAGGAGCTGTTGATGACAAAACTGATACTAAAGGTCCCTAACATGGATGAGAACTTCTTGGTATGCACTAATGCATCCAAGGAAGGCTTAGGAAAAGTCTTGATGCAAGACGGTCAAGTGATCACTTACATATCGAGAAAGTTGAGAAGGCACAAGGAGAACTATGCGACGTACGATTTGGAGTTGTTAGCCATTGTTTATGCCTTGAGAGTTTGGAGACACTATCTTATTGGATGGAAATTCAAACTATAAATGGACCATTGTGGTATAAAACACATCTTTATGGAAAGTGACATGAACGCGTGACAACGACGTTGGTCAAAATTGCTTAGTGAGTACGATTTTGAGATTACTTACATAAAAGGAACAATGAACAGAGTGGCTGATGTGTTGAGTCAGAGACCACACATATTTTAGGTGATGCCTCTTCAGATGAATCTATGTGACAATATTCTAACGTTACAACGCGATGATGACTAGTACAAAGAAGTCAAGGATTTTATCGGACAAAACACAATGATGGTACCAAAATTTGAGGGATTTACTATGGACAATGATGGATTATTGAGATTTAAAAAATGAATTTACGTACCGCCCAATGATGAAATGAGGATTTTGATCCTAAACGAGGCTCATAGAGTACATGGCTCATACTAGAGTCATGAAGATGAGGGTAGACCTTAAACCCTTATTCTTATGGAAAGGAATGAATGAAGACATAGTCATCTACGTGGTAAGAGGTCTAGAATGTCAGCAGATGAAGGCTGGACATAGACATCTAACAGGATTATTACAACCACACACTATTCCAAAATCAAAATGGGAGGTCATTTCGATGGATTTCATTGTTGGTTTGCCACTGATGGCAAGGAGACATGACTCAATTTTTGTGGTAGTCGACACTCTGATGAAGAGTGCTCATTTTATTCCTGTGCATACGCCATATCATGCACTTAACATAGCTAGAGTTTTCATTAGCGAGACAGTGAGGTTGCATGGCATGACTAAGAGGATTATATTTGATCAAGGATCGATGTTTATAGGATGATTTTGGACTAGTTTCCAAGAAGCCTTGGGAACCCAACTTAACTTTAGTACCACATATCACCCAGAGACAGGAAGGCAGACCAAAATAACAAACCAAATCTTGGAGGAAATGTTGCGTATGTACATGATGGACCAACAGAAGCATTGGGAATATTTCTTTCCACTGGTAGAGTTTGCATAGAACAACAGTTATCAAAGCACCATTAATATGGCACCATTTGAGTTTCTTTACGGGACACCATGTCAGACACATTTGAGTTGGGATCAACTTGAGGATAGGGTCTTGGTGGGACCTGAAGTGATCCAAGAAATGGAAGACCAAATGAAAACTATAATATAAAGGATCAAGGAAGTGTAGGATCGGAAGAAGAGTTATGCCGATGCGCATCGTTTCGACTATAGTTATGAAGTTGGCGATCGAGTCTTCTTGCGGGTGAAACCGCATAAGAGTTATATCAAGTTTGGAAAGGGTGCTACACTCTCTCCTAGGTTCATGGGACCCTTTGATATTGTGGAAAAGAAGGGGCTCGTGGCCTATCAACTAGCCTTGCCTGATTTTGTTGAGCACTCAACACACCCTAAAAATCCTATGTCGATTTTTCACTTTTTGGGTACCACTTGATCTTTACATTGTTTGAATTAGATTTTCCTTTGAGAAATGTTTTTTCTTTGTTTGTTCTATTAATTCTCATCAGCTATTCAGGTTTGTGTAATTCTATAAAACCTCATGAATTAAAAAGACTTAACACTTAAATAAATTAATATCCAAAACACCTCACCTGATGTGCTCAAATAATTCAGGATCGAAAGAAATTAAAAGGTGAAAAGGAACCATTCGAAAAACCTCAGTCGTCGATCTTCACCGGTATCGATGAAAAGGAATGTTTTTTTCACAACAAGTATCACATAAGAAAATTGCCTACAACTAATCCCCTTCGACATTGGTAGAAGGAGAAGGGAGTAAAGTTTATATGGAAAGGAAACGATATCGCTGGTGGCCGATAACCGACACGCTTGTCAGAATCGGAGAAAACCAAATCATGACGAACATTGTGACTACATTGAGGAGTTTTCCCGATCACCAATTCCCAAAGCGCTTCGACATCGACCATTTTTCAAAGACGCTAACCCAAGGGAAAATACACGACATGTTTATCCCCAATTTCCGATCCCCAATACTTTTTCGGTATCGACGATCCCAGGCTTAGTTTAAGAACAAACAACTTGAAAAAGGTCCTGACTCCGACTAATACTCGTGAGTTAAGTCACTGGTATTCATTGCCATGTGTCCCAATCCAGTTTCATCACATCATCACCGTACGATGAAATCGATCAGTGTCAGAGGTTTTCGTAGAAGGATATCAACGAGAACATCCATAACACATTTTCCGATCCCCGATCTTCCCACTAGGAAAGCGACATGATGGGACATTTTAGCGCTATATACGTTTAGATTATGAGAGTTTAAGAGGTTAATTAATGCCAAATATCGCATTAGTTGCTGCTTTGTGTGTGATCAAAAGGTTGTTTGAAATTATTGATTGAACACATCACCCTCCGCACCTCCGCCGTCAACCCATGATGAATTAAATTTGCAGAGATTCGACGACAGATTTGTTTAAATTTCACTCATCACCCAAATTAATTGGTCGATGTGACACAATAAGTTCTTCCCCATTTAAATTCTCTTGAGCCACTATAAAATAAACCATTTTGTGCACAAAAGAGTTTCAGAGAATCCAGAGGAGCGAACCGAGCAATTCAAAGCAACTGAGATCCCGTGAGTATCCAATAACCAGTTAGCAAGCTTTACATGTATGTATCAGTCTAGATTTTTTTTGCTTACCCTTCATGTATGCACTTTATCTAGTGTTTCTCTATACACAGGCCCTAAAGGAATGATTTTGATTACAGGAACAATTCCTCCTGTTAGAAAAATAGGACCGCAGAGCAATAAAATAAAACAAATACAGAAACAAAACACAGAAGATACACAATACAAGAGAGACATAGATTTACGTGGTTCACCCAGTGTGGGCTACATCCACCAGAGAAATTGCCAGGTCCTTTCTTTATTATTATCCAACAAAATGAAGGGATACAACCTACAACAAAACCCGCTGTAACTTCCTCTTCTTTCTCTCACAGTCTCCTCTCTCAAAATACAATACTCACCAACATACATAGCCGCAATACATTTCCCTCATAAAAGAGGGTTGCTTTCTAGGGCAAAAAACCCTAACATAATATCTATCGTTAGATATGAGACCTTATAATGAACGGTCCAGATTTACAATGAAATTACAATATACTTTTACAAGGTAATTTTTGCTTCCGGGGCTTCGCCCCCGAACCCCCATTGGGGGATGTTGCCCCTGAACCCCCGCTGGGGCCCCGCTTTCCCCTATACCCCCCAGCCGGGAGGATAGCCCCCCCGGACCCCGCAAAGGGGGTACCCCCCCTCTGCAGTCACCCGCGTGGAAGAGTGTACATACTTCTGGGGTGTAAATACTTCATGGGGTGTAAACACGACTGAAAGTAAAACACCCATAAATCAGGAAGATAATCAGGCTCCACAACCAACAATCTCCCACTTGGAGACTGATCTCAACAAATCCACCGCTACTATATATGATGGACTCTGAACCTTCTTGGACCTGGCAAATTTCTCATCTTCATATTCATTCTTGAAGACCAACTGAAACTGAGCAAGAACTCAGTTTCTCCCTG
>JZKD02S1672846.1:995811-1044300 GCA_000966675.3 Picea glauca | reverse complement strand
TATATATATATATATATAAGTCATCATAAAATGAAATTAAACGTTATATATTTTTTGGGAGGCTATCCTCATCTATCCACTATCTTGTGATGAGGTCATCCTATTTTTCTGTGAATATGCCTTGGTATATTTCCTGTCTTTATTTGATGATGCTTCAGGATGCATATCACCAAAGGTGATATTCTTAGGCTCACTCTTTTGTGAAATGGAATGTGAGGTAACATAGTGTGAAGATAAATCAGAACTAGGTGACATGGCAACTTTATTCTCTTTGCTAGGTTCAGGTTCCTGAGCTAAGACTTTGTTTTTATTGAGATATTGAGCAAGCAGTGCATGTGAATCCATATAAACAATAGGTTATAGAATCTGTTTGGGAGGAGATGGAGGCAGTGGTATAGATATAGTGGACCATCCTTGGTGATGTGGTCGGGGATTATGAACAATTTAATTCCATCCATCATTGATTGGAACCTTTGGCTGTAATGACAAATGTGGCTATACAGGTACATCGAAAAATGCTAGAATGAGTTCACAATGGAGGTTTTATAGGTGGTGGAGGCGGATTAAAATATCCTTGGCCTGCAAGGTTGATAATACCAGTTTGGAGGAGTTGATAATATTCTTCTAAATAAACATCAAAGTGAATAGAGAATATAAGTCTCTTATTTCTTCCCCCAGGCCAGTCAACTTGCTATCCTCTATTCCAATTTCCTCTTTTACCTCTATTATCCATGTTGCTAGCCCGACTTGAGAACTCATTTATTAACATGAATATTATATCAGAGTATGAATACAATAGAAAGTAAAAGACTAAGTACACTTTTTCATTAAACATAATTTTAGAAATGGATTTGACTCAATTAACAATCAAGCATGCAATCAACCAAGGATAAAAGAAAAGAATATCTCAAAATCAAACTTTTCCTTCTTGCCTTGAGACAATTTATAGATTTCACAACTACTCTAACTGATATTAACTCAAGAACATGTGATTTATAATGTAATTTGGAATATGAAGGGTTTTGTAATGTATGAAAAATGAAAATAATGAATAAGGAATGATGGTACATGTTATCAATTAAAAATATCAGTTATCATCCATCAACCATTATTTGAATATCATATCCAATTCCTGTCAATAATCCTTTCACATTAACCATGTTAAGTGCTATTTACATTGACTACTTAGGCCCACATAATGGCCCCGGAAGTTAAAACTACCAAAAATAGTAAATTGGCAAAATTGTCAGAAAACTGTTTTGAGCCAGTTGGAAAAGGTGGGTGGCCATCGATATACATTTGGATCAATAATACCTCCTTAGGAATCAATGGTCTCCATTGCGTTGCGTTGAGGTCCCCCATCAGATGAGGAAATTTCTACTGAATTTGGCCCCGGGTGAGCCACTTGCCTTGGTGCAGGAGATGCACTGCTTTGACGACTTGATAAAGATGGATCCTTTGTTGTCGAGTGCCCTTGATCTATGTGTGCACAATATGATCATTGGATTCTTGTTGTATGCATTCAGGGTTGAGATCTGTTGGTGTCAGCTATTCTGCTACTTCTAAGGTGTCCAATAATGGTGGGAAATAAGGGTGAAGGAGATCCACGTTGAACACTGGGTGTAGGCCAAGGAAGGCAGGAATGTTGAGCTCAAAAGAATTGTCCCCCACAACCTTGGTGATAGTGTATGGCCCATAACAGAGTGGGAAAAGCTTCTGATGGGGTCCTGTAAGGCGTTCTTTCTGCAAGTGCAACCAAACTTTGTCACCCACCTGAAACTTATGTGGCACCCGATGTTGATCATGGCGCTATTTGTACTTGTCATTGGACTTTTGTAGGATATATTGAACCTTTTGGTGGATGTGTTGGATTCTCTCAATGAACCGGGTGGCTTTGTTAGCTTCATTTGGAGCAAGAGATGAGTCGATCGAGGTGAGTGTAAGGGGAAGTGCAACATCTATGGGGCCCAATGGTTGGAATCCCAACCCCACCTGAAAGGGGCTATGGCTGGTTGAGCTATGCTGGACATAGGGAAGGCTCTCATCCCATGTGCGAGGGTTATTTGAATTATACATGAGAAATATATGCACAATCATTCGATTTACAACCTCGGTTTGGCCATCTGTCTGGGGGTGGAAGGTCGTGGATTTGGTGAGCTTGGTGTCTAGCAGTGACCAGAGGCTCGACCAGAATGTGATGAGAAATCAACTATCTCGATCTAAGACAATGGTTTGTGGGATTCCAAAATGTACCTAGACTCGTTCAAAGAAGAGCTTGGCACTGACCTCTGCTGTGATTCTCTTCTTGCAGGCAACCATAATCGCCATCTTAGAAAAGTGATCAACAACCACAAAAACACAGTCATTTCCCCGCTTGGTGGACGAGAGGCCCAATGTGTAGTCCATTGAGATGGATTCCCATGGCCTATTAGGAGTAGGAAGAGGGGTGTATAGGCCCTGTTTCTTAGTGGTCGGTTTGGCAATAGCGTAGGTAGTGCAAGACTTGATATACTTGCTGACCTCCTGTCAAAGTTTTGACCAGTAAAAATGTTTCTGTAGCATCGCCACTGTCTTTTTGATGCCGAAGTGTCCTACCACCTGACTGTAGTGGGATTCCTATATCATCTTCTCTCACTCACTTGATGGAACACAGATATGGCCCAGATGACACAACAGACCATCCTGAAGATGAAAATTATTGACAACTTCGTTTGCACCCAACATTTGGTAGGTGGTGGAGAATTCAGGGTCTGTCTCATAGAGTTGGGGCCATCCAGATGTCTCATGGACGCAAGAGTCTAGCACCGTGGTGAGTGACATGACTGGCGGTCTGCTGAGGCAATCAACGACGCGATTGGTGCTTCCTTTTTTATACTTGATGTTGAGGTGGAATTGTTGCAAGTATGTGGGCCACTTTTGATGGGGGTCATTTTGAAATTTTCCCTGTGTCTGCATGAACTGCAGTGGCTTATGATTAGTGTGGATGACTGTCTCCTTCCCAAGAATGTAATGTCTCCATTGGCGGAAATCTTGTACAATGGAGTACATTTCCTTGTCGTAAGTAGGGTACTTACAGACAATATCTGATAGTGTCTAACTATGATAGGCCATGGGGTGGCCGTGATGAGTGAGGAGAATGCCCACAACATAGTTTGAATCATCTGTCTCAATTTCAAAGGGATGTTGCAGGTCTGGTAGTGAAAGTACTGGGGCTGAGCACAAGTGTTGCTTCAAATCATCAAACACTTGTTGTTGGGACCGACCCCATGCAAATTTCACCTTACCACCACCCCTGTTTATTTGGCTAAGGGCCCATGTGGTAGAAATTGGCAAGGCCCAAGAAGCTCCGAAGCTCAGTGAGTGTTGTTGGGGCTAGCCAGTTATGGATGACTTGGATATTGGTTGGATCCACATGTACGCCATGTTGATCAATGATGTATCCATGGTAATGGACCCTGTCAATGCCAAAGGAGCATTTTTCCAAGTTGGCGTATAGTTTGTGTTGCCGCAGGGTGTGCAAAACCTGCTGAATATGCTGCAAGTGTTCGACCCAAGTCTTGCTGTAAATTAGAATTTCATTCAGATACACCACTACAAAAGTATTGGTGAATGGTCGAAATATATCATCCATCATCCTCATGAAAGTGGCTGGAGCGTTTTTCAAACCAAAGGGCATGACCAACCATTCAAAAAGGTCTTCCTTTGACTTGAAGGTGGTCTTCCATACATCTGTCTGTTCTATCGGGACCTGGTGGTAGCCAAAATTTAGATCAATCTGACTGAATTATTTTTCCTCCATGAGTTGATCAAGGAGGTCGTCGATTCAGGGAATCAGGTACCAGTTTTTGACTTTGATTTTATTCATAGCCTGGTAATCAATACAAAGTCGCCAGGTTCCATATTTCTTCTGTACCAACATGATTGGGCTCCCATAAGGTGATGAGCTGGGATAGATGTGCCCCATTGTGGAGCAGTTCTTGGATCTGTCGCTTGATCTCCTCATTCTCTAACAAAGAGAGGTGATAGAATAGCCCATTGGGAAGCGGTGCACCGGGGGTTAGATCGATGGGGTGCTTGACCTGGCAGTGCAAGGGTACCCCTGTAGGTGAGGAGAAGATATCCGAGTATTCTTCCATGACCTTATCTACTTGCTTCTGCTATGTGGAGAGGTCGGCCGCAAAGATCCTGGATGTGGCTGTGATATTTCTCTTATTCTGAGAGTGAATATGAAGAAGACAAACTTACCTGTCTGACAGATGACCTTCCTGCATTCCTTAGCAGAGATCAAGGAAATATCACTAGGTGGGACTGCCTTGGGTATCATGTACAATTTCCCATTCAAAGTAATAATAACACTACGAGGCCTAGAATCATATATAGCATGACGTTTCCATAAATAAGGTTGGCCCAAAAGAAAATCACAAAATTTGAGGGGAGAAACATCACATAATACCTCGTCTTTGAAGGGCTTGATGCCGTATGACAGCTGACACTATTGGCTGACACGGAGATCGCTTCCTTGGTAGAGCCATCCAATGGTATAGGGTTCTGGGTGCAATGTTGTTGGCAGAGCAAGCTGCTTGATGACCTCTGTTGATATGAGGTTCTTCTGGATACAACTATCAGTGATGAAGTGCAACGGGGTGCCTTTTACCCACATCTGTGAATGGAAGAGGCACTCTCCTTCTTCTAGCTCGTCTGGCTCACCAGGATGGAGCTTGGTGGTAGAAACAATGGCACTAGGTTTCACATCAATGATATGTCTTCTTCTTTCTAGTTCTGGCTCAGAGTAAGAATCTGCATTTGATTCAGAGGCTTTCACTTTGGCCACCAACGACTTCTTTGAGCAGGAGCAACAGTGTTGTGCCAAGGGCTTTTATGGAAGTCACATCACTTCACGGTATCTTTATTTATCCTTTTGGTGTCCTTATTTTCTTGTGGCTTGGACTGGTTGTCCTGATACTTTCCATCTTTACTCTGTCCTTTGTTCTGTGGGTTGGGGCCGCCCTTTCCTGACTTTTGTTGTGAGGGGTTCCTAGGCCAAAATTTCCACGTCTTTTGTTTGATATTCTGCTCGATTTTGATGACATATCGGTAGGCCGCGCCCAAGGATGAGATATCCAAAAATTCCATTTCATTCTAGATTTATCTATGCAGAGAACCATGATACTTGAGCACCAGATGTTTCTCTAAATCTTTTATACCCAGCTTGGTGCGCAAGGTATGGAAGATATTTGTGAAATCGAGCACTGCCTGGTCTCTTTCTTGCCGCAGTGTGGTCCATTTGGTATACAGGTCATCATAAATTTTGACAGGGTAGTATTGTTCCTTAATAACATCCCTAAAGGATTCCCAGGTGGCCGTGACTGAAAATAATGAGGTTTCCTCTGTTTCCTTTTGCTCATAGAAAGTTTCCCACCAATCTTTGACATGGGGAACGACTTTGAGGAGCGCAAAAGTAATCTTTTATCTATTCAAAAAGTTATGGACAAACAAATACCCTTCTAGTAGATTCAACCACTTGTCTACAACATATTCGTCTATCTGACCTTTAAATATAGGAATATCAAAGTTTATTTGTACCTTGAAGGGGGCAATGCTTCCATTCAAAGAAGATGCGTTGCATGTTGGTAGTCGTTGAAGGATTTGCGCGAAACTATCCATCATCTCATTCTTCTGTTGCATGAGGGATTCCTCAATCAACAATTTGAAAGGATCTCCTATCCCATCATCTTTATTTTACCCTACCATGAAAGGTCACTTGGGTGTGTGAGAGATTCTGTGCTCAAGAGAAACAAGCTTGAGACCCAACTCTTTGTACTCCGACCTCATTGGGGACATGCATTAAGATGACAAGGAGAAGACCGCTCTGATACCATTGATCTGGATTTTATGAGCAGAAAGAAATGAATACAGATTATTAACAAGTGCTTAACACAAAATAACAGAGATACAGTAAAACTGGTTTTCTATTCAATAATGAAATAAGCTGAAACTGTAAAATGCAGCGGAAACAAGTTTGCTGGAATGGTGGTGGCTTATCTCTGAGAAGAGATGTGACAGTTGTGCGCCTTCACAAGAAGGATATTACAATGTATCTCTGAAGGCCTTTTTACAATAAACAAGAATGCCAAAAATCCTAGACATCCAAAAACCTAACCCTAGGAGATGAAGAGCCAAAAGTCATGTGGGCCCCGTTTGGGTAAGTTAGTACATCAACTTCCCGGGGTCGTAACTTTTTCATACAATCTCCATTTTAGGCGTGTGATAGCCCATTGGAAAGGTATCATCGAGGATATTAATTTTGGGAGACCAATAATTCCATCAAAGATCATTGGGGAACTCGATCCTGAAAAACCTTCATTTAGGCCCTCAAAATGGCCCCAGAAGTTAAAACTACTAAAAATAGTAAATTGCCAAAATTGTCAGAAAACTATTTTGAGCCAGTTGGAAAAGGTGGGTGGCCACTGATATCCATCTGGATCACATAAACAACCTTCAAACATTGGACCAAACCAAGGATATGGTTTATAATGCTCAATTTTTAATGCCAATTCTCCAATCATGCATGGTCAAGCTATGGATAGAACATAGCGATAATCATTCGAAGGATATGGGTTCAATTCCTAAACCCTTAACAAGAAAATCCAATAAAAAAATACTCGTCAACACTTCCAATTTGTAATTCCTATGATCATGCTGGTAAAATCGAAGAGCGGTCATAGAATACAAAAGATACAATGTGCACAAAAATAATCAACCCAGGATTTATTTTTGCCCAAGGATTTATCATGGCTATAAGTTTTAGACCATTTTTTTTCTCAAGGACGGAAGAAAAATAGTACTGGAGTTAAATATATCTAACATAGACAGTTTGGAATAAACAATACTTTCCAAGATAAGGGTTTACACAAAACAAGTTCCAAAAACACAGAGTTATGAACAAGAAGTGTTTTCTTTAGAAGTAAGTGAAACCAGTTCGATAAAGAGAACAAGTGAAAGCACACTCAAATTACCAGTTAATCATAGCCATTCCAAAAATTACCACTGCAAAAATACACATGTCTAATGGACATGAGATAGAGTACCATACCTCTTCTCAGTGCTTCAAATACCTTCAAAAAACCAGTTCCATAGTTACCAAACCACCACGGTCGAGCTCATGGAACATGAGTGTTTCTCTAGCAACTTTATAACAACTAAAAACCAAAATGAAATGCCCAAAACCTAGTGCAAGGTGGTATACCTTTGATTGAATGGCCGTGTCTTGTGCATTGAAGGCATGGTGACATTATGTTCCTCAAGAAAACCATCACATTAATTCTTTAATCCACCTCAGATTCCAACTTCACCATCGACGAATCACAGGTGAAAAAGGATTTCCAAATGCGCAGTAGTCACATGCCATGTTTTCCACTTCATTTCCATACTTGTTATTACCCAAAACCTTCACATATTATTAAAACCACATTTACGAATCATCAATATAATCAATACATACACTTTAACCCAAGTGATAAAGAATAACAAAAATGGTGGGAAGAAACTTCAACGTCGAGTTCATATATGTTATACCATATATAAAATATTTTTTATGGTAAACCATAACACCTCAAACTATACAATTTTTTTTCAATTCCTTCCAAAATATACCATGTAATTCTAGAACCCAAAACCATTGCAGTATGTTTTGATACAAAAATCATTTACCTTGATAAGACTTAACCAAATATTTTCATGACTTATAATCTTCAAAGGACAACCATCATTTAATAAAATTTGTGGATATAAATGTATTTAAGATATGAGACGTTTGAAAAATCATGAGCATGATCTTTCTTTTTCTTTGCAGTCAATCAGAAGTGGAGCTCATAATCGACTGAAAAAATAGAACATTATCACTATGAAATAAGGGTGAAATTATATCAATGGACTAGCCGTGATCCTTATCCCAGGGAATATTTGAAAATAAACATCCTTCTTTCTCCCTAGGGGGCCCCACCTATAGTTATATATTTAATAGAATAGATAATAAAAAAATTTAATTGTTTCTTGCAACTATTTTCAAGCTATGATACTGTTGACGATTTTATGAATCAACACTCCCTCATGATTTTAACCCACTTCCTCAATACATAGGTTATGCTCCACCATAGCTCCCATAGTGAAGATTTCATATCCTGCAAGATTTCCATTCCAAGGCTAAGGAGAAACACAAGGTTACAAGCCTTCACTGACCTCTCATACATAGTCATTATAAGCATGCACTTAACCTTTTAAAGGAGATTGCATTACACCATTAAACATTAGATTTATCATTAATTGAACATATCAAGCTACATTTGAACACATAATGAGATTCATATTCATTAATAAAAATTTAAAGGGTATATATAGAAATACTTATTTGTTTATTTTAAATTTCAACCACCCAACTGATTGAGGGTGATGCATTTCCACCCAACCATAGGATATGTTGCACTTTTTCATTTTTACAACAAGAAACCCCTATTCTAGGCCATGGTACCACTGGGGGACTCTCACAATTTGGCTAATATTTTATGGAATTGGTCCGGAATGTTAGTCCCCTTCACTCTAGTGGAAACAACAAAAATCCCATCTTCCCACTAAGCTCAGGGCCTCCACGATATTACTAAGTGCCTTCCCACCTGGATTTCCTCTGCACAAGGGAGTCCCTTCTCTGTTACACAGTCCCTTGATGCCCTCCCCTTATGAGTGCCGATTTCTTTCTAGCAAGCACCAACCCACGACCCTCTCAACTCCAGTTTGGATATGGGTATTCTTTGTTCCAGGGTTGAACATTCATGTCTTGGGTAATCTTCCTATTTTTCTCATGAAAAATTCCTAGTTCCTATGTTGCTCAGGTATGTGTGCGTGAGCTATGTATTCTCAGTTGCGTTACCAAACCATCTATTTATGAGTTTGCCTATGTGTCCATATTTTTCCATGCCCTCCTCCTCATTCCTTTTCCTCAATTAGAAAATTCTCCTTGTTCCTCGGGTTCCCCACTTGCATTTTTCAAAATAAAACCCCTGGGGTCAAGCTCCTGAATTGAAGGGGAAATTCCAAGTACCTCTAGTTGATAGTTGTGGATGAACTTTCACTCTTACGAGTACATGCTCTAAATTTAGTCATAAATACTCCAACTACCTGATCTGATTCCATTAACGGGTTCCTTGTGGTTAGGGTGGACAAGGTACTTCAAGTAGGCTAGTCATTCAAGGTCCTGCAGGTGTAGGTTGGGTTTTTGGGAAAACTTCCTATTTTCCTCATGAAAATTTACCAGTTTTCCCCTCACCAGCTCTCACTCATGGTATCATGGATACTACTTCAATAATTATCTCTCAATCAGTTGTTTGGTGTTTTTATTAATATAAAACCCAATTACAGTCTTTGTCAATCACCATGCATGAAGTCTTAATCATAATTGTAGACTTGGGGGAAAACGAGGTGTTACAATATTAAGGGTGATTTTCTAAGTCAATCATGACTAGAATTTTGTTCTTCTTAATAATGTCAAAGAACTTGAGGGTGTATAGGAGACCATGGTCGATTATTGTAGCCAAGAATATAATGGGATCCCTTGTTTCAATGAGCACAATACTTTGGTCTTTAGGTTTCATTTCACTAGGTGTGTGTTCTAAAGCTGATGCAAGGTTTGACTCAAGGTTCGAGTTAGATTGATGTAAAAATTTAGCCATAAATTACTTACAATATCTGCATATTTTTCCTTTAGACCATGATTGAGAGAAATACTGGTATAGATTGGGGGATTATAGGTTGGGTTTTCACTCAAATACTGAATTAGTCTTAGTAGGTTTTAGGTTTTTTTTCCCCTTTCTTCTTCTTCATCCTTTTTTCTAGACATATCAATTAGGGTTGAGGAATAAAGGGATGACATTGTTTAAAGAAAAATGTTCAAACATATTTACCTCTGGTAGTATATTTGGCCCTATATTTGAAATGTACATGCAAATAATAACATTAAAATATATGTATTTAAAAGTAGAATGACCCGTACACTACTAATATTAAAATATATGTATTTAGAAGTAGAATGACCTGTACACTGTAGTAGTGTCTCGTTAAACAATCCATCACATTAGATTTTCAATTAACTTTGTCACTATTTAATATAATATGGTAAATGCGTTTTTTCTATTATATTGTGAAAAATAAATAACATAAATTAAAGTAAGAAACACATTCAACCATGAAAAATTCGATACATAGATTTAGCTCCAACAATCGAATGGATTTAGTTGTGATTTATTGATTTTTTAAAAATAAGATAAATACATGTTACACTAGCTATAATGAGAAATGAATGCTGTGCACATGACTTTAGACTATTACATCTTTTCCTTCCTTTACCTTAACTTACAATATTCATCCATAATGAGAATTGGCTATCATACTTATGTTGGGGTACATGCTCAACTACATACTTAGTGACATACTCATTTCTTCTATTTTTCCTACTATTTAGGAGTGTATATGTTAACCATGTACAATATTTTACTGCAAATAGATTTTCAATAAAATAACATAAAAGATTCAATGGAAAATAACACATTACACAAAGATTTTTCCCCTGGAAACCCAAACCGGGAAAACCAACATATTCTATATTCATTCACATCATACATTGTTTATAATACAATATACATATAGGAGCCAATGACATCCAAAACCCTAATCCATTGAACTAGATTAGTAAAAGATCCTTATTCCTGAACTAGAAATAGAAAACTATCGGTGAAAAACCATGTGCCAAAAAATTCCCATAAATGGACACAAAAACCAGAGACTGCCCAAAAAATGGGCACACAAACCAAGGATTTGTTTTTTTCAGGGGTGCTGCCCCCAAGCCTTGGTGTAGGGGGGATCCGTCCCCCTGCAACTCCCCAGGGGGGGCCTAGAATCCCCCCCTCTTACCCCCTTGTGTGCCTGGCGCAACGTAGACACTTTGTATAATGGTACAAATAATATAACACATATCCAACATTCTCCCATTTGTTGTTTTCTTTGCATACAAGGGGTTACAGGGCTACATAGTAAAAAATCTAGTGAAGTAATGCCCATAGATCCTCTACACCAAGAGAAATTCTCAATGCTCACATATTTTTTTAATGAATCTACAACATTCTTCAAAGTGTCCACCTTCATCAAAAACACCTTATTTTCTTCAACCATGTTTCTCACAAAGTGATATTGAATATCAATATGCTTTGTCTTTGAATGATAAGTCGAGTTCTTCACCAAAAAAAATGCACTCTGACTATCACAATCTATCCTTACAACTTGCTGTACCAACCCAATACCTGCACACAATATTTGTAACCATACTGCTTCCTTTCTTGGATGAGTGGCTGCCATGTATTCATATTTTGTAGTTAAAAGTGCCACTACATACTATCTTTTTCTCATCCAACTTATTGCTCCTCCAAAAAGCTTAAATACATACCCGCTTGTATATCTCCTACAATCCATATATTCAGCCCAATATGCATCCACAAAGACATGTATGTCCAACACTCTATCTAATCCTGGTCTTCCTTGGTAGCACAATCCATAGCTAGCCATGCCACACAAATACCTTAAAACCCTCTTTACTGCTGTTCAATGCTCCTTCACTGGTTTTGACATATACCTGCTCAAAATTCCCACTACATGTGCAATGTTTGATATAGTAAAAACCATTGAATACATTGATCCAGGTGGATATTGGTGGCCACCCACCTTTTCCAACTCGCTGAAAACAATTTTCTGGCAATTTACTATTTTTAGCAGTTTTAACTTTCGGGGCCATTCTGGGGGCCTAAATGAAGGTTTTTTGGGAGATTCATCTAGAGGAAGGTCCTACTAGAAGCAGAAGCTTCTATTAGGTCTTCTTACATCCACCTTATTCTATTTTATTAAAAGGCCTTATTAATATTGACCTTTATTGCATCCGAATATATTGTTCTACCTATGTGCAGGTTAGGACCCTAACATGGTTAAATATGCTTGAAGGTTATTTCTCTGTTCACAATTATTTTGACAGAGAAAAGATCACATTAGAACTCCTTAAGGCTCTCCCCCATGTCAAACATTGGTGGGAAACTTATTGGGAGAAAAGTTCCACAGAGGAGTCTAGAATATATGGGGCCGAGCCCACTTGGGATTTTTTTGTGGATGCAGTAAAGGAACAATATTACCCTGTTTGAAACTATGAGGACTAGTACATGAGATGGAACACACTGCGGCAAGAGAGGGGCCTAGAAGTGCCAGAGTTCACCAATACCTTCCATACCTTGCACACCAAGATGGGTATCAAAGACTCCGAGCAACATTTGGTTTTGAAATATCGTGGGGATCTACATAGATACATCCAAACTGAAATGGATTTTCTGGATATCTCATGAATCGGTGCTGCGTATCGATATGCTATTAAAATCAAGTAGAAATTTAGGCACAAAAACAAATGAGAGTTCGGATCTACAAATCCAAAACAACCAAATTATGAGAAAGATGGCCCTACCAAACATGTTCCAGAAAACTAGTCTAAGCCATAGGAAAAGAAGGGTCACGAGAAGACGAAGAAGGACACTAGAAAATGGTGCGATTTCCACAAAATACCCTAGCACAACACCAATGAATGTTGCTCAAAATAGTCATTTGTGGCCGAGATCAAAGACAAGGAGTCGAACCCTGATTCCGAATTTGATTATGAAAATACTGGTAAAAGATAGATCATTGACACATACCCCACTGCTATTGTCATGACCGCAACAATTCAACCAGAATAACCAACAGATCCTGAAGAGGGGGAGTGCCTTTTTCATTCACATATGTGGGCGAAGGGGACCCCGCTACATTTTATTGTTGATAGCGGAAGACAAAAAAATCTCATCTTAGTAGAGGTCGTCAAACAGTTGGTATTGTCGACAACACCACACCCACAATCATACAACATTGGGTGGCTTCTCCAAGGATGATATATCTGTTTCAACCAACATTGTCGATAGTCATATGACATCCATCCCTTCAAGGATGAGGTATTATGTGATGTTTCCCCACTGGATGTCTATGATGTTCTCTTGGGCCAGCCATATATGTGGAAACACCATGCTGTTTATGAGTCTCGACCTCACAGTGTCATTGTTTCTATGGGGGGTCATCTCTACAGAATACCAGAGGTAGTTCAGACTATTGTTCCACATAAACAGTTCCGCAAGGTATTATCTCATACTGCAAAATTCAACTTCTTCACAATCTGTTCAAAAGGTGAACAAAAGGACACTGCAACCACTACAGCCTCGCCCCAAACACCTTCTATCCAATAGAAGCAGGTCGACAAGGTTGTAGCAAAGTAAAAATATTCCTTCTGCACATAGTCCTCTCATGTAGCTCTACTTGTTGAATAGACTCAACCCCTCCAACAATAGGGTCGTGACAACCTTCCACAAGTCAAGAAGCGTGATGTCTCCAACAAGGTAAGCAACTCACCAAGATTCATATTCAACAAATGCTTCCCTCTCCCCCAGGAACTCAATGCAATGGAGACCATTGATTCCAAAGGAGGGAGGATTGATCCAGGTGGATATCAATGGCCACCCGCCTTTTCCAACTCGCTGATTTTTTTTTTTTGACAATTTTGGAAATTTACTATTTTTAGTAGTTTTAACTTCTGGGGCCATTTTGAGGGCCTACATGAAGGTTTTTCTGGATAGAGATTCTCAATGATATCTGAAGGCATGATTGAGCCCCCAAAATTAATCTCCTCGATGATACCTTTCCAACGGGCTATCGTGCGCCTAAAACAAAGATCGTATGCAAAAGTTACGACCCTGGGAAGTTGATGTAGTGACTTACCCAAACGGGGCCTAAATGAATTTTGGCGCTTCATCTCCTAGGGTTAGGTTTTTGGATGTATAGTGTTTTTGACATTCCTATTTATTGTAAGAAGGCCTTTATATCCTCATTGTAATTATCTTCTTACGAATGCGAGTAGCCGTCACATCTCTTCTCAGAGATAAGCTACCACCATTCTAGCGAGTCTTTCACTCTGTATTTTTACAGTCTCTATACATTTCTTTCATTAATAGAAATCATGTATTGCTGTATCTTTGTGTGTATGGTTTCATATTTGATACATTTCTTTTATATTATTGTATATCCACGATATCTCCGTGCATTTCTTTATTATATCTCCACTCTCATTTCATGTCGAAAATAATTCGGATCATACATCAAACCGCCAATCACACTAGCATATGGAACATGAGACATGTCCTCCTCTTTCTATGTCTTGGGACACTAATCCACATATACATTTACACCTATAGGAATAGGGGCCCTGACTGACTTACATTCTTGAATGTTAAACCCCAACAATATTGTCTCGACATATTTTCTCTGATTTAAGCATAGTTTCTTGTTTTTCTGATCTCTTTTAATTTCCATACCCAAAATGAAATTTGCAGCACCGATATCCTTCATGTCAAATTTAGAGGACAACTAAGTTTTCACATCTTGGATAATATCCTTGTTTTTTCCTATCAGCAACATGTCATCCACATACAAAACCAAATAAATAAAATGATCTCCAATTAATTTAAAATACACACAATGATCATCTTTGCTTCTTGTGAAGCCAAGTCCCAATATATAAGTATCAAAATTTTGATACCACATCCTTGGTGATTTTTTTAAACCATACAAAGAATTTTTCATCTTGCATACCAACTCCTTCTTTCCCTTCACAACAAAGCCTTCTAGCTACTTCATATAGATTTATTCTTCCATATCCCCATGTAGGAATTCTATCTTCACATCCATTTTTTCTACTTCAAAATCAAACGTAACAACAACAAATACAAAAAATATAATAGAAGTTAACTTGACAACATGAGAAAAAATCTCACCAAAATCAATTCCCTCAACCTGGGAATAACCCTTTACCACTAACCAAGATTTGTATCTCTCCACTTTGCCTTCTGCATTCAACTTCTTTTTAGATACCCATTTTCTACCAATTGGATTTGTTCCAGTTGACAACTCCACTAGATCCCAAGCCTTATTCTTATCCAAGGATGCCATTTCTTTAGCCTTGTCCTTTTTCCAGAGTTTTCCATCCTCTGAATCCACTACCTCCCTAACAGTTCTACGATCATCATCAGTAATAGACAAAGGAAAATTTGAACGAAAATCAGATGGAGTATACCTTTCCAGTAGCCTTTTTCCCACACCTATCTCCTTAATACTCGAGTATGAGTATCTTCTTCTTTTGCTTCTTTTTCTTCTGTAGAGTTTGATTCATCATCCTTTGGCTCCAACTGTATTTTCTCTGGTTCTTCCTTACCTGGTAGGACTTCCTATTTTACAACATCCTTCATTTCTCTAAATACCACATCTTGACTATACACAACCTTCTTATTTTCTGGGTTCCAAAGCTTATAACCTTTAAAGATACACTTTTCACCGAATAAAGATACACTTTTCAACCTTCTTATCTAGCTTAATCTTGTTTTCCTTTGGAACATGAACATATGCCTCATAGCCAAATACCTTGAGATGTGTGAGAGAAGGTTTATTACCAGTCCATACCTCTTGTGGTGTCTTGTCATCGAGTGCTAAAGAGGGTGATATGATAACAAGGTAAAATGCAATGCCCACTGCATCTGCCCAAAATTCTTGTCCTAACCTAGATCCACTGAGCATGCACCTTTATTTTTCCATCAACATCCTGTTCATCCTTTCTGCAACTCCATTCTAGTGAGGTGTATATGGAGTAGTCTTCTGCCTTGCTATACCACACTTCTTACATAATTCTTCAAATTCATTCCCGCAGAACTCTCCACCATTATCTGCACTCAACACCTTAAGTATTTTCTTTGTTTGATTCTCAACAAGATCCTTAAAATCTTTAAACCTTTCAAAGACTTCAAATTTCTTCATGAGGAAATCTATCCAAGTATTCCTTGAGAAGTCATCTAAAAATGAGACATAGTACACAAATTTTCCCAATGATGGAACTGACATAGGTCCAAACACATCATTATGAACTAGCTATAAAATTCCTTCTACCCTCTTTGCGCCAGAGGGGAATCTTACCCAATTCTGCTTCCCATATACACATTGTTCATAGAAATCAAAATCTAGAGAGAAGTTAGACATACCTCCAACCATACCTTTACCGTGTAGTAGTCGAAGACCCTTCTCTCTAGGAGTTTTTTCTTCTTATGCTCCAATATTAGGAATAATGGAACTATTACACCCATCACTAATAGTGCTTCCTTACTTCTAATATATAGTTCCAATCTGAACTCCCTTCAACAATAACATGTCTCCTAGAACCATCCTGCATGTTTCTTTTTCAAATACCGTTTTTACCCCCACATCGTCCATTTTTCTTACAAAAATCAAATTTTTGGCCAATCCTGGGATGTGCAAAACACCAGGTAGTCTTCTAATCCTTCCATCTATGAGCCTCAACTAGAATTTTCCTCGTCCCATGATTCTGGTTGTCAATTCATCACCTAGGAAAACATTACCTCCATCATACCTTCCATATTCACACAACCACTCCCTGTGGGGAGTCATATAAAATATTGCACCCGAGTCAACCAACCATGCCTCATGATCTACATGTGTGCTTGAATAATCCAAGTACACATCCTCTCCTTCTTCCTTGGAGGTCTTTTCTTCTGTAGAAGGAGCATCTTCAAATCCATTCACTTTCTCAATGATTTTGGATCTAGATTGCTTCTTGAAGTGCCCTTCTTTTACACATCTCCAACATACCTTTACAAAATTTCTGGGAGATTTATATCTACCCTTAAACTTAGATATCCCACTTGAGGACTTAGATCTTTTTCTATCCTGGGAGAATCCTCTTGAAAATAATGCATCTGTTATCTATCCTTCCATGTTATTTCCTCTCATCTCCTCCGATAACAAGGATGAGATCACATCATCGAAACTCAAGGTAGTTGTATTAATACCTATGTCCAAAACCATACTATCCCATGATTCTCATAAAGAGAACAATAAACTGATGCACTTATCTTCATTTGAAATTTTAATCTCAATAGATAACAATTGACTTACCACAGTGTTGAAGGCATTTAAATGATCTGTCACCAAGTCTCCATCTCTCATCCTCAGGTTATACAAATTTTTCCGCAGGAACAATTTATTTACCAAGGACTTAGAATGATACAATTTCCCCAACTTATCCCATAACTCCTTCGCTGTATCTTCCCTTGACGCATTCAATAATACTGAATATGAGAGACACAATCAGATTGTGCTCTTCACCTTCCAATCCAAATTTTTCTAGTCACCTGCTGAAATTCATGTAGGTGCAGTACTTGGATCCATCGCGACCCACTGATCTCTGTCTACCAACAGATCTTCCATCTTGAGCTTCCACAACTCAAAACTTTTCCCATTAATTTTTTTGATCTCTATTTTCGAACTGCTCAACATTTCTCTTCACTCGAAGAATCAATACCGCAGATATCCCACTGTAACAAGGCTTATCACAGTCTCAAGCCAAGCCCCCAACCACAAATGCATCCCAATGAAGCACATAATTGCTCTGGTTCCAAATGTAGATTTTAACCTTGTACAATATTTTACTGCAAACCGATTTTCAATAAAATAACATAAAATATACAATGGCAAATACACACATTATACAAAGATTTTTCCCCTGGAAACCCAAACTAGGAAAACCAACATATTCTATAATCATTCACATCATACATTGTTTAGAATATAACATAAATATAGGAGCCAACGACATCCAAAACCCTAATCCAATGGCTTGGATTAGTCAACAACCCTAATTTCGTAACCGAAAATAGAAAACCATCGATGAAAAACCATGTGCCGAAAAATCCCCCATAAATGGAAATGAAAACCAAGGACCGTCCAAAAAATGGACATGAAAACCGAGGACTACATCTAATCATACAAATAATATAGCACATATCCAACAAGGATGACTACTATTTATAGCATGTCTATTTTTAGCCGATGGATTCCTATGTGTAATACCATGGGAAAATACCCCTAGTTTCCAAAACCATAGGCTCTGTTGACGGGTCTTAAATGATTTTAGTTCAACAGTAGGAACCAAACCCACCATCGGGGCCCAATTAGACTCTGCATCGTTTAATAGTGGAATGGTTCTCCAAATCTTGCGATCTGACCAATTAATCGATGGGCTTTATGTTTTCTTGCGAAGGCGTCTCCTTCAGTTGGGACTTTCTCTTTTTGTATTTTCTCATAGGTGGGACTGAAGTAAGATTGTAAGCTGGTATAAACCAACTTGGAAATAAAATAGAATTAAGTTTAACTACTAGATAAGAGGTTGATCTTGGGATAACTCGCTACTCAAGCATGCAAACGACAATTCTATACCACAGGGCTAGTAGTAATACATTAACCATGTGAGCATCCAATTACTGTCTGAGATACTAATTATCAGAAAGAAAAAACATATGCGATAAAAAAAAGGCAAGCAAAATAATCCACCTACTTAATCATCCATCACACAATAACACAACGATTCATCTTCATCATTAAATTAAGAACAACAAAACATTGCACCAGATAACTTGACAAATAGATTTAATTTCTCTTACTCATTACAGCATCATTCATGAGACTAGATAGGAAATAGTTCTTCTCCACGTCCAATCACACATGCATTTGATGAAAATAACTTTTTCTTTGGTCCAACAAGACTTCTAAATTAAAGCTAGCTCAGAAATAATTCTTAACAAACCAAAAAAAATGTTTCTTGCAACAACCATCGACCCTTGACTAATTCAACTTAAAATAACGACTAAGTCTAGTTTAAACAAAACAAAATTTTCCACATGGCATCCTCCTCTAACAATTTCTTTAACAATCAACTCAAGATATCACTTGAAAGGGTGAATTTTCTCATACTCTAACCAATTGATGAACAACTCCTCGCAGGTTTGGGCCCATGGAAATCTATGCTGTTCCATTGGAGCCACATAAATTCCTCTAACCTCCACCGCATCTACCTGGTATTTCACCAGACTGGTGTTTAACTATTGTAGCACAATCCGAGCTATAATCGAATGTTCCATAAATCATTGCACTTGTCCAGGTGCAGTTTCGGTCACCTTCGCTAGCTCTTCGGTCCATAATGAATCTTGCTTGGTATGCGATTTGACTATGTCGCACAAGTCATTTGGGGTGATGAACTTGGGGAATCCGATATACTTCATCGCCTGTTGATATTCGGATTCAATTTCTCTCAGATTTCTCGGCAAAGTTACGGAGCCAATTTTGTTCAATAACCGGAGGGATCTTTCCTGCAAATTGAAATTAAAATCGTTTAGAAATTCCTTATATAACAATACTCGACAAAATATATGAAAAGCGTAAGCGGGAAGAAAATAGACTGATGCATACTTGTAAATCCCACTAAGTTTGGTCGTTTGATACTTACGTGATCTCTGCAACCTTTCAGATTACCTGAACCGTCTCAGTTAGCACTGCCATTTTTATTCAGTTAGGGTGGGTTACATCCACGCATCATAGCATGATAGATCAGGTATGGAATGTTGGCATTTTTTACAGATAGAGTATTCTTATCAATTATGGCAAGATCAGATTATGTGGCGTTGGATTCGAGAGAATTCCCGATGAACGCCAGATCTGAGCTAGAGGTCTAACCGGCGTTGGATCCAAGAGAACCTGCACACTCTTTAACGAGCAAGGTGACATGTGAAACCTCGAAAAATCCAAACCAGGCACCTTAATGAAGACTCCATTTTGGATTTTTGTTTACCAGGAGATGGAGAAGTCAAGAGTCGAGACTCTCGTCATCAGGAGTCCCGAAGTGCCAAAATGAAAAATCCTGAAAACCCGAAACAGGCGCACCACTCGGAGTATTGAATACCAATATTTCGGTTATCAAGAGATGGAGAAGTCAAGAGTCGAGACTCTCATCATCAGGAGTCCCGAAGTGCCGAAATGCGAAATCCCGAAAACCCGAAACAGGAACACCACTCGGAGTATTGAATACCAGGAGATGGAGATGTCATAAACTCTCGTCATCAGGAGTCCTGAAGTGATGAAATTTGAAATCCTGAAAACGTGAAAAAGGTGCATCACTCGGAGAGTTGGATACCAAGATTTCGGTTACTGGGAGATGGTGATGTCAGAGACTCTCATCAACAAGAGTGCCGAAATCGCAAGATGCGAAATGGCGAAATGATATGAGATGTTGGTTCGAGGAGATCGTGGATCATTGATCCGAATCCATTTCGAAGTATTGGATACTGAGATTTTGGATACCAGGAGATGGAAATGACAAAGACTCTTATCATAAAGAGTCCCAAAGTCACGAAACCCGAAGTCGCAAAACAATAAAAGGCTCCACACCGTAGTTTCGGATACTGGGAGGTTGAGAGGTCAAGAGTCAGGACACTGCATCACAGGAGTCCCGAAATTGCGAAACCTGAAGTCCCGAAATGATAAAGACTCCATACCGGAGTTTTGGATACCGGGAGTTCAAGGAGTCAAGAGTGAAGACTCTTCATCTCAGGAGTCCCGAAATCGCGAAACCTGAAGTCGCGAAATGTGATTCGCCGAAATTAGAAATGCTGGAGTACCAGACCCTTGATCCGACTCCATTTTGAAGTTTCGGGGATCGCGACTGGGAGTGTCGAGACACTTGGTCACATGAATTCTGAATTTTTGAATGCCAAAATGTCGAAATGATGAAATGTCTATGTAGCTGGTGGTCACCGCCGGTGGTCACGCAAGAGGAAGGAGCTAGCATAGCTGGGCTCTATTTCAAGGTTCACACTGTAACAACAAGTAAACTACTGATGGTTTCTGCTAGAGGTGTGGAAAATACTTCGGTGTAAATTCCAGAGGAGCGGAAGAGTCTGAAGGAACCTTCCAGTGGAATGAGGATTGGCCGTAGAGGCGATTGACAACTGTAAAAGCGTTGAAGCCTGTGACTGCAACAGAGAGGTTAATCTCGACTGTGCCAAAGAAGACGAGGAGTTTCATCTGCTAGAGAGGCTGATGAATCTCAGCATAACACCACGTGATGCTGGACGCACGGGTTTAATATCCAGAGAAGCTAAACAGTTGTCATGATGAACAGGCAGAGCACTCGACATGCAATGCATGCAGAACCATTGGATACAGAGTATGCAGAAGATGCAGAAGGAGTATAAGAATGTGGAGAAAATAAGAGATTAAAGTTGTTGTTGTTGAGAGTGATGCATGTGTGAAGAAGGAGGTGGAGTGCAGCAGCTGAAATGGACAGAAGACAAAAGGTGCATTGAAGGGGAATGGTGCAGAAAGCAGAAGAGGCAGAAGAACAAAAAAGTGTAATGGATGCATGCAGGAAGACTGTGAGGAAGACTGAGCAACGAAATCTTTCAGAACAATGCTGATATTGGTAAGCTGTTGTTGAACACTATATCACTGTAATAAGTTTCAGTAATTCATATTCATAATATAGGGTGGAAGGGAGGTGCTAGGGAGGACTGGTGTCCTCAGAGGTTCAAGGGAGTGCTTGAACATAGGGAGTTGTAGCTTCCTTCTAGTTGGTGCTAGAGAAACTAGGGAGTTGGTTCTTCCTTCTAGTTGGTGCTAGAGAAACCAGGAAGTTGTTGCTAGAGAAACCAGGGAGTTGGTGCTTCCTTCTAGTTGGTGCTAGAGAAACCAGGAAGTTGTTGCTAGAGAAACCAGGGAGTTGGTGCTTCCTTCTAGTTGGTGCTAGAGAAAACAAAGAGTTGGTGCTCTCAACAAGTAGCAGCTTGCAAAACAGAGGTTGCAGCCTCATTATGAGTTGGTGCTCATATGTATGATAATGTAAAGAATGTAAATATTACTTATCATATAAAGAAGAAGAGGTTTTTACCCCGTATGGGTTTTCTTAAGAAAATCTATCTCTGTGTATCTCATATGTGTGACTGATGCTGAATATGCTATTGCTTATTGTCCTGCATCATTGTGATTGTCATTGAGTGATTTGTAAAGAGTTAAAAATAAGTATAATTGTTCAAGATCAGTAAACAACTGATTCACCCCCCCTCTCAGTTGTGCAACATGGAAAACATGAGAGTCGAAGTCACGCCAGTGGCTGGTTTGACCTAAGGGTCGGGAAAGGATGTCAGGGCCGAACATGTGCCAAAAGTACGAGTAAGTTCTAAAAGGATTGGATACTGTCATAAGGGAAGTCATTAAATGCTTCAGGTCGAGGCAGGTTGATCAAACATAAGTCGCATAAACAAGTGCATCAACCATCATTAGCTCATTATGGAGGCTAGGTGAATTGAAAGGAACCGAGATGATAGTACCACCCATCCTTCGCAATTCCTATCGGTTGTATCTCACATGCCCAAGATCATACCCGTCATGTGGATGTGACATAGTAATTCTTAAAAACATCCCGTCGCAAGGCATTTAGTGTTCCCTGACATGTTTCGGCTGACTGCCCCGCTCCGTTATAAATTCTAGATGTTCTGGATGTGTTCTACTTACCAGCTGAGCTTATGAACCATAGGTGACTCGTCTCATGAGATCAATTCGATCAACTTCTTGGTTTTGTTCCTTTTTCAAATCCTCCACGCATAAGGTAGATATGCTGTCACACCATGGGAACTCTTCAAAACACAAGAAGGGGCCTGCGAGGTAGCCGAAAGCGCCAGGCCTGAGCCACAAAATTACTGGGACTTATTCTTATTAGCAGTGAGTGTTCCTGAGGCTTTAATGGGAGATTTAAACCTTTGGGTAGAAACAATGGTATCACCCCATGTGGAGGCCGAAGTGGAAGAAGTTACATTAGAAGGGAACAAGGTGGAAGTCACGCTTCCTCAATAGAAGATACCGTGGAGGACAGGACAACCCAGGAAGAATAAAGAAGTGGGAGAGGAAAACCAAATCCTGATTGAGTCACGCGCACAATCAACAGCTGAGGAATTCCTAATGTGTGCTATCCATCTAGATCCTGTTGAAACCATAAGTTGAGGAAGCGGGAACTGAACGAGAAGGACATAAGCCTCATGTTCTAACGTTTGAGCACCTAGTCAACAACTAGAGTAGGCACAACTTGCCATAGCTGAACTCTACCAGGAAAATAGATAACTATGATGAAAGTTGGAGGAAAAGACCCTTGAGGTGTCAGCACCTCAAGGTCATGAAGGGAACACAACCTATATCAAGAGGAAAATTCGGGAGGTGCAAGATACGATCGTGCAGCTGCAAGAGGTGCAAAGAGTGTCGGAAGAACAAAAGATGAAAACACCTTAGGGAGTGCGAAGCAGCCAAGAAGATACAATTTTCCCCTTTTGTAAGGAGATTTTCATTTTCTTAATGTAATCGGGTTGGTTGGCCAAAAGTTGTAGACAATGTCTATTATATGTAACCTGAGCCCAATGGGAGTCTAGTATAAAAAAGTCTTGAGATTTCGACGAAAGGATTCTGGTCATAGTAGTTGAATACATATTTTTTTTCCTCTTTGCGTATGAATCTACTATTTCCTTTGTCTAAATTTATTGTAAGTTAATCCCAATTTTGTACTTAGTGTTGCTCCAATTTGATTTGTTTTTTTCATTGATATCCTTCTACGAAAAACCCTCGACGCCGATTGATTTCATCGTATGGTAATGATGTGGCACTACTGACTTGGGATAAAAGGTACTTAAGACCGGGAACTTAGCTTATGGGTAATGGTCAGACTCAGGACTTTGTTCAAGTCGAGCGCTTTAAGATAAAATTGAGACTGCCGATTCCGAAAAGGTATCGGAGGTCGAATTTCGGCAATAAACCTATTGCATGTCTCCCTTGTGAGTTAACGTCCTTGAAAAACCCCCTATACCAAAAAAGTTTTGGAAGTTGGCGATCGAAAACATCTTTCCTTTATTCGTGCAATGCCTACTCTTTTCTCTCCTTACCGACGTCGAAGGGAATCGGTTGTTGATGATATCCTTGTGTGATGCTTGTCGCGAAAGAGCATATTTCATTTGTCGATGTCGACGAAGATCGACACTCGATGACCTCGGTTCTCTCGAGTGACTTCTTTCACGCTCAATCCTTCCTGATGCCTAATTCCTTAAGCGTGTCTGGGAAAGTTTTGACTGTCAATTCTCTAATTTAGATGTTATTATTTTAAGTTATTAGTTTTCGCATGCTCCATCAAACTTTGAAAGACTTAAATGGAAAACAAAATGATAAGAAAAGGCAACATTTTTTCATAGTGAGGTCTAATTAGACAGTGCAACAGATCAAGTGGTACCCAAAAAGTAAAATTTGACATGGGATTTTTAGGGTGTGTTGAGTTCTCAACAAATGACGACTTATTGGGTGAAAGCAAAATCTCTGTTGCTCCTTCAGGGCTCGGTTGATGCAAAATTTGGTGGAGAACTTAGCTAGTTTTGAATCAGAGCCTATTTTACCCTTGCATTTGAAATTATCCGATTAATGCTTCCGGGTCTACCTGTGGGGTTTTAAACCTTTATTCCTGCTTCGTTTCTGGTAACCCTGACTCATGCCCCCTTTTACAAAAGTCTAGCGTAGAATTCACTGGCATAAAGCCTTTAGTTACCTTTATCCACTTGCTTCGGTTTATTTCCACTGCCAACGAGCATCCATAGCCCCGATGGAGTCACCCCAACATCACATAACTTGCTCCGATGCCAACGAGCATCCATAGCCCCGACGAAGATATCTGCATACCCTCTCCTACTTTTCACTCTTTTGATAATTTCAATTTTATTTTAGCATGATGCCCTAAGCGAGTGAGCGAGGATGATGTCTATTTATTTTTCAAAGTGAGATGGTTAAGGTGGATCCTTTGCTAGATTTTTCTTAGGGGTTCATGTAGTACTTTCTAGCTTTTCTTCTTTCCCTTAAGGTCTTACCAAAACACCAAGAAGACACTTTTGACATTTCTCCAAAGTTGTTCATTTGCGTAGGTTATATAGAGGACCCCTCAAGGAAACTATAAGTTCCTCAATGATTTCTTGTGTTTTATATGAGTGATGAGTTAGGAATAGAGTTCTCTATGTCACATGGTTCAAAGTCAACCATTGTCTCACTGAACACAACCTTCAAAAGCACAAAAGTAAAAAAAGAAAAAGAAAACAACAAAAATGCATTTCTCAATCATGAAAACACTCATACAAAACACAAACCATATATATATATATATTTATTGGAAATATTGTTTTAGGGATTGACCATTCACTAGGAGGGAATCAGGTTCCCCCCTTAGATTTTTCAACCAATAAGTGCCTGCCCCAATCTTCTCAGCTACCTGGAAAGGTCCGAGCCATAGATTTTGAAACTTAGAATTTTTTCCTTTAGGCTCATTCGCTATGTCCCATTTTAGGACTAAGTCTCCTACTTCAAAATTTTTGTGTTTAGCCTTATGCTTATCAAACCATCTTTTCACTATCTATTGGTGAGCTAGGAATTTTGACTTATCCTTTTCTCTCTCTTCTTCTAGCATGAGCAGAGTATAAATTCTTTGTTGCATGACCAATGAAGGTTCCTCGCTGGAATCTTGGGCTAGTTGAAGAGATGGAAGATAAATTCCATTTGGGAGAATGGCTTCCTGCCCGTAAACCAGAAGTACAAGGAATTTCCTATAACTTCCTTGGGCATGACCCTATCGACCCATAGAGAGTTATGGAGTAGATTATGCCAATTCCTTTGGTTATCTACAACCATCTTCTTTAATATTCTCACTAGGTTCTTATTAGTTGATTCTGCCACCCCATTTCCCTATGGATAATAATTTGTAGAGTACCTAATTATGATTCCTTTGTCCAGAGCGAACTCTGTCAGTAGGGTGGAAGAAAAATAAGCTGCATTATCAAAAACCAGGATAGAAGAGACCCCAAACCTTGTGATTAGTTGTTGTTCTATGAACTGGATCACCACCTTCTCGTTTACATGAGTCAGAGGGATGGCTTCTGCCCACTTCGTGAATTAATCGGTGGTAGTAAGAATGTACTTGTGTTGTTTCAAAGAACTGGGTGTAATTTCTCCTATGATATCCAACCCCCATTGCTCAAAAGGCCTAGAGACAGTCACTGGTTGGAGTCAGACTGCCGATCTTTTCTCTCTCCCAACACTTACATGACAAGTTTTGTAGTTTCTAGTGTCGGTGTGAGCATCTTTGAACAAGGTGGGCTAATAATAGCCAACTCTCAATATCTTATGAGCGGTGGTGTTTCCTGTGAAATGTCCACCGATAGGGCCATCATGGAGCTCCTTCAGTACTTTGTCTGCATCTTCATGTTCGAGACATCTTAATAGTACCCCATCATAATTAATCCAGAAGAGTAATGAATTTATGAGGCGATATAGTGCAGATTTTAACATGAGAGCTCTCCTTTCCCTAGGGTTGAGATTTTCTGGACAAATCCCATGGTGTAGGAGATAAGTTAAATTCTTCTACCAAGACTCTTTTCCTGGGGAAATGTATGAGGCTTCACCACACCATAATTCCATTTCATTCTCCCATTTGAGATCTTCATTTACTTGGTCCCAAGCTTCAACTGCAAGTTTGCATAATCCTTGCCCTTTAACTAGTTTAGAAGGTTTTATATCTAGATAAAATTATTGAACTATTTCCATCCAATTCCCTTTTCTTTCCCACATCTCCTATTGAGTGAGTAGGGATTAGACTGGAGGGTTGGACATGATTACTTTGGTATGGTTCTTGAGGATGTAGGACCTGAAGTGTTTTACTACCTTATATGATACATAGGCCTGTTTATCTATATCATGATAATTAAGTTAGGATCCTTGGATATTAGTACTCATGAATGACACTGAAGCCTCATTGTTTTCATCATCCTTCGGAGTCAATACTGCAGCTAACGAATGGTCGGAGGTGAAATTATAGAGGAATAAATCTCTGTTGAAATCAGGACTTCGTAACATGGGGGCTTGAGATATAGAAATTTTGATGTTGTTGGAAGCATCCTTCGGTTCATCATCCCATTTAAATTCAACATATTTATGAATCATGTTTTGTAAGGGTTTGATAGTTTTCACAAAATTGGGAGTGAATTTCCTCACAAAATTGATTTGCCTAAAAAAGACTGCATAGCTTTCTTGTTGTGAGGAAACTAGAGTTGATCTATGGCCTTAATCCTTTATAGGTCTATGCAAATGACTGCTTGATATATAATGTGGATTAGAAACTCACCTTCCTCGACACCAAAAATAGTTTTCTTAGGATTTAAGGATATGCTGTATCTCCTACACCTTTCGAAAATCTGAGTTAAGTGTTGGATGTGCTCTTCTCTATTCTTTGAATGCACAGTTACAACGTCCAGATGAACTACCACACACTTGTTTATTAGTCCTCTAAATGCTACATTCATGGCCCTTTGGAAGGTCACCCCTTTGTTGATTAACCCAAAAGGCATGCGCTTATAAGCGAAGGTTCCCCACTTGGTTCGGAAGGTATTTTTCAAACGACCTTCCTCTGAAACCAGGATTTGGTTGTAACTTGAAAAACCATCCAGTAGAGAGAAAATCTTTGAGCCAGACATGGTCTGTAGGAGTTGCTCCATTGGCGGGACTGGTTAATTTTCCTTTTTTGAAGCCCTATTGAGGTTCCTAAAATCTACGCATAAGCGGATTTCTCCAAACTTTTTCCTCACAAGAACTAAATTTTCTACCCATGTGGAATGTCTAACTTGGAAGATGATTTTGGCATCCAAAAGTTTCTTCAATTCCTGATACATGAGAGGTTCCAGGGATGGGTGATACTTTCAGAGCTTCTGTTGGAAGGGTTACACTTCGGGTCTTAACGAGATAGTGTGTTGAATGATGCGGGTATCATAAGTTTTCAGATCTCGATAGGACCATGCAAAAACATCTTGGTATTGTCTGAATAGTTTGAGGTAAGCCTTTCTTTCCTCTTTAGATATTGTCTTGCCAAGATTCACATTATTTGGGTTTTCCGGGGTTCTGAGATTTATAGTTTCATGCAGAGGACAGGATCTACCAGTCTTTGAATTTTTAGGCCCCTTAAATTGTTCCTTCAGGTCAAAAAGGTTTTCCAAATTAACTAACCCTTTCGGGATTGTGTGAGACTTCGATTTATTAATAGGTTGACCTATCCGAGGATCAGTTCCTATTGATTGTTCATCAAATACTTCATCGTCAATATCTAAGTCTTTGAAATTGTCTTGGTTAGTCAGAAAGTTGATGATCTGTTCATCCCCTTCAAAGAATTTCCAATTAGAAATATTGTTGGGAACTGATGGTTTGTAGAATAGTTCCACAGTGAATTGGGAGGCTTCATAATATTCTAGAGGTGACAACCTTGAAGCAGCCGTGGCCAGGGAATCAACAAGGATATTCTTTGCTCTGGGGATCGCAGTGACATTGAAAGCTTCAAAATTCTGTATTAACCTATGCACCTCCCGCTGATAATTCTTCAGGTGCAACGAATTGCAATGTATAGTATTCCTCACTTGTCTAATGATAATCTCTGAGTCTCCGAAAACCTTCAATTCTTTGACGTTTAAGTCTATGGATTTCTTTAACCCTTGTACTAGAGCTTCATACTCGTCGATGTTATTGGTGCATTCAAATTGTAGTCTTCTACAGGATAGGAAATGACGTTTACCTTTTGGATCAATGAGGATGCACCCTGCCCCTGATCCTTCCTGGGATTTAGATCCATTGAAATATATGGTCCAAATTTCTGAGCGAAAGTTGACCGCTTCTTCATTCTTATTACTTTCTTGCCCTCCTATCTTTTGTTTGGTGATTTCTAGCACAGGTTCTTGACAGAAGAGCGTTTCCTCTGTCGGTATTGGCATTTTCTCTTGAAAGACCATTTCAAAGTTCAGAGTGAGAGGGACATCAGATGGAAGAAGGTAGAAGTTACCGAAATAGGATTCACATGAATAATTTCCTAGGACGAGGAGATCTGTGGATGAGGGTTCGTTCGGGGTCTCTAGATCAGTGACCGTATGTTTCAGGTATCTCCCCCTATCGATTTTGATCATATTCTTGTATCCCTTCAGTAGTAGCCAAAGGTGTTCCCAGTCTGTACTAAATAACCCATTCAACTTCTTAGACCAATCTCAACTTAGTAATAACCCATAGGCCTCTAGGATGTCTACTACAATGATGCCAATCACTTGCAAAAACTTAGGATGTGTCTCTATCCTGATCATTACATCTCTAAGTTCACCCATGACTTTGAGTCAGGTTTTGTCTAATTGTATTACATGTTTATCACTCTTGAGAGGAATGAAATTTAATTTTTTACAAATAGAGAAGGGCATCACGTTGGAAGATGCTCCTGAATCTACCAAACAATTGTGGAGGTTATTGTTGAAGAATTCAAATGTTAAGAGGAATGATGGGACAAAAGGTTTTCCCTTCTTATCTTCTGAGCAAGTATTCACAGTTGGTTTACTTACTAGATCCGTGGAAGTTAGATTTGTTTGCTGTTCATTTTTTGTCCTAGGGTTTTCTACTGATTTCAAAGCTTGTAGATGGAAATATTTTTGCTGAGGGATTCTATAGATGTCCATGACCGATATATTAGCCTTCAACTTCTTCAGATCTTCAACTATGTTGTAATCTAGTTTGGGTGATTCTCGGGTATGGATGCTAATAGGGTTTTTATGGGGAGAAAAAGCTCCTTTCAAGTGATCGAGAGTTGACCTTTCTCCTGATGTTTGAGTGGTAGTGGGATCCTTTGAGACAGGAGGAACTTTACTTCTAGTTTGCACAACCGAGACCTCTGTGGGTGGTTCTTGAACCTGAAATAGGTCGTCGAAAGGAATAATTAGGCTAGGATCCCATACTAGCATGGCCGTATCTTCTGGTGGGTCAATCTCTTCTTGGTCAACAACACTCATAACTGAATTGCTTGGTTGTTCAGTTAGGGAAACCTCATCTAAAAATAGTTTGGCCATCAAATTCATGGCATGCACCCATTGAGGGAAGTCTCTTTCAGAGTGGTTTTTCTGGTGATAAGTACAGAAAGAATTAGGTGTGACATCCCCTAGATCGATATTCAAGTTAGATGGGAGAGGTTCAATTTCCTTGAATGGTGGGTTTCTTTTAAAGAAAGACTTATAGGGACTTTGGCCTTGGTTATCTTCCCCTGCATTTCTCTTCATGTATATGATCTTGTTTGATAATTTATTAACCATGCATTGTAGATCTTCTATGTCTCCATTACCCTTGTCGGGAGTCTATTCTTCTTGTTTCCCTGGCGGTCTAGTCAGAAGGAGTCCTCTCCAGGGAGGAGGTTGAAATTCTTTCTTAACTAAATAGACCTAGCCTTCTTTAAACCCTTTCATCTGGAATTCTATCATTTTAGCTTCTTCAAAATTCTCAGCTAAGGTTTGTTTGGAAACCCTCTCACAAACATGGAAATAGAAGCTAGGAGCGCATTAGAATATACTTCAATTTGCAACTCCTGAGTTGGTTTGGATTTGAGCTGGAATTTGTTTAAGATGTCTATGAATCTTTGATTGAAATCTTTAACCTTCTCTTTTGAACTCATGGTGGTTGTGAACAATTCAACCATCAGAGCTCCTGTAGTGGTTTCTTCCACAAATTTATCTAGAAAATCCTTTTGAAACTTTGTCTAGATAGTTATGGATCCTACAGGTAAGTTAAAATACCATGTGGAGGCTGAGTTCTCAAAAGTGTAGGGGAACAACCTGCAAACTATGTCTTCATGTTGGACGTTCATAAGCTTGATCGCTAGTATAAATTTCTTGATATTATCTTAAGGAAATCCTGAGGTTTCGAGATCAAACTTAGGAAATAACTTCTTTGGATGTTGAGGAAGGTTATGGAATGGTCCTGGGAGGGCCAAAGCATCTCTGGCCAACCAGGGTTGATTTTTCAGTGGTGGGTTTTCCCTTTCTTCATTATGGTCATTTTTTTAATCCATATCTTCATATTCTTGGTTAAACTCTTCCTCTTCCAAAAAGTCGTCTGGTTCAGAGACATCGCCGACTAGTGTTTCGGGTATCAGATCAAGAGGATCTTGGATTTGGTGATTTCAAAATCTATTAAGTATTCTACTATGTGCACGAAAACTTCATCGGGAGTATTGAACACTGGTATACTTATCTTTTTTCTTTGAGGAAGTATAATATCTAAGGACAACACACCGATCTATCGGGCATATTCTCTTGTGATCCTTCTGAATTGATTTAATTCCTCAGGAGGAAGAGCGTAAGGTATGTCATAGTACAAATGTTCTTCCTTGAGCTATGGTGAGTTACTCGTTTCAGGAGTACTCAACGTGTGTGGGCTGTCTTGGGAATGACTAGCCATGCATGTGGGCTGTTTTGAATCTATAGGTTGTTTAAAGTACTATGAAAAATATGTATTCAACCATTCATTCTCAGGCCCTCCTTCTAGTGCCAATTCTGTTGATGGGTGTTAAATCCCTTTAGTTCAATAGTAGGAACCAAACCCGCCATCGAGGCCCAATTAGACTCTACAACATTTAATAGTGGAATGGTTATCTAGATCTTGCGATCCGACCAATTAATCGATGGGATTTACATTTTCTTGCGAAGGTGTTTCCTTCATTTGGGACTTTATCTTTTTGTATTTTCTCTTAGGTGGGACCGAAGTAAGAATGTAAGCCGATATAAACCAACTTGCCAACAAAATAGAATTAAGTTTAACCATCGGAGAAGAGGATGAGCTTGGGATAACCTGATACTCAAGCATGCAAATGACAATTCTATACCACATGCCTAGTAATAATACATTAACCATGTGAGCATCCAATTACTGTATGAGATACTAATTATCAGAAATAAAACACATATGCGATAAAACAAAGGTAAGCAGAATAATCCACCTACTTAATCATCCATCAGATGATAACACAATGATTCATCTTCATCATTAAAGTAAAGAACAACAAAACATTGCACCAGATAACTTGACAAATAGATTTAATTGCTCTTACTCATTGCAACATCATTCATGAGATGAGATAGGAAATAGTTCTTATCCACGTCCAATCACACATGCATTTGATGAAAATAACTTTGTCTTTGGTCCAATAGGACTTCTCAATTAAAGATAGCTCGGAAATAATTCTTACCAAACCAAAAAAAGAGTTTCTTGCATCAACCATCGAACCTTGACGAATTGGTCGATGTTCTTATTTATAACATAAAATTCAACTGAAAATAATGGCTAAGTGTAGTTTAAACAAAACAAAATTCACCACATGGCGTCCTCTTCTAACAGTTTATTTAACAGTCAACTCAAGATATCACTTGAAAGGGTGACTTTTCTCATACTCCGACCAACTGATGAAAAACTCCTTGTAGGTTTGGGCCCATGGAAATCTGTGTTGTTCCATTGGAGCCGCATAAACTCCTCTGACCTCCACCACATGTGTCCGGTACTTCACCAGACTGGTGTTTAACTGCTGTAGCATAGTTCGAGCTCTAATCAGATGTTCCATAAATCGTTGCACTTGTCTGGGTGCAGTGCTGGTCACCTTCACTAGCTCTTCGGTCCATAATGAATTTTTCTTGGTATGCGATTTGACTATGTCACACAAGTCATCGAAGGTGATGAACTTGGGGAGTTCGATAACCTTGATTGCCTGTTGATATTCAGATTTAGTTTCTCTCGGATTTCTTGGTGAAGTTACAGAGCCAATTTTTCTTGATAGCCGAAGGGATCTTTCCTGCAGATCAGAATTAAAATCGTTTAGAAATTTCTTATAGAACAATACTCGAAAAAATATATGAAAAGTGTAAGAAGGAAGAAAACAGACTAATGCATACCTGTAAATCCCGCTAAGTTTGGTTTCTTTATACTTACATGTTCTCTTCAACCTTTCGGATTACCTAAACCGTCTTGATTAGAGCTGCCATTTTTCTTTAGTTAGGGTGGGTTACATCCACGCGTCACAACATGATAGATCAGGTACGAAAAAAATGAGAGTCGAAGTCATGCTAGTGGCTGGTTGGCCCTTGGGGGTTGAGAAAGGATGTCAGAGCCGAACATGTTCCAAAAGTATGAGTAAGTTCCAAAAATATCGGATACTGTCATAAGGGAGGTCATTAAATGCTTCAGGTCAAGGCAGGTTTCTCAAATAGAAGTCGCATCAGCGAGTGCATCAACCATCATTAACTCATTATGGAGGCTGGGAGAATTGAAAGGAATCGATATGATCATACTGCCCATCCTCCACAATTCCTATCGGCTGTATTTCACATGCCCCGGATCATACCCGTCACACGGATGTGACATAGTAATTCTTTAAAACATCTCGTTGCAAGGCATTCAGTGTTCCTTGACATGTTTCGGCTCGCTGCCCCACTCCATTATAAATTCTAGATGTTCTGGATGTGTTCTACTTACCAGCTAATCTTATGCAGCATAGGTGACTTGTCTCTTGAGCTCAATTCGATCAAATTCTTGGTTTTGGGCCTTTGTCAAATCCTCCATGCAAAAGGTAGATATGCTGTCGCACCATGGGAACTCCTCAAAATGCAAGACGGGGCCTGCGAGGCAGGAGAAGTGCCAGGCCCGAGCCACAAAATTCCTGGGACTCATTCTCATTACCAATGAGTGTTCCCAAGGATTCAAAGGGAGATTCCGACCTTTGTGCGGAGGCCGAAGTGGAATAAGTTACGTCGAAAGGGCACAAGGTGGAAGTCACGCTTCCTTAACAACAACTATCATGGAGGAGAGGAATGCCCAGAAAGAATAAAGAATTGGGAGAGGAAAACCAAATTTTTATTGAGTCACGTGTAAGATCAACCACTGAGGAATTCCTAATGCATGCTATCCAGCTAGAGTCTGTCGAAACCATAATTCGAGGAAGAGAGAACCGAACAAGAAGGACAAAATCCTCGAGTTCTAATGTTCGAGAAACTAGTTAGTAGATAGAGTAGGCACAACTCGCCATATCTTAAATATACCAGGAAAATAGAGAACTACGACGACAATTGGTGGAAAAGACCCTTGAGGTGTCAACACCTCAAGGTAGTGAAGGGAACACAATCTGGCTCAAGAGGCAACTTCGAGAGGCACAAGATACGATTGTGCAGCTGCATGAGGTGCAAAGAGTGTCGAAAGAAAAAAATATGAAAACAACTCAGGGAGCGCGAAGCAGCCGAGAAGAAAGTCTGCGCACAGAAGTGGCATGATTGGCAAACTCTATTTTTCATTCTTAGAGGTGACGCAAAACTTTGACAATTTTCCCTTTTTGTAAGGAGATTTTCATTTTCTTAATGTAACCGGGTTGGTTGGCCAAAAGGTGTAGATAGTTTCTATTGTATGTAACATGAGCCCGATGGGAGTCTAATATAAAAAAGTCTTGAGATTTCGATGAAAGGATTCTGGTCATAGTAGTTGAATGCATCTTTTTTTTTTCCCTTTGTGTATGAATCTACTGTTTCCTTTGTCTAAATTTATTGTAAGTTAATCCTGATTTTGTACTTAGTGTTGCTCCGATTTGCTTTGTTTTTTTCATTGATATCCTTCTACGAAAAACCCCCGATGCCGATTGATTTCATCGTATCGTACCAATGTGGCACCACTGACCCGGGATACAAGGTACTAAAGACCAGAAGCTTAGCTTACGGGTAATGGTCGGATTCAAGACTTTGTTCAAGTTGAGAACTTTAATCTAAACTTGAGACTGCCAATGCCGAAAAGGTATTGGAGGTCGGCTTTCGAAAATAAACCTATCACATGTCTCCCTTGTGAGTTAATGTCCTTGAAAAACCCCCGATACTGAAAATGTTTCAGAAGTCGGCGATCAACAATATCTTTTCTTTATTCGTGCAATGCCTACTCTTTTAGCTCCTTACCGACGCCGAAGGGAATCAATTTTTGATGATATCCTTGCGTGATTCTTGTTATGAAAGAGAATCTTCCATTTTATGATGCCAACGAAGATCAACACTCGACGAACTTGGTTCTCTCGAGTGATTTCTTTCACGCTCAATCCTTCCCAATGCTGAATTCCTTAAGTGTGTCGGGGAAATTTTTGACTGTCAATTCTCTAATTTAGATGTTAGTCTTTTAAGTTATTGGTTTTTGCATGCTCTAACAAACTTTTAAAGAATTAAATGGAAAAAAAAATGATAAGCATCGACAACATTTTTTCATACTGAGGTTGAATTAGACAGTGCAATAGATCAAGTGGTACCCAAAAAGTAAAATTTGACATGGGATTTTTAGGGTGTGTTGAGTGCTCAACAGGCTCATAAACCACCATCAGGCAAATTCCAATTGTTTAGCTACCATTAGACCAATTCCTATTTTTTAGCCACCATTAGGAAAATTCCTATTTCCTTAATTTTAAGAGATATTTCATATTTCATGGCTATATAGCACACTTTAGTAAGAATATTAGCCTATTAGGGAAGTGTGCATTACCCATCTAATACTTGGAGTTAATTCACTTCACTTATTTAAAGACTTCCATAATTAGAAAATTCTCACTCATTTAGGACTTTAGTTCCATTCTTGGACTTTGGTCTTATTCTAGAAGAAATTTTCTATTATGGAATGCATGCTGACTTCATGTAGATTTATCACTAAGTTCACACCTATATTTTTGACCTTATTATTAGCAACTTTTTACTTTAGTTAATTGTTTCTATTGGGAGAAGTTACTTTTTACTTGAGCATGCACATGGAAATCCCAACCTAGTGCGCATTACTCCTCATGTGGAGATTCCTATATATTGTACTCATTATACATGATTAATACATGGCGATTATAGTTGGTTTCTTAGTCTCTTATGTGTGAAGATTGATTTTATTTTTCTCTCTTCTCTCTCTCTTTTGCAATTAGCTAGTGTAGTATTTACTTATCACAATTAGGTCTTGGATTGTGCTTTAATCCTACAACTTTGATCTAGCTTCATTCTCTTTGGCTTTGTATCCAACTACTACTATCACTATATTGAATAACTCATTCAAAACACAATCCAAGATTTAGTAATAACACTATTCTTATAGCACAAAATTCCACACTTGTGCTTTTGTGCCACAGACTAACCATTTCCCAATGCTTGCTATACTTTTCCCTACGAGTCACCTCCAAAATCATCTAAAAAACATGCTTTAAGAGAAAATCCACGGGGTTCCCTAGTGAAACACGCGGAAATCTGCACCTTTCCTCACTGCAACCCGCAAATGCCCTCATTTTTGGTGAAAAATAAAGTAATTCCATGTTTTCGAGAGAGTTTTTTGGTTGGGATAATTTCCCAATGACCCTTGCCCATACACAATGAAATCCAACTCCCCAAACCTCTTTGGGAAGATATAAAACAACCATAGAGGGATAAAGATGAGAACAAAAGTCTCTTGGTGAAAAGTTATGCTGCCAACATCTAGCAAGCCTCCTTGTTTTCATAGGGGCAAACCCAGGGTTCAACACTAAAACAACACACCAACAAAACCCTAACTATCAGCCCTTTCGACAATACCTGCGAAGCAGATGAAGTCTCACCCGAGGTAGAGGTAGGGGTGGTTATATGAATTTAGTTTCTGCAACCTTAGTTGGGACACAAATCTATGACTGTAACACCTTAACATGGCACTTAGCAGTTATAGTTCATCAATATCCAGTCTTAGTTTATAGCACAGTTAAACCCTAATTATAGAGCATTGCAGTATTTAACTAGATCTACTATATTCAAGAACTAAGCACATCCACATAGGCCAGATCTAGTATTCATCCATACTATTAATCACATAGCATTAACATGTCTATCTACCATTCATCTATATCAAAGCACTAAGAAAATCAACACATAAACAAATCAATACATTGCACAAGGCAGAGAAACACAACATGTACATGGTTCAACCCCATCTTGGGGCTACACCCACCAACTCTTCATCTTCTTTATTAGATTCTTCAATCAATTACATGCACAGAGCCACAAAAACCCTACTTCGTAGAGAATAGGAGATCTGCGCACCTCGCTAGATCCTCCTTCCCCGGGCTAGGTTACAACACTAAGCCTCTTCTCAATCTCTTACACTCACTTGCACCGAGCTTTGCAAGACTCATACAGTATGAACAAAAGCAATCTATATTCAACACTTAGCACTTTCGATCACATAGATCAAACTTTATCCCTTAGCTCACTAACCTCTTCTTACATCGCCTAGATACTTATTTATACATTACAAAATGGGCCTAAACATGGGTAAACCCATGGGTCGACATCCCCATACCCATAACATAATCCAGAATCCAAAAAAGGGTCCTAAAAAGGGATGAGATCTTGCGATCTCTGCTTTGTATTGCGCTCCGCCTTCGACAACCTGTCAAAGTCCCAAAAATAGGTCAAACCTGACCAAGGATCCTCAAAACTTGGTCAAGGGCCAACATCCCCCCAACACTCACCTGTGACTCATCCCAAGTCACTCTGATCTGGATAATTATGCCTCAAAAACCTTGAGCTTGGATCGAGTTGCTTCGACTTGTTGCTGTGCCACGACCTCATGTTCAACAAAATCCTGGATAAGAACTTCGTTGACAGGTCCCTCTAGGCGTTGTTCTGCTGCAGTGACAGCTTGCTCCAGTTCTACTCTTTAGCCTTCAATCTCTGTGAATATCTGGAAAGCCTTGTCCTGTATAGGTTGTAGCCTATGAGTCACTTCCATGAATTTTCTCTGAATGGCATGGATCTGCTGTTGAGCACTGCGCTGTTCTTGGGATCACTTCATTCTTTCAACAACTGATAGGGGATTCAACTACGCCTGTATTGTTTCTTCTTGATACTTTGCCTCTTGGAGATGTGACTCCAGTGTCTTTAGTTCTGGATTCTTAGTGAGTCGCTCATATTTCTGGGCACTTTGATCACTCAATTGCTTACATTCCATGGCGAGGCCCTTGATTGTTTCAACTGCGCTTTGGGCAGTTGCTTCTCTTTGATCCCTTACATCCCGTGGAGTGTCGGGTACTGTGCAGAGCTCTAAGTCTGATATTAGTTGTTGTAGCTGCTGGATAGCTTCTGTGAGTTGCTCTACTTGATGCGTGACTCGGTCTTTTTCCTATGGTTCTAAGCTTGTCACAGAGCGAAGTTCTCTATTGACTGCTTCTTTCACTTTTAGTTGCTCTGTGAGAAACTGTTCATTTTCTTGCTGAATCTGTGATTTCTCCTTTTCAAACTTCATATGGAGAGAAACATTCTCCTACTCTGCAAGTTAGCATTGTTATATGAGTACTCCTTGCACTTGCTTCAAGGCGTGGGTGGCTTGTTCTGTTTCTTCTTGTGCTCGACAAAGGTGAGCTTCAGTTGCATCTTCTAGTCGACGTAGTTGGACTGGCTCATATTCCAACTCTGGTTCTCCTAATGGTAGGGGAACGGTGGACACTGCGCAACTGGACTGAAGCGCCTGCTGTACCCCTCAGAGTTTGACCTCAATTATATCGTACATTTCCTCCTTCTTGGTTTCTTATTTCTCCATGATTTCCTGCGAGGCATCGTTTAGGGTTGCTATGATGAATTCAAAATCATCGGTAGTGAGTACAGTTTTCATATTGGTCATGGTGGCTCTGGATTTCTTTCGGGAAGAAGGTTTCAGGGGATAAACCTTCCTCTTCTTCAGGGGATCAATCTCATCTCTAGGCAGTGTTACCTCGCCTTGCTTTTGTTCATCTTGTTTTCCATTTATCTCTTCTACTTCGTCATCACCCCCTCGTTCAGATGATACTAAAGCGATATTTCCTGACGCACTGCTTAAGTATTCGACCTCTTTGTTATTCTTCCTTCTGCTGGGTCCAGGTGTATCATGTACTTTGCGCATGGTCTCTGGTATGTCAGGGTCATACATATCTGCAGGGTATATGGGAATAATGAGGTCTGCCGACTAGTCCTTAGTGATCTTCTCAAGGTCCTCTTCCGTGAGTTTGTAGTACGACTGAAGCTCCTCCTTATGCTCATCTACTCACACTGTAATGTAGATGAAGTGATGATATGTGTGGAACTTCATCAGGGGTTGAAACCTTTGTAGGGTGTTCTGAGTCATGCGAGGTTCATCTTCGATGGCTCTCTTCAGCTGGAGGTAATATGTGTGAAATTCGCAACAAGCAACTCGAATGGTTTGATGTTTGGGAAGGTCGCACCTTCTGGCATTTCCCAAGCAACAAACGTGATGAGGATCATGAGCCAAATAAAATGGAATTCATAGCCATGATCCTGTGCTTCACGACAGTCCAGTTAAAGTTGATGAACTAGGTACTTCACCCAGTTCATTTGTAGACCTTCCACGCACTTCCCTGTAAGTTCAACGACAAAGCCTGTGACCTGCGTGGGTCTGTTCTTTCATACTAGCTTCCCTGCAATTAACTGACATGATAGGAAAAATGTTCCATTCTGTATGGAGGCTACCTTGTAGCCTCACATCCCCTTCTCAACATCACCATATGTATCCTTGATATTCTGTGCTAGTGCGTGATCTGTGGCTTTTCCTGGATAGAATTCCTGTGGATCAGGGCCTTGCATACTCAATCCTGTGATCCTATGGATAAAATTTGGATAAACTGTTATATGGTAGTCGAGCCATAAGTAGCCACCATGGTAACATGAAAGTAGTATCTTGACACAGGCGTTGACTTATTGGTGCCTTTTGAAGTGTGGGATTTTCATTACATTCATCAGGGTGAATTGCACGAGGTTCATCGTCCATGGATGGGGGATTATCTTTGAATTCTTCCCCTTTGTCCTTGTCAAGTATTTGTACAGGGCAAGCATGCTATGGTTCTTGCAATCTATGATGTTGAAGTCGTTGAAATTCAACGCTGTGATCTTGTCCTATTGTGCCCTTACTACGTGTATCCCGTTCGGGAGGTACACAGTAACCATTGTGTACTCAAAATCTCTTGGCACACTATCTCGATTCACCATGTCAGCCAGAGGTGGGATGTAATTGGGAAATATGGTTGGGATCAGCTTCACATTTTCTAGGTCATATCTATGCTTGGTTCTCTTCTCAGTTGTTGGTCGGGATGGCCCAGATCTACGAGCAGTCAACGAAGAAGCTTGCACTCCTCTCGTTGACGACACTTGTACACCCACAAACATTACTCTTTCAGACATTACTCTTTTAGTCATGAGGTCAATGAGTACCTCCTTCACAAACTCTTCGACTAAGATAAGTTCTTTGGACATACGCACTCGTGGTTGAATCTCTCAGATTTGAAGAATAACTAGTCAATGCAACGCAACGGATGGTGATAACGCGATGATCACTGTGCGGAATCAACTATTCTGCGGGCTCAAATTCACGGATAACAAAAGTGTTCTCGGTGCAAGATTCGATGGAATAAATAGATAACGAAGCACCATATCTCTCCAATGGGTGAGAAGCCTCCATTAACTCAGTTCTATCCGTTACGACGCGGTCCCAATGGTTTGATGGTGAGTTTTCTGACCATAAATTCCTTTCTACCCGTTCGAGGTGTCGGTCTAACGGTTATACTATTCCCAATGGCTATATTGCTTCGCTATGGCGAAGTGCCATGTGACGCTGTTATGATATCCCGATGAAGTTCCTGTTTTGTAAATTTTCCCTTTGCGAATTTCCCTCTGGACCCTTTTGTAACTTTTCGATCTTTTCTCTCTTCTTACTAAGCTTTCGAGCCTTCTTTTCGGTGAGCTTCATCTCGTTATTCCTCTTTCCATTCTAATTCTTGTCTTCTTTTGGCATAGTAACTTCGCGCTGTTGAGATTCTTTCCTAAGATTCAAGGGTAATACTTCTTCTTTATCTGGGATAGGTACTTCAGTCTTCTTCAAATCTTCTTGTGTTCTTGCAACTTCGACATCCAAGTATCTAGTCCTAAGTAGCTTCTATTTGTTCTCCTGTTCTTCAATCAACTGTGCGATCCTCCTAATCATGAAATATTTCAACTCTTTCTTCTTCTACTCTAAGACTTCTTCTTCCTTCCTTCTGGCCTGATCTCGTTCAATCCAAGGTTCTCCTAGTAACATAGCAAATGGTCTGCTGTTCTCAGCAAATTTAACAACCTCAAAATCTTCCTTTGTCGAAATTCCATTGGCATTCATAGATATCTGGGTGAGATTTCCACATAGGTTTATCTATTTTCCTCTGAATAATCCTATTCCTCCCAATAAAGGAATCATAGCAGGCTCCCCTAAAAGTTCCTAGGCTCTTTCTGTCATGATATTCACTTGTGTTTCCTCATCCAGAACACAGTCAATGTCGAAGTTTCCTATTCTTGCTTCAATGCACTCTTTTTATTTGAACATCTCTGATAAGATGACATGTCAGTGGTCATTTAGGGTTTCTTTCATCTGTAGTAATACTTTCTCTGATTATTTCTGGGGTTCTTCCATAAAATCAGTTTCTGGATATACCTCAGGGTTTTCTTGGTTCTTATTCATTCTTTGAACCTTAGCAATTATTCTAGGGAAATCCAATAATTCATGGTCCATATCTCTACAAAAAATACAACTAGATCTTCTACGAGGGCATTCCTTAGCCAAATGTCCTGGTCTTCTGCAACTGTAACAAAGGGTTAATCCTCGTTTTCTTTTAAATGATCCCCAACCTTTCTTGTACTGCGCACTAGGATCATAGTAGCTAACCTGCAAAAAATTATTTCTAGGATCCTGCATCCATTTGTTAGTCCAAACATTCTCTCTATGCATAGGTATAACATATCTTTCACTATTCTTATAAGATCTACTCATATCAAATATTCTTTCATCTATCAGTGCCCTAGTTTTCAAGCTAGGACAAATCTTATCAAACATACCTAGATCCATAATTTAGAAACAAAAATTTCCACTAATCTTAGCTTCAACAGAGCACAAAGCTTCCAGATATAAAACTTTTCACTATTCTTACCTTTATCAAAGAACAGAGCTTGTAGATCTTACCTCTTTAAGAAAAAATTCTCTCTTTTACCTTTCTTAGAGCACAAAGCTTTCAGATCTTACCTCTTTTCTTCAGATCTGATCTTTCTTCTTGGTACATAGCTTCACAGCTCAAGTGGAATGCTGGGCACTAGGGAAACATATCTATGCATAGATATTTCATAGTTTCAGATCGGATCTTCACATAGAGCTTCTTCTTCCTCAGTTCCTAGAAATCATAGTTTCCGTCCCAACAACGGAACCATTTGTTGGCACAGGGGAAGAACCAGGGTTCAATGCTACAACAATGCACCAACAAAAACCTAACTACCGACCCTTTTGGAAACACCTACGAAGCAGTTGAAGTCTCACCCAAGGTAGAAGTAGGGGTGGTTGCAGGACTCCCATGTTTACAACCTTAGCTGGGACACAGATCTGTGACTGTAACACCTTAACATGGCACTTAGCAGTTATAGTTCATCAATATCCAGTCTTAGTTTACAGTGCAGTTAAACCCTAATTACAAAGCATTGCAGTATTTAACCAGATCTACTATATTCAAGAACTAAGCACATCCACATAGGCCAGATCTAGTATTCATCCATACTATTAAGCACATAGCATTAACATTTCTATCTAACATTCATCTATATCAAAGCACTAAGAAAATCAACACATAAACACATCAATACATCGCACAAGGTAGAGCAACACAACATGTACATGGTTCACCCCCACCTTGGGGATACGTCCACCAAATCTTCATCTTATTTATTAGCTTCTTCAATCAGTTACATGCACAGATTCACAAAAACCCTACTCTGCGGAGAACAAGATATCTGCGCACCTCGCTAGATCCTCCTTCCCAGGGTTAGGTTACATCACTAAGCCTCTTCTCAATATCTTACACTCACTTGCACTGAGCTCTGCAAGCCTCATACAATATGCACAAAAGAAATCTCTATTCAACACTTAGCACTTTCGATCACATAGATCAAACTTTAGCACTTAGCTCACTGGCCTCTTCTTATATCACCTAGATACTTATTTATACATTACAAAATGGGCCTAAACATGGGTAAACCCATGGGCCGACATCCCCATACCCATTACATAATACCGAATCCCAAAAAGGGACCTAAAAGGGGACGAGATCCTGCGATCTACGCTTCATCTTGCACTCCGCCTTTGACAGCCTATTGAAGTCCCAAAAATAGGTCAAACCTGACCAAGGATCATCAAAACTTGGTCAACAACCAACAATCCTTTCCCTATATTCTCTGAGCAACATCCCCTTTAGTTTGGAAACTCCTTTTCCAAAGATTCTTTCTCCTTTTATGTGACTATAGGGTATCTCCTTATCCCTATTTGAGTCATTGAGAGAAGTTCTTATCAGTTGAGTTGATTCTTGAGGATTCCTGGAGGAACCCAGAAAATTGGCTTCAAGATGGTGCTTAAGGCTGGACAAGGTTGTAACTTACCTTTTCCACTTGTTGGTAATAAAAGAGCTTGATTTCCCCCAAATTTGTCTTCATTGTACATTTATATGTATGCTTACTTTGAATCTGACATACTACATGCACATGTTTATGATCGTATAACTACTTTCGTCGCAACCCTAGTTTTGTATCTGTCTTGCAGGTTAATTCCAGCGGAAGATCATGAGTTCTTTGATGAATTGGAGTAGGGATCAACATCAAACAAGAGAACACGATGCACCTTCTTTTCTCCTCTCTATCCCTACCTTCTCTTAAATAAAGTAGTTATTTTCTTTTATTTTTGTGTTTTTATCATTGTGGGGAGACAATTATCTATTTCACTTGGTCTTTCTCTATTGTGATTATGACCCACGATCACAGGGGAAAAATCCCTTAATCAAAATTGATGACTCCACCGGGGATACTCCTAGTTGGGGCATTTTGGTCGAGCTGTCTTGCTTTCTTGTGACGTCTTTTGCTGTTAGTTTCTGAGTCATTTTTAGAGTTTTTTAGACTTACATGACATATTGCTAAGTCCCGAAGCCCTATGTTTCTAAGTGGCTCTTTTATTTTCTGAACTTACCTTGCCATCCGTGATTTGAATTACTGTAGCCCACGTACATCCACGAGCTGCATCTCTACAACCCCCAGATATCCGTGAGTTTCTCTAGTAATAGTCACAGACCTGTGTGAAGTTGAATTTTTTTAAATTTCTCTTCCTTTTCTCGGTTTAATGCTTGGTTTTATTAGTCACTTGGACTATCTCGAGTCTCTATTTGGTGTCTCTTTGTTAGGTTCTGAACACTTATTATACTAAAAATATTAAAATCTTTGCTTTGTCTGATTAATATAAGGTTTGTTAGGTAGATTGAGATAACAACCTTGTTTATCTGCATTTCCAGATTCACTGTCATTTCAATGTCGTCTTGGTTAAATGCTTTCTATATTTTTGCCTGCCTTTTCCCTTGTTTCAAATTTTTTTTTTTTTTTTTGCATTCCTGTGCTTATTTTTTCTTTTGTAAATGAAAAAAGTAAAAAAAAAACAATATGCCTATTTATTTACTGCTCATTTCTTGAACCCTTGCCTTTCACATTTGCAAGAAAAGAAGTAGTTACTTATCATTCAAGTAGTTGCATTATACTTTGGTAGTGGTAACCTTTTTATTTAAAAATAAAAGAATTCAGTAGTACAAGTTTTTCATCTTAGCATTCATTCACATCTTGAGGTTTTCTAAATCTTGCACTTAAACTCTTGTTTTCATCTGATTTTTTTTTTTGTTGCATAAGCGTTGTTGCGTCCTTTTTCATCTGAAGAAACTCATTGTGTTCTTATATTTCATTTTGGAGTCGGTATAAAACATCACCAAAGTTTCACCCGCAACCCTTTTGCAAGTAAAAACAACCTATTAAAATGAACTCATAACTAAAACTTATTAGATACTTTCATTCTTCTAGTGTAAACCAACAAGTTTAGGCTAGCGCCTTGTCATAGGTTGGAGAGTAAATTTCTCCAAGGCCACTAAACAAACATAATTGTTTGAGAAAGGGAGTGTAGAACCCCGTTTTTCGTATAGGTTGGTTTGGAAGCTCCAGTAACACGTGATTTAAACATGAGGTCGTGTAAGGAATAAACGAGGGTATTCCCCTCTAGAGTTAAACTGAATGTAGTGGAAAGATTGTATCTTGGGGGTTTCGATCGTACCCATACCTCCATAAGAGGTGGTGCTTTCGAGGCTTGGGGATTTGATACCCTTCCCACACTTTTGATACTGACTATCGATTGTACCCCCCGGGCACTAAATGCGAGCTGGTAACCTTAGTTTCTCTTCCAAGGTAAACCACAAGGTGATTGCAGGGGTTTGTCATAGTACCTGGGGCATATTTTTTATCATGCACTTAAGTAGTACTAGAGGGTTCCCCCGAAGCATAGGTACTTACAACGGATAAGGATGATCTATGGAGATCAATATAAATTCTTGTCATACCTTAGTTCGGTGTTCCACGAGACTTAATCAACTTGTGCCTTCGTTTAGAAGGGCTCGAGGCCACTTTGATATTTTTCCAGTCCCAAGACTTAATCTATTTGAGTCAGAATTTTGATAGAGTTTTTTGTGTATGTTCTATCTTTAGGGATTTTTTTAGAAATGTGTTTGGTGAAGGTAGTTTAACCTTAGGTGGGTGAGTTAATTGTCATCGAGAGATAACCCCTCAAAGTGGCCAACTTACCACCTCGAAGATCGAGGATAATTCAAGGAATTCCACCCGAGGAAGATATTATAAATAATTCTCCCTCGCCTCCTTAGAGGCGTCGACTTGATCAGTCCGACACTTTTGTACCAATTGGTCAGTCTGATATTGTAGACCATAACTCTCAAGAATTCAACATTATCGAAACAAAAAAGGTAATTATTTAGGATCTTGGAGCTGAGGAATTCCTCCACATGCTAATTATCTATTACCTTCGACTTTCCCATTTCCGGTTGTTTTTCCTGAGATTGATTCTAAGGCTCAAAGAATAATGTCCGACATCAAATGTTTTAAATGAAATGTTTTTATGAGTGCTTTTTATACCTTCAGTTTTCTGAGAAATAATCTTTAAATTAAATTAATAATAAGACAATACGTAGGCTATATATCGTTATCTGAGTCACAATTATAATGTCAAATGATGCATAAATGATTTACAAAACTGTTAAAACAAAGTCACATATAAATTACAGACAAGTCTCATCTTGTTTGTAGTAGAAGAAAAGTAGAAGATGCACCCTTGAGAGGAGATAAAAAAATGCAGTAATTCACACAGGTCACATGTCTTGTTTTACTCATAGTAATAATAGAGGAAAATTTGTTACTGAATGAACTACTGATATATTATGATCACAATAGATGTAGTACTAAATTGCAATAATTCACTCTTCAAGAATTATAGAAAGAAATTCAGAGAAATGGAAATGCAGAGGAAACACATAACTCAGATTGAACGAAACTTAGAATCTCTATTTGCATTTGTATTAATACTCAAAAGATTTTCTCTTTTACATTTGGCAAGAAGTAGCCTCGAATAGATATAAAATCTATCTATTTATAAAAAAAATGTCTCAACTGAAAACTGTTGGACTTCCTCCAATAGAATACCATCCGAATGAAATAACAACATGCAGATATTGTTGAGTTCTGATTTGATGCGATGGCACTTCATCTATCTCTTCATTTTCTCACAGATGCACTCATTTTCCTTTGTTCTTTGGACTGGGTACACATGTCCACTAAGGCCACCACAATCATTGGCTTACTGTCTTTTCCATTTGATTCCATTTCCATCTGTCCCTTCGAATGCATTTTCTGGGATAAATAATTGTAGTTGAAGATGTGGGGGTGGTAATTCGACAGGTAGCTCAACGCTGGCTCGTTATGGGATGGATAACAGTTATGGGGAAGAGTAACCGTTCACGAATAGGATGATGTGGGGAAAAGTGTCCAATAAGGAGGTGGGATGAGTGGATGTGAGGATGTAGGTGGTAGGGATAGATGGGGTAAGTGACGTGTAGCGAGTGTGACAGGCTGGAGAGTGAAATATAGAGTGGGCGTAGGACAGGTGTCGAGTCCTTTTATACTTTTCTATTTTGCGGGGGCGCGATGAGGTGGTTTTGAGGTAACCTGCCTTTCACCCTGCAATGCACCTGGTGATTCCACATACCCCCAAGAGAAAACCGCGGTTTAAATTGCGGGACCACCTTTCAAAATTAAACCCCACACAACTTCGCCCCCCGTAATCTTTCTTGGCTGCTGATCTCCACGGGCCATTAAAACACAACTTTCGATCTTGCAAAGTGAGATAAGGGCCCAAATTTTAAGCTGAGGTCATAAATCTTAGTCACATGTAGAGAATATATAGAGTGAAATTAATGTAATTATTTTCCATCGATCCAAGCAGGGGTCATGTGTCAGACGATCCCTGTATTTGGTGATCTCGTATTCCAGGAGGAAGCAAGCAGTGTTGAGTAAAGAAATCCTGAAGTTATGAAGCCCAGAGTTCATCTGTACTGTTGATCGAAGTGGACAAGTGGTAGGAGATCCTGCACTCTAGAAGATTTGCGATGTTATGCATCTCAGAATGCCCGAAGCCAGAGTTCCGAAGTAAATATCAGCCGTCCAAATCAAAAGGACGTGCGATGCTAGATATCTTACTTCATAGACTTAGTACATCAGGGATTTTCGCTCTACACATTATTGCTCCCATTTTTTTATTATTTATCCCTTCCCTGCCATATTTGGTCCCTTTCTTAGTTTCTCAGGCTTCCAAGTTGGTTTAACATTTCACTAGATTCTGAAATCTGGTCTATCAAGCTTCCTTTCAAATTTTTGTGGCACCGTAATCCTTGAGGAAATAAGATTAGCCTACTAGTAACAAGAGAAGTCTATAATCTACTCACTGAATGAAAAACTATTAATTGTAAATGGTAAAATGATTTTGAAATTCGAAGAGATTTATAAAATATATTGGTCTTCGTATAGATCTATTTACAGAGAGATTATTAAAAAGTCTGATGGAATTTATCACCTGCAAAATCACAATAATTGTCATTAACAATTCGACGGTTCGAGGTTTAGAGGTTTTGAATGTAAGAGGACAAAAATCTCCCGAAGGTCGAATTCACAGAGAATTTAATCTCTTATTAATCACTTTTATGTCTTAATTAATCATGTTTTAAAAATGTTGTATTAAATTTAAGTATTTCGGGAGTTCACAATTTAGAATTTTTGAATATAGCACAAGGGAAAATTTATGAAGTTCGAAAATGCAAAGTGATTAATTGACACTTAATCATGACTAATTAAAGCCTTTAACTAATTTATTAACTCTTTGAAACTCCTTTTTTCTTTTGTAATTACTTTACTTCGATGCTTTGATACTCTGGGGATTGTGAAATAAAAAACTCCCGAAGAGCAATCTTTCGGAGTGATGTGGTAGAGATGATGTGATGCAGGAGCATAGGCTCAGGGAAAACGAGCTCATTCATGACTTGATCAAGGTCAAGAAAATCAGAGAAGACCTAGAGTCTCACATACATGTAATTTCTTTATTTTCATTAAA